>JAHWFO010022496.1:1410977-1605863 GCA_023313115.1 Rhysida immarginata
AATTGTAAAGAAAAACAGAATTTATAAAATGTACGTTTTCTTAATGTTTTATTTAATTTCATTATGTACTGACCACAATGTCATATCAATTTCTTGCTGGAACATATTACAGTCACTGAGATCTTTAATCGTCCGCGTAGGCTAGTCGTCGTGTGATATTATTTGATGTAACTGCTTTGCTTGTGACAATAGTGTAAAACCGATATTTCAATTCACTAGTATCACTTATTTTGGACCTGTTTCTTTAAATAATTCTTTTAATATTCAATGATACTAGACAGTGTGGACTTTATGATTTAAAAAAAAAAAAAAAAAAAAAAAAAAGCTCGGCAAATGCATTCAAATAATTACACTTAATTGCAATAAGTATATTAAAATGCATACAGTGTAGAAACACGCAGGTTAAAAATCTTAAAGAACTGTGTATATCTTAAAGAGTTATCATTTCTATAAAACACGAAATGTAGATGAGATGCAACATTAGTTAAGTTTTAAGTTGCCTTGAATTTTAATTACAAGCCAAAAATCGAATCGTGCAAATGATTTCAGCTTAAGTTTCTCAATTTTGTCGATTTTATCACGCTATGAAATCTATTTTAATTTGAAACTATAGGAACAAAATGGAATAACCAATAAATAAATAAATGAATGAATGAATAAATAAAAATCCTCTAACGGGATTCGAGCCCATGACTTTAAAGGGCTTCTCAACCTCCGTTACTGGTTCGTCCATTAAGTTATGGCTAACATGAAAAGCAGTTTAAGATTCCATTAAGTCGGTTCATAAATCTTTATCACTGTCAGTGGTTGTTTAAAAGTGAAAGAAGAAAATCCTCATTGCAAGAGAAGCAAAAGAGAAGAAGAGAAGGGGGAAAAAAAATCATGTAAACTCTTCTCTTTCGAGGAGGGCTATCACGTGATGTTATTTTATGGGCATAAATGTGGGTGGAGAGCAAAATATAGTTAAATGGAAGGCATTAAACCTTGAACGCAAGCGTCATTGTTCTATTGGATTTCATGTGATAGTAAAAGGGAGAATAGTGGAATTAAATTAAAAAAAAAAAATTTTTATTCTAAGAAAATAAAAAAAATAAAAAAAGCTAAATTTTCACTTGATGGGATGTGATATGTAGATTCTAAAGATTTTCTTTGTTTAAAGAAGTCAAATGTTTTGAAACTATTTTTGTTTTAAGGTATTATACACCTTTTTCAGGAAACTGTTATTGTTGTTATTGTAGCATTACCTATTTTAAACCTCAGAATAAGTTTGTTTGCAAGCTTTCTGATATTGAAATGTCACGAAAGATTCTAAATCATTGTCTAGAGAGCAACATTAACTGCAAATTACCAGCAACAGGTTTCATTTCAACAGTGACAGAGAATGTTCACAAGAAAATGTCCCCATGTCCCTCAAGTAATGTCGGATCCGAGTAATTGAGAGTAGCTCGGCTGGAGGACGCTGACTCGTATTGTGCGGACAGAGAAATTGCGTTTTTAAATTTTTTGTTTATTTTATAAATTTATATTTCATTTCTCACTTTATTATCTCTACTAATTAAAAGTATAATTATGAATAATCAAAAAAATTAAGAAATTTTACTTAGAAAACGGCTAGAGGAATTCAACTTCGCCAGGCTTTTGAATCGTGTAAAAAAATTGTGTTTAAAAACAAAAATGACTTCTCTGAAGAATTCATAAGCTGCAACGAAATTATACAGGCATAAAAACCATAATGTTCGTTCAGTGTTATTTCAGTATTTTTGGCGTTTAATTTCATCTTATGTAATTAATCTTGTTATGTAACAGGGTTTTCTTGGAAGAAGAGATTCGAAATTCTCGCTGTTAGACTTTAAATTTCTTGTTCAGAGAAACAGGAAAAAAAGTTAATAAGAGAGGAAGGGCGGGAACAATATATCAATAGCGATTCGCTTTCTGATGGCAGTTAGTGAGAAAAGAGCGGGAAACTGAAATTAGATTTCATTTACTCCTTTTCCCCTTTGCTTCCCCCAAATGTCTCATTCCGTAATCATTTATTGGTCAAACGCTTTTAAAATTTGCTCCAATTTGCTTCTGAAACATTTATAGCAGTCTTCTTATTTTCTGACCTCCAGGCTTATTAGCGACGTAATGAGCCTTTCCCGGTCTTCCTCCCCTCTACCCTCCCCTGTTTCTGATCGTCCTCCGAGGCATTTCTTCTACTTTTTCCGGAATAATTACAGGCCAACTAGTAAAGTGGGCCAATGTCAATTGAATTACAAAGTAAAACGGCCAAACGTGTTTTCCATTCTGGAGCGCGATTGACCGCTTAATTCTGCCAGAGAGACTCTCTCCACGACGGAAACGCGAAGGGAAAATGTAAGGTCATCCAATCCAAATTGGCTCTTTGCTATTGTAAGAGATTTCTGGAATGATGGAGAGTGAACTAATAGAAATTTAATGATTTTATTCCGAAGATGGAGCTGAACTTAAGATGATTAACATTATAAATGCTTAACAAAGCAATAAAATGCTGTTCATCTTTATATAGAATCGAGCAAAAAAGCAAAGATTTGAAACAAGAATGATTTTACCGCCAAAGCGGATAAAGGGAGCACATTTTCGTGTTACAGCATCATACATTCTGCAATTAACAATCATTTTAAAACACTTTAGAGAAAATATATAAATACGAAAACTAAATTGTAAATTACTATTTAAGTAAACTAATGTATAGAGAGAATTTAAACGAATAAACTTGAAGAACTGAAAGGTTAAATGCAGAATGAATTTATTCTTTATTTGTTCTCGTATATTTGAACAAATAAAAGTTCTTTAATATGTAGGCATTTCCACATAATGTTAAACGAAGTGAGCCTCAATTGACGAAGCGTTGTGTTAGCATCTATTATTTTTTCATATTCAATTACCAAAGTGTTCTACGTTATCATCTACTATTGAAGCAAGCGATTAACTACTATTAATTAGCAATATGTATCACAGTAATTAGTTCTATATACTATTAAACCTAACAGCAATATGCTCTTGATACAAATAAACTATGGATAACAATAGGTCTAACAACTCGTAAGGAGTTGATTGATATATTACACGCCATATTTTAGCATTGAAATTTCCATGGTACCATACGGTAGCATTAGTGCACGTGCTGCTATACCAATTCCCACTATCATTATTTACTCGTTATATTCACTCATGAGACCTTTTTACGAGTTGTTTGATATATTTCATGCCATATCTTAGCATTGAAAGTTCCATAGTACCGTATGGTATCATATGGTACTATTAGGGCACGTGCTATTAAACCAATTCTCACTATCATTATTTACTCGTTATATTCACTCATGACACGTTGTTACGAGAAGTTTGATATATTACATCCATATCTTAACATTGAAAGTTCCAACGGTACCATATGGCAACATTAAAACACGTACTACTAACAATTCACACTATCATTATTTACGCGTTATATTCATTCAAGAGACATCCTTGCAGGTACACTTGCCATTAGACCAATATCTGCTGTCACTAGTTACTCTTATATATTCGTTCATGAGACGTCGTGACGATTTGTTTGATATATTACATGGCATATCTGGTTATAGGAAATTTTTAAGGGTGTATTATAATGGTACCATTAGAGCACGTAACTATTCCGGATATCTCGCATTCGTACTTGTTCGTGTTCTGTCCTATATTAATGGATTGGTGAAAACAGTGTGAAAAAGTTAATTCGTTTTCAAGTTATCGTAATAATTAATAAACTCCCTACGAATAAAATTTTTTTGATTTAGAGACCGATCTGCCCTTTCAATAATCATCAATCACCTGCATCCTGCACGCGCACCATCTCATTAATGTTTAGACCGCGCAGAGCCGAACCAGTGTGCTCAACACGCATTTTCCTGAATTCAAGGATAATTCGTGTCTTCCAGTAATTCAATACTTGCACTCTCTCTATTGCAACGCAATGCATTATTGGAATTGTGTCGACGGACGGACGGACAGCTGGACAAACCGATCACATAAGCACTTTTCTACGAAAATGTGCTAAAAAAAGAGCAAAGTATGGAGCTTACCGCTGACATTTGGTCCAACTACATCGGAGAACTTTGTAATAAAATATGTTATCTGAAATTTTAAATTTTTTATGGTTGGATTTTTTTATATTTAAATTAATTATGAAATTAAGTTGAAAAACAGCTCCGCCGTTGGATTTTCTGAGGGTGGAGGTTCAGTGCTGACTTTGCCCTTGTATAGTAGAAAACCATTGATAACGAGTTCATTTATTGGATATTGAAAAGAGAATAATGACTGAGTGAGTGAGTGATCAACGCACAGCCCAAACCATAAGGCCTAGAAACTTGAAATTTTGTAGAGAGGTTCTTTACAAAATGTGAGCACTAAGAAGGGGTTTTTCGAAATTCAGCCCCTGAAAGTTTGTTAACACATTAACTGGTGTTGCACTATATACTTAACATATACTTAACATATTAACTGGTGTGGCACGAGGCCAACGAGATAACAAGCCCTGGAAGCGAAAAAGTCACCTGACCATCGGGGTGCTAGCAACAATCCAACCTACATAGTTTCCAACAAACGGAAAAACACTGATTGTTAACATCCAAGATGGAGACAATGAACGTTGGATAGTTGCTAGCACCCCGATGGTCAGGTGACTTTGCTTCCAGGCCTTATCTCGTAGGCCTCGGTGTGGCACTACAAACGTAACACATTTGTGTGTTTGGCAAAAAAAAGAGAAAGAACGAGTATTGATCAGTGAAATTTGCAACAGAAAGATAAAAAGCTATCCGGGCATTGGAAACATCTGAACAACGGAAGCTCCGCTAGAGCAGGAAGGTATTCTGCTTGAAGAGCTTCTACTTCAAGGGCAAGGGAAATTTTAAAAGATAGGTCTAAAGTATCCAGTGATGCTCCCCGGGGGTGAAGATGGATAACATTTTAATCTGGGACAGAACAACAAGAGGATAAGTAAAGTCCCGGGCAAAGTGTGCAATGTAAGTAGGTTCATTAAGAATGATGGTTCCATCCGACCTCTGAGAATTATAAAACAAAATTGAGTTTGTGACAATACGTAGAATTCCTGTTGTTCGGGCTTTTCTTAGAAGTTAACATTTCCTTGGAAATATTTAATAATGATCAGTAACTGCAGATAATGGAGAGTTAGTAGACTATTGAGAAAGAGTGAAAGATGAGAGAGGACGTAGTCCCTTCGTTCGAGCTACAGTTGATGACATAACCGATAACAAAGCATACATGAACTCAACTCTTCAAACCAACAATCATATGGTGTTATGTCCTATAATAATCTGCCCAATAATTCATATCTATCGAAATGCCAGCGAAGAAATGAATGAGTATTGGGCAGAGATGACAAAAAGTTATCCGGGCATCGGAAACATCTAAACAACTGCTTCGTCTATAGACGGAAATTGTAGAATTACTGAAAACAAATTTATTATTTAACTTCATGAGGTTGTTCTGTTTAACTTACAACTGTAATTATCTCTGGCAACGCCGGGTGCCTCTGCTAGTATTACCATAAGAAATAACAAAGAGAAACTACAAATTCCACAAACTTACTATGTATGCGCATTTCAACATAATGCAAACGAGTGTATAATAATAGGTATGTTAGGTAAACTCGTTTGTATTAAGCTGAAGAAGACGACTTGCTCTTCGAAATGCGCATACGTAGTAATAAAATAAATTTGTGGAATTTGTAGTTTATCTTTTATTTCTTCTCAATACCGTATTTCCACAGTTTCCTGGCATCATCGGATTCCTTTACTGGTTACATTGTGTTCTAAGTGTAATTGGAAGGCTCTATGGACAAGTAGATTTTATTTATAATCTTAACTTTAATTCGCCTTATCAACCTTATTGGATTTGTGGAATTGGTCTTTCTGTTGCCACTTTATCAAATTTTTTGATTTTGACTTCAGATTCCGATAGAGCATCAAAAAGTAAGTAAAGTTAATGACATTTCCTGTCTATTCGGGAACATGGCCAAAAAGTTAATATTTTGGTCTTTCGAGCCGGGTCAGAGCATCAAAATATTTAACAATCATATTTGACGGAGTAACTGGTTAGGATAACTTCTTGTCTAAAAAGAAGTTCTTTAACTTCTTTAATTATTATTTTGCTGTTATACCACGAGTTTACCCAAAAATATTATTCTTTTGGAATGAGAATTTTATTAAATTAAACTAAATTAAATTGAATTCTCAAAAACTGAAATAAATTTATTAGGATTAGAATATCCCAAATACAAAACGGAAAACGTTTTCAGAGATTATAATAAAACTACAGTTATATTCTCACGAAGCTTATAAAAGGTTGTCTAGGGGGTCTAGGCTGAACTCATCGAGAAGCTGTCGATCTCGAAAAAATCTAACCGTCGATAAGTGGCATATTACACATTTATACACTAGTTTACACACGTACGGCTAAATTTTATACACTGATATACACAAGTTTACGCACATTTACACATAATTTTACACATTTATCCATGTATACACATAAATACATACATAAACACGTACCTGTAGACACACTATATTATTATTTTCACAGTTCAAGTTTCGTAGCACAAGAGAGTACTTCATGTATGTAAATATTTTTAAATAAGTTTTTGTTAATATTTTTAGAAAATGTGTATTCTTGAGCTATGTGTATTTAGCCTGCTGGCCGGAAACGAAGGAAAAAAGATTTTAATAAGAAATCTGTTGCTAAATCCTGAAATAACGATCGCCAAGTGCATAGTCGACTGCTCATGAATTGTAGACAAGAATAAGGCAGTTGTCGATGGTCAAAGTCTACACTAGAAAATCGACGGTGTAGAGTCTGTACACTGTAGACACTGTAGACAAGTCGTGTTCATGCTAGCTCGAATCGACAAATGCGTCATTAACTACGTGATCATCGACACTTGTCGACAGTCGACTGCTTGTCGATGAGCTCAGCCTAGACCCCTATGAGAGAGATAAGCTCATAATACGAGGGCTATTATCTCTATTTGAAACAAAAAAAATTGAACAACAATAACGTAAATGTTTGGCCCAAACCTTGCCCAAAAATTACTACATTAAAAAGTTAACATAAATACATTAAACTTACAAAACAACATATAAAATAATAATAATAATAATAATAATAATGTAAAAACAAGGAGGAAAACCATTAGATAATCTGGAAGGCCAAACTATTATCCATGTTGTCCCCCAACAGGCATAAGTCCAAAACAGGGTTAATCAAAGTACATGTACGTATAAAAGAAACTAAACTAGTGAAAGACAGAAAAGAAGAAAAGAGCTTAGCTCAACTTATTCATACTAATAAAAAAAAGTGAAAAAAATACTAGTAAATAAAAAATAGAGATAAAAAAAGAGAAAAAAAAATTAATATTTTAAAAAGAAGTTGACAACTATCAGTAAACTTATCTGAGTCAGCACTACTGCCATATTGCATATAACAATTTATTAATTTGCATGCAGGGTCATGCCTTGCAATCTGAGTATACTATCTTTCAGTTGTAAAGATAGTTTTATTACTTCTATTTGACCCGGAAACCCGGACAAAGAACCTTTCGGGAATTCTAGATGTAAACATCAACCCATGAAGAGTCTTTTTAAATGTATTCGTTAGACATGTCTCTAAAATCTGCGATAAATTAAAACAATTTTCCAAACTTACTTTGGAGGGCCGACTGCACTTAGAATTTCCTAAAAGAAACTTATAAAATCTATAGACTTTAGACTGTAAAAGCAAAAAGTCTTGGGAAGCTCCGAAGAATCAGATAAGTGGGCAGTAGGTTATATTTGGAACAATAATGGATTTACATAAATTAATAAAAGCATTTAATTCTTTAAATTGCTACATCTCTTAATTTTCCGATCATCGCACACGTCTAGGAGATTAATTGTCCTAAGTATTCCTTAAATGAAAGATTTTATTGGAAAGTGATCCCAAGATCATTCACGCATTATTTTCTTTCTAGCGGAACCTTACCCAAGACGTAATTATTAATCAAATTTACGGTTTTTCTTGAAGACAAGACAAAAATGATCTTTTTAGGATTTAAATCTAAACCATTTTGAAACGACCAGTAAAAAAATTATCGAAAGTATGTTGAAGCAGTTTCACATCGGACCAACTAGCAACAGTAGAAAAAAATCTGTATATCATCCGCATACATTAAAATCAGCACTTTCGATGGAGACCAGGGAGTTCAATTGGAATTAGATCCGCAATAAATAAATTAAAAAGCACCGGACCCAGGAGAGAGATAAACTAAAAAGAAAATTTCAAAATTTGTATATACTACATGTGGTAAACTAATTCAACATTTCATTCAATTCCTTGCGCTATTCTTCATCAGTATTAGCGCGGGAAATAAGATTTTGTAACTTTATATACACAACAGAGATCACAAAGAAATTCTCATTTTCATTTCCACTTATTATTGCTTGTCTCTTATAGTTTTCGACAATGCAAAATCCTATCAACGTTATTTTAATTAAATTTAATATTTTTCTAAAGTATTCGAGTTATGTCATTCAATGTTTACGCTGACATTAAATTAGAATTTGATTTTCCAGAAATTATTGCTTTTAAGATAGTTTCTTTGAATAGTCGTTAGATTTTATAAGGAATTGAATTGTTTATTTATTACTTTCTTGTCCCTCGTTAAAATGACTTGTTTTATTTTCGTTGTCTAGGATGGCCGTTTGCAATCGACGTCACCAGTGGTCATCTCAATATCACACGTGATCTCGACAGGGAAACCAAGTCCAGTTATCACTTCGTTGTCATGGTAATCCGCATCCCTTAATTACTTAGGTTGTCATGGTGATGGTAGATTGATTGTGCAGCTGTCATTATGATAGATGGCTCGAGTCCGACAGTAATCCGTGAAACGACAACCTTAACAACCTTTTCACCTTTTGCCAGAATGATTTTCTGTCGGTCTAGCCGGCTTTTATTTTTTTATCCATCCCCTTACCCCTTTCCCTCTCGATTTCTCTCTCCTTCTCTATGACTCTTCCAATTTTCTCGCTTTCGAACTTTTTCCCGTCTCTATTATTATTATCATTCCTCTGTTAAGCGAAGAGAGAGATTCGTCATCTCATTGACCATTAGGAAACCTGACAGTCCTGGAAAAATCTAATTTTTTCTGTTGATGTATACTTGCTCCTGTCGGCGGCAAAAGTCGCAATGATTCAACCTGAGAGTAAGACCAAAGCAAAATAATAATTAGCAGCGAAAAAAAAGCGACATGTGCAAAGTGAAAGATGCCATGCGAATAAAATTCTTCAAAGTTTACATTGTTTTTCTAATCTTAAAACCGATAATTTAATTTTATTCTAAAAATCCTTCAGTTCTGCTGTAAAAATTTTAATTTTTTAATTATCTCTGAAACTAGCTCCCATGGGGAGCTATCTATCTCTGACAGAATTTTGAAATAGTCTGTTGCCCCATCTCTTTCGGTTTTCTTGCTCACGGAAAAGAAATCACAGAAGGAGGTAAGGAAAACTTTAAAACCACGTTATTTCTTTCAATTTTGCATCAGCAAAAGGAAATGCGAGGCCAAAATTGTGGAAATAAGAGTAGGGTTAAGCAGAAGAGGAAAGCAAAGTTAACTTTCCTATCCTTCCTTCCGGAATGAGACGATTTTACGAGACGAATTGTTTGTTATGACGTACACAAATAAAGTGTGTTAACTGTGATTGGGCGTCGTAAAACGAAAAGCTTTGAAGATTAAAATCGATAAACCCCTGCCCACAAAATGTCTCTACACCGACCCATGAATCGCTTCTTAGAATTAAAGGACAAAAAGAAGTGAAGTCATGTGAATAAAATGAGCAGTGCTAAAACGTTTTACTAGATAAATAAGATATGCCTTAAATGGTAAAAGATATAAGTTTAAAAAAGTAAATAGAATTATTGTGATATTTTACTGTTGATAAATGCAGAATTGCAATATAAGCGAGCTTAAGAATTAAAATATACTACCAAATTATTTTATTTCTAAATTTCCAAATTTTCATCTCTTTACTAATTTATTATAGATTAATTTGATATAATAGTTTATTATTTTATTATAATACTTTACTGGTAAAGAATCCTGTAACTGAGAAATCGCAAATACATTATGCAAATATAAGTATTCGATTGTCCAAGCATCTTATTAAGAATCAATTCATCTTTGGCCGCACTGACTATAGCGAACCGTCTAAGAATCCTTTAAAATGCTGACAGTCTGTTCCGAACTTACATTCCCTTCCTTCTACCAAAGCTACCGTAACTGTCTTGGCAGCCTGATTCGACATTCCAGCTCATCCCACTGTTCGGCTATTGGATGTCCAGTAAACGTATGGACATAAAGTGCTACGTGGAACAGGCAATAATCTATCTACTACAGTCTAGACGTGCCAATTGTCTAGAATGTCTTCGTACCCTTTCGATCGTTAGGCTGTTGTAAGCAATATAACCAAGGATAAGTCTTTCCCTATACAAATAGTCCCCTGACCATGAAAACCTTTCTTCGAATTGTCTTGGGATTAAGATTAATCAAGTTTTTTGTAGTCTTGCACGCTGTTCTCCTTGATTGTTGCTCTGCCTTGCGCCGAACTCAAGATCTCAGAAAGAGAAGAGAATTGGCATTATGCTTCATTTTGAAGTCGTCATTTTTTGCATGGCAATCGGTAGGTATGGATTTCTCTAGGGATTGTCTTGATAAATATTCGTTCTAGTGGCTTGGGCTGCGTGACCAATGTTCAGCAGTAAACATCCCATGGAACTGCTGCATGTCCTGGCTCTTCGTAACAATGACGCTTGTTGTGGGTCCCGGGACATAAAGGTATTGTCGGTAATGAGGTTGCCGATACTTTAGCTAAACAGGGCGCTAAATCAGCTCCGATTGGTCCTGAACCTTTCTGCAGCATTTCTAGGCGAACCGCAGTTCGAGAGGTAAACATCATCTCTCACTATGAGATGATAGGTGGGAACATACCACCGATCAAAAACATGCCAGGCTTATGATTAGGAAACCCTCTCCTAGTCTAACGTCTGGCATTCTACGACTTAATAGAAACAAATTGCGGATTATCATAGGTTTTCCCACCGGACATGATCTACTCCGTTAGAATGGATATTCTTCGAGAAGAGCCACTATGCTCGAAACTGTGGTTTGGCAGAAGAAACAGCCCATCATATTCTTTTTGATTGTGTCGCTTTGTCACATCATCATTATCTCATCGTTATCTTGACCTTTCTTAAGGACATTCACCTAGACCCTGTAGTAGCCTGACTCGTTTTTAAGCTTGTCTGGCTTCCTGAAGGCTCTTTTTGTTCTTTCCTTTTGGGTATGGTGCAGTATTCCTCTGATTTTCAATTGCACTCTGCTTTTGATTGTCAACCCTTCTTATAAAATAAACGTCCCATGGGGTAATTAGGCTTTGCATCTCCTCCTGCTTATGGCGATGAACATACGCCATGGATATTTAAATCTCGATAAATGAAGAGGTGGTACATATTAACTGCTTAATCAAATGCCATCCAACGTTAGTAATAATCCAAATCCTTGACTTCAAAGTAGGACGCTTCCTATATGACAAGTGTGACACTCTTCCTTTTATTTGCACATTAGCATCTGGTTATACAGTTGCACATTTCTGAGTAAATCCTGGTTCCCACATGCGTAAAAACAACGGCAGAAACCACAAGGCAGAAAATTCTCTGACGTCACTTCCTGCTTTCGTCTTTCTGCCCGACAGAAAACTCCTGTTTTTTCGAGTTGGATTGAATCATAGCCTACAACGATAACAGAAGTTTCTGTCGGACAGAATGAAAAGAGCAGGAAGGGATATAAAAAATTTTTTCTGCTTTGTGGTCTCTGCCGTTGTTTTACGCATGTGGGAACCATGCTTTACATGTATAAGTGCCCAATGAAATAAGTTTTATTTAATTTTGCTTTATCTTTAGTTAACATTTGGCATTTAATCGCTGATTGTTAAACATTCTAGTGCGGTTGTAGAATGATGTAAATAATCTCAAATCGTGTTGATTTAATATAATTATTTCTATTTTATTAAGTTTCGGAATCGATTAAGCTGCGGCGTTACTGTTAATCAAGTTCATTGAGTCAAATATTCTTTGAGTATCAAAGTCGGATAACTCGTTACTTTATCAACAAGAATATAACTCGTAAAACGATTTTCAAATATGCTGAAAAGAAGAATATAAAAATTGGTTATAGTAATATTTTATATACGGCAATGGCGAAAACTGTATGTAAATTTACGTATTCGATTGCAGCGTTCACACCAATCTTTCCAAACATGCGCGAAATGAGAAATGAAATGCTCGCAGGTCTAATGATTTAAACTACTGCGCCTTTGTTCTTTCCACTGGTAGAGCCATTCATCATTTCTTAATCAAAGTTACCATAAACGTTAGGAGAGAAAAATCATTGTTGCAAAGCATTATCGGGAAAAATCTTGTAAGCATTCCAAGGAGCTTTACGAGACCAACGAGATACAGGCCACGGCACTCAAAAATCACATGATCATCGGGGTCCGGGCAACAATCATCTTTCATTGTTTCCAACAAACGAAAAAATACTGATTGTTTAAATCCAAGATGGAGACAATGAAGGATGAATTGTTGGCCGGACCCCGATGATCATGTGACTTTTGAGTGCCCTGGCTTGCCTCTCGTTGGCCTTGGGAGCTTTACATGTGACGCAGATATAATTTTAAATTTCAATATTTCTCTTTTACTTACTGTTGGTTTAAATAAACAATGGAAATATCTTTGGTTCTATCTACACTCACATCTGTTTTCTTGCCTCACGTTCACGTTAAAACACAAAACAATACAAATTCCCCAAATACACAATAGTTACTAGAGTATTAACATGAACATTTGAGGCAGACTAGATGTACACAGTGGGAAGTACAGTAAATAAAAAATTATAAACTCAAAATAATTTGTATGTTGTCTATTATAAAGTTATTGTACATTTGTCATAGCTTCTCCTGTCCTCTACATTAAGAACTACACAGGCCTTACACAACATGTATAAGATTACAACAGTCGCTAATAATTCATAACGGTAATTATTTGTTAATATAATAGACCTAACAACAATTAGCTAGTGTTAACAAAATGCCTAGCATTTATTAGTTGATAACAACAGGGCTTAAATTTATTAGTTATAATAGTGATAACAATAGGCCTAACATCAATTAGCTATTTTTAACAATTGGCCTAGCAGCAATTACCTATTAACATTAGGCTGAACAGTAATTAGCTTTGGACTATAGATAATAGGCCTAATATTAATCACCTACTGATAGTAATAGTCCTAACATTAATTAGCCATTTTTAACAATAGACCTAACATTATTTAGTCATTTTTAAACGTAGGCCTAACATTAATTAGCCATTCTTAACTATAGGCCTAAAATTATTTAGCCATTTTTAACTATAAGCCTAATTTTAGCCATTTTTAAATATAGGCTTAATATTAATTAGCCACTGAATTTTAAAAACGAAATGAGCACGTGCATTGACAAAGCTTCATAACGGGCACGTGCTCCAAGCTGACATCAACAATGCTTAAATGTTAAACAAAAAGTAACACTGTAAAGAAGGAAAATAAGTGATGTATAATAGTTAAGAAGAGAGTAGTAAAAAGGACACCACAAAATAACAAAGGGAATAAACAATACGAGGCCTTTCGGTCATTTTATTTTCAAAGACCTTCCTCAGGTATAAAAAATCTTTTTAAAGTTATAACTGAAAATCTTCTCTCAGTAAAAGATAAGAATATAGGTTTAAATACATTGTTGAGAGGTATTATTTCATCAGTTGATTGTTTACATCATTAGTTTGATCATTTCAAATTGCTACAATCAGAGAATATTTGTACATTGTTATTTATAATTGATTAAAGGTATATTTACATATTTTTATATTAAACTGATTATGATTATATTTACAAAATATAAAAAAATATGTAAATATACCTTTAATCAATTATAAATAACAATGTACAAATATTCTCTGATTGTAGCAATTTGAAATGATCAAACTAATGATGTAAACAATCAACTGATGAAATAATACCTCTCAACAATGTATTTAAACCTATATTCTTATCTTTTACTGAGAGAAGATTTTCAGTTATAACTTTCAAAAAGATTTTTTATACCTGAGGAAGGTCTTTGAAAATAAAATGACCGAAAGGCCTCGTATTGTTTATTCCCTTTGTTATTTTGTGGTGTCCTTTTTACTACTCTCTTCTTAAAAAGTAACACTGTATTCACTTATGACTCGTCAGTACAAATCGGTTGATATATTACGTGCCCTAAGTTCATATTCTTAACATTAGTGCACGTGCTTAACAAAAGTTGACACATCGCAATTAGGTTCATCCATTTTCACCTTATCGTGCAAACGACGGCTGGCCGGACACACAAAAGTACCGATTAATGTTGTATTCTTATAAAAAAATATAGCTTTACCTAAAGCTCGTAATAAAGGGTTATTGAAGTACTTTTTGGGGGTCATTTTCGCGGACGTAGCATTTCGAAAATCTAAAAGAATGTCATATTCGTCTTGTGCTCGTGATTCCCGTTCGAATGATATACATGCATTATATTGCCAATAAAAAAATTTAATGGGGAGGTTTGGGTCTCAATAGTCACGTGACTGTTAGACCGCTTTCAATGATACACTAATCAGGTGAGCTCAGGAAGGGCCTCTATCGAAGAGCGAAAGCAGAAGGTAAAAAAGTTAAAGCATTCTCGAGTAATCGTCGGACATACAGACGGACAGACACACAGACAGAGCGAAACCTTTATATGCTTTTCAGCATATAATAAAGTTGAAGCCTACATATCTGTATAAAATTTTTGTGCCATTATCAAAACGATTTTATAGCCCGTATAAAAAACTGATTAGAATGGTCCACACCTTACTTGGCTCACCATCTTTCTGATTCTTAATCCAGACCTTAATCAAGATAATTGCTGACGGAAGATATACGGGGTATTCTCAAAGGAATGTATGTTTTGTTCGCTATATCTCCTAGATAATTCAGCGCAGTAATACTATTCCTATATTCATGAAGAAAAGTTTCTGTAGTTTCTAGAGAAGGGAAGGTTTGCTGTTTCTGAATGAAACCTATCGCCAACGTTGGATAGGTCGTTGTAAGAAAAGGTTCTCCATCGCTGCCTCCCCGGTGCCTAGACGTGGATGAGGATATGGGAACGACACTAGGTATAGGTCATCATTACCTGGAAACTTGGACGATATGAAAACTGGAATCCAAGCAGCAGTGGGACTGTAACCACTGAACTGAAGAGGGCGTGGAACTAGTTTGAATATCTATAGACGTTTTTCGGGTGACTAGTGGGGAGCATCGAACATTTATAATATTTGTAAGCTTAAGAAAATGTTTACTTTCTTCATTAGTTTGCAGTATTTCTTTGTTATAAAAAAGTAAAATAGTGACATTTGTAGACCCCCCCCCTTTACCTGAGAGCAGTTTCTAGCGTCAAAGAAGGGAAAATATGCAAAAAATAAATGGTTAACTATTAGTTATTAATAGTCCGTCGATTCGTATTAATCGTTATTAATTTATTAATAATTATTCATTTTATAATCACTTACAATCAAATAAATGATAGTTTTGAAAGCTCTTAAAGCTTCACGTGTGAAGAGGCGAAAATCACCATGTCTGGTTTTGCTTTGTTTTATAAGACAAAATATCAATATACTTCGTGTGTATTGATTTTTTTTGTAAATTTAAAAATAATGGCTTTTTGGATCACTCTGTCAGCTGTTTTCATTTACAGTGCTAATTATCGTCTTTGCTCTTTCTTAAGAGGTTTTTAATGACATCCGTTAGTAATCCTATTGCATAACGAGCATCGGCGTTTTGGATTGCAAGTTCAAGCCTCCCTATCGATTACGCTAATGACTGAGATGCGATGATAAAATATGGTTGTTTGAGAATCCCTGTTAAGACAATTGATGACTGCTATTTCTGCATTGTGCGACGTTGATATCTCGCAAACTATACCTGATAGAACAAACATGAAGTTATTTTTGAATTCTACACCCTAAAATTACCTAAGAACACTTGAAAAATCGCCGGCACCAAAATGTGAGTTGACCTGTGTAATTGACTGAAAGAATAAATAGATTTAGCAAGAAGACGATTAAAAAGACGAGGTCACTTAACAAAGTCATGGCAACTATTTTTTGCAGGCAAACTTGTTATACAAATATTTCATAATACAGGGTGTATCTAAACCCCTGTCACAAACTTCTGGTGATGATTCTCCACAGCGAGATGAAAACCAAAGTTAATATAAACATGGTTCGGATAACGAACCGTTTGTGAGATTTCCGCAGTTAAAAGTGAAGTTTCAGTACCTGTTTTTGGTACTCTGTGGATGGCAGGTGATATGCGGAGAAACTACAACAAATGTCAAAGTTTCAGCAGCGTGGTGGTAATTCCCTCCTGAATGGTTAGGTACATCTGAAGTTATTAGCAGGCGCACCTGTTAATAACCAATAAATGGGACGTTATTTCAAGAATTTATTGTAACTTCTCCGCATGTCACCTGCTATCCACAAAGAATCAGAACCAGCTGATGAAACTTCACTTTTACCTTCGGAAATTTCATCAACGGTTCATTATCCGTACTATGTTTATATGAACTTTTGTTTTCATCTCGCTGTGGAGAATCGTCACCAGAAGTTTGTGACAGGAGTTTAGATACACCCTGCAGATATGAAAGTACACAATGTACTTTACCAATAATGTCTGTTACATGGGTTATTCAGGAATTATTGTAGACAAGGGAGAATAGTAAAAATAAAAAAAAAAAGTCATCTACCGTAATAAAATTTTATGCACAGATGCCTGGTTAATACCAGTTTCTGTTGCCAACTCCTGTAGAGATCATCGTCTGTCGTTCTTTAAGCATTGTGCGATCACGACACAAGCAATATCGGTATGAACAGTCATAGGGCGTCTTGTACGAAGAATATCTATTCTTCCACGTTGAAAAGCTACTACCCACCCTGCAACAGTTCTGTACAGGAGAGCACGATCTCCAGCAGCTTCTACGAGTTGTTCGTGAAATTCCCTCGTGTTTTGACCGCGAAGCACTGCTGTTTTTACGTACGCACCTGTTCCAACAAACTCGCATTCTTACTTGACAACGGTTGAAAATCAACTGACTTTCGCGCATCCCTTCATCTTCCGTCAATGAACATCTACACCATCTAGCAGCAGCAGCAATAAATAACATTCGCCTCAATGCTGCATATTGAAAAATGTGGATCGCGTTCTGGGATTCCGCTGAAAAAATAATTGCCATAATTTATAAACGGCTCTCGTAGAATAACAAATTTTTAAGAACAACCTTTTTATATAAAAATACACTCTAAATTAGAAAATAATTTTTCTTTGTGGAAAAAAATAAAAACGCATCTCGTACAAGATCGGACTCGATCACTCTATATACAGAATCGTTTGAAAACTCTAAATGCATTATAATTAAATCAAATGATTGAAAATTCAATATAAATTTAATTAAATGATTTTATGCAGTCAGAATTCCAATGTTTTTATTTTTATTTATAAAAAAAATTAAGCAAAGAAAAATTATTTTCTATTTTAGAGGGCATTTTTATTTTAAAAACATAAAAACTTTGTTCTTTTAATAAAACAAAAAAAAAACACAAAAAAAAAAGAAACAACTTTGCACTATTTCAATATTTGAAAAGAGTTAGCGAAATTCTGAAATTCTATAAGATTGATGCTTCTGAATTTACGTGTAGTTTTATACCCTAATAAAATAATACAATTTCGCTTTCAAATTATAAACGCGAACAAGGAAACAAACGGAGCGATCGTTAAAAAAAAATAAAGTTTTCTCAATTATTGGATGATAGGAAGAAGGAAAAGAGAAAAAGACGGATCCGTGTGTCTGTCTCAGCTGCTTGGCCGTGATAATTTTCACGCTGATAGACTGTTTTCCCCGTGACACAGATAGTCTTCTGGTCGAAATCATAATTGATGTTCCATTTGGTGGAGAAATGGCGCGCGCCAAATGCAGCGCTCTTTCGGCGTTCGTCATTCGCTAATGAGGTTTAATATTCCACGCGACAAATCCGATAAAGGCACGAGGAGACGCGCATTCATCAACTCGTGGGCTTCGCGTTTCCGTTTCACGGGTTTCGGTGGCGCTCTTACCTTTTGCCGTGTCTAGTTTGACGTGCACCTGGATCGAATTTCACTGGGCGATTTTTCACATCCGAGAATTGTGATAGGGAGGAGAAGGGCTACTGCAAATTCGACGCGCGTGTTACACATTTACTATAACTTACTTATGGCATCTGCTCGGATTTTAGTGATTGGGTTCAAAACCTTTTCCGAACATGACAAAAATATAGCTTCGGCTATGATGGTTCCTCTATCCCATCGCACTCGTTCTCGTTTAACATTTCGCTTGTTGCAATTTAACCGTGTAAAATAATAAAAAAAAATGTATCTCCTGTAATCACTAAACACTACGCTGCTGATCAAAGTTAGTCTTTTTAAGATGCTTCAAGTAATCCAAGTTATTTACTAAATATTTTGTTGAAATAATTTTTTATTTTGTAAAAATAGTGAGCATTAAAGTCATTGAAACCCAAAAGATAGAGCAATATTAAAGCAATACAAAAGTAAACACAAAAAGGATGTCCAATATTCAAGATTTAACAAATATCTAATCTCGATGGTTCATATCAAAATTATCAGTCGCGTGAAAATTTATTTGAAGAATAAAGCCTCTAAAAACACAACCTATAAATCCATCAACTATTAATAAAGTTATAAATAAAGATTCTGAAGAGAATGTTCATATAGTAGTCAATGTTGACCACGGAAAATGAAGGGAGAAATTTCGTGATCTGGGATTGAACCAGGGATCCCGATCCTTCGTCACGTTGCTCTTAATACGAGAATGGGTCCAAAAATAAAAGATTACAAGGGTAATAATAAATTATTTATTAACAACAGATAGAAAATACGAAAGGGAATTAAGAGTCATATTTGCCAATCACTTTTCCACATAATCACCAAATCTATTTAGGCATTTATCTGAACGCAGTACCAACTTGTTTAACCAGTAGAAATCACGTCCCTGCCCATTGAGCCAGTTCTCAGCAGCTGTTTTCACATCACTGTCTGAAAAGAATCTTATTCCAGATGTGTTGATTTCTGTCGTTGAAGAACTTGGACGGCCGCTCGCTGCCATATTGCGGTTTTCCACATCCTCTCTGCCCGATTGAAAATAGCTACTTCATTTCGCTACATGTTGTCTGCTCATTGCTTCTTCACCATAAACTTCCACGATTTGACTGTGAATTTTAGATGCGGACACATTCTTGCCATAACGTCTAAATGTCTTGTCATTTCAATCGCTCTGTCGCATCTTCGAAGTGACACTACCTACCCGCACAACTGCTGTAAGACAACTAGCGCTAGCCGTGTCCACTCTGGGCAAAAAATATTCTCTCCACAATAATTACTTTTCAAATGCTGCTGCTGTAACGGTTTTTTTTTTTTTTTTTTTTGGACCCATCCTCGTAATAAGCTATCGCGGACATGGTTACAACAATATTTTTGTTGAATTTTCAATAGAATGATTTAAGGACTCGGAACATCTTTTTTTGGTGAAAGTTTACTTAAGTAAAGGATCAAGTTAACACTATGCTTGAAAGCTTCATTTTTTTTTTTAAATATCGTTTTAGTTTGAAACTGGCTGATTTTCTGTTTATAGTCTAACCTAGCATACAATTTCAATTGTTTTCCTTCTTATTTCTCACCTTAAGGCGATGGACCAAGGAGTGCCGCCACTTAGTGCCACGGCGAGCGTCGTAGTCACAGTTACTGATGTCAACGACGAATTTCCGCATTTCATTGGTGACCCCTACTACGCCTCCGTACCTGAGAACCAGAACCCCGGTCTCTTTGTAAGTGGAACATTATTTAATATATGGCAACACCTAAAGATATATTTATTATTTTGGCCAAAAAAGAGAACATATACTGTGCATTAATGGAAGAATAAGCATAGAGATACAGTATTTTGTTTTATAATGAAGCCAAACACTGTTTCTGATTCTAGGCAAATCCCTAAATCCTGCATACCATAAATAAATGTTTCATGGCACATAAAAAAACTAACCATCGAGTTTGGTAAATTTTAGGAAAAAATGAGAAAGTCTAGCTCTATGACAAAATAGACCTAAAAGGAACCCAAGGAAAAAAAACATTAAAAAGAAAATGTTATAAAATGTTGCAGGAGGGTTTTCATTTTATACAAGCTAAAATTGAAGCCCACTTCCTCCATAAACATTTAAATTGAATTCCATATATTTTATTTTTCCGTAAATTTAGATTAAAAATTATAACATACCATAAGTAGTGTTTAAGTACTATTTTTATACATTTTTAAAAGTTTATTCTTAATATCTTTAGGTTGCGCAAGTGCGAGCTTACGATTTGGACTCCAACGCCACAGGAAATGGAAGAGTTTTCTATAAAATAAGCGAAGAGCATAAGCGGGAATTTTTCATTGACAGTAAAGGTAAATATTAAAAAAAATTAACTTAGTATTTTTGAAATGGTTAAGCGTTTATTATGTCCATCAGATCTTTAACGAAATAAATAATCAGAATATTCTAAGGAAGAAGTTTCCATTAATTTTTAATGGATAACATTGTCATTTAGTAGCTTCAAAATCCGTTATACGAGGGGATATCAGGAAGTAACGCCATTTATTTTTTAACGGAGGAAATATGTAGCTGTATAAAAGTTAACATGGCCACAAAGAAGGCTGAGCACATGCACAGACACTGCATAACAAGAATTGTTTCTGCGCAGGCGCACAAAGTGCTACCAGTCGTTTAAAAAATGGCCGCTGCTATCACATCGTCTACAATGGAAGAAAAGCGAGCTGTTATAAGGTTTCTTTTCGCAAACTGTAAAAAACCCGCTGAAATTCATGAGGAAATGGTAGTGGTTTACGATGCCAACTATCTGATTAGTCCAATGTGTGTGCAAATGGTATAAAATGTTTCGGGAAGGAAGAGTTACCTTGCCGATAAACAGCGTTCTGGGCGACCTGCAGCGGCAACACCTGCCATTTGTTCATTTGTTTATAGTATCCACCCAAGGCCAGTATGGCCAAAGCCGACAAGGTAGGTCCCTGGGTGGGTGGTATAAACAATAAGTAGATGAACAATTTAAGGGTTGTTCTGAAACGCGGAAAAGAAAAACACAAGAAGAATGAAGAAGAAGAGGGCAAGAGAGCTTAGGAGTCAGAGATGAGTCATGGGACCTTTCTTAAAAAGTTCAATAAACTTGTTTTAAAACTTGCTATAGATGGAGAAGACCGTATTTCTGGAGATAAGTTTGATCAGAGTTTATCGAAGACATTAACAAAACAATCAGAGAAAACCGTCGCATTTCCTTGAAAGAAGTGAGTGAAACGTTTCACATGGATTTGCATAGGATATGACGCATGGAAAGTTTGGATACTGCAAAATCTGTTCGCGTTGGATTCCAAAAAGCCTGACACCACAACAGACCAGTAACAGGCAACATCTGCAGCGGTACAACCAGGAGGAAAATGCGTTCCTGAATGGCATTGTCACAGGAGATGATTTCTGGGTCTTGCACTTCATACCTAAGCCTAAAATTGCAAGCACGATATGGAAACGTCCACATTCTCCGGTTCGCAAAAATTCAAAGTTTCTCCATCTCGGAAGATTATGCTTACAGTTTTTTGGGATATACAAGGTATCGTGCGTCACCCGTCATCGCTGCTACCTATTGTGAAACGTTGATTAAACTGCGGCATGCTATTCGGGATAAGCGACCAGAAAGAGGAAACGATGTTCGACTTCTTCATGACAATGCACGTCTGCATATGGCCAACGTCGTCAAAGCAAAACTGGTCCGTTTCGCTTGGGAGGTTCTGGCCCATCCAGCCTACAGTCCGGACAAAGCTCCCTAGGAATTCCACCTCTTTGGTCCAATTTCTGGGTAGTCAGAGGTTTGAGACTGACTAAAAACTCAAATCTGCCGTGCTCCATTGGCTGTCTTCACAGCCGACGAAGTTCTATGAGCGGAGTATTTTGAAATTGGTGCAATATTGGGATAAATGCCTAAATCGTCAAGGTGCTTATGTGGAAAAGTAGATAAACATGTGTAGTTTCAGCTGCAGTTAGTTGTTTATCTCTGTTTTGTAATTTTCTTTGAAAAAAATTAATGGCGTTACTTTCTGATATCTCCTCGTACTTGCATTTTCGGTAGAATTGTCGCTGTTGCGGTTCGTACAACTGATTAATTTAGCAAACTATTAGTGCTCCTCATTCACGTAACCAAGTTTCACGTATTTAAATTAGATTTGAGAAGTAAAAGGAGCATGTTAATCTAGAATACCCAAAGATTTTAAATTTAAATTAATTTGTACTCATTCCTGAGTGATACCTGAGCAATTTTTTCTTTATGAATTGATCGACCAGCATTGACCCTTATAAAAGATTACCTCTCACAAAGAACAGACATTATTAGAAATAACCACGAAGAAACAATCTCAGAATTGACAAGAGGGGTCATCTATTAGCGTGGTCCTTGTGTGCTCTGCCGCCAGTAATATAATCAAACTGCCATAAAACATGAAACTTAATCCTCCAGCAGCTTAAAGTTCAAATAGAAATGGTTATTGAACAATTTAAGATAACGACCCACTATTACTGGAATTCCTATGAAGACTTTATTTATTTATCGCATTAATCCGTAAAAACGGACCCTGCCTGTATATAAATGAAGTATCGCAATGTTTGAAAGCCATCATAAAATATAATAACTAACGTTAAAAAAGTAACAGAATGATTTTTAATTAATTTAATATAAATCTTTGATTTAAATCTCTAGCGTAATATCAAGGAACATCACTGCAGTACTTATTTGCATAAGGCGAAGCAAAGGTTCTTCCTGATTAGTAAATAGCGCTTCTTCCTAGAGGGGGGGGGGGGCTAGAGTTTTTAAAAACAATAATCAAAATTTATGATTACGCTTTTACTTTTGATTTTGAATTTATTTTTATTTTACATCGCTTCATCTTTCGTCGTTAGATGGCACAATTTGGACGCTGGCGTCGTTGGACTTTGAAAGACAAAGCTCGTATAACATAAGTGTCACCGCCTACGATCTAGGTCAACCAAGTCTCAGTACTGTCGCCCTCCTTTATGTCAACGTCACCGATAAGAACGATGTAATACCAAATTTCCGAAAATCTGTCTTTATGGCAGAAGTAGGCGAAAACACGAGTCCAGGGACGGTGGTATACAAATTAGATGCCGGCTCGCCCGCCTTCAGATACACTATTATCGGTAAATCCTTGAAATATTCGCATATTCGTTCACAATCACAGATTCTTGTTTATTATATCTGGCGTCATATTTTCGTTTGTTTTAGAGGATGACTTTGACAACACTTTCTCCATTTCTGAGACTACTGGCGACGTCACCCTATTACGCCATCTGGACACGGAACGACAGAATAGGTATCGCGTTGTCGTTCGAGCCAGCGACAACAGCATTCCTCCTAATAATGACACGGCAGAGGTAAGTGAAATTACTCCGGGGTGTTTCATAGTTAAAGACCGACTCCGTCGATGCAAATTTGCAGAGTCAATTACTATACAGGCATCATAGCAGGAATTACCAAACCTCTCTGAAAAGTGAATGGGTTCAATCCACGGGGTGAATAAATTATTTCAGTCTGATCAAAGCAGTTTGTGGCGTGATGAAGCAAGGCGGTTTGAGACTAGTGATTTTGCACGAATTCAAGCTATTGCCGAACTTGGTGCCGACTTTATGGCACGCTAAAGGCAAGGTTAAAAGACTTGATACTTTGGCTGCACACGCTAGCCGAACAGAAGCAGATATGGCGTCTGGAAACATGCGTTGCCTCCCAAAAACGTGAAGCTAGAGCCCTCTTTCTGCTTTGGATGCTTACGATGAATGAAAGTGGGTGCTTTTTGACAACAAAAAGCGAACAGTGCTGTGTCTCAATAAGGGGGGGAAACCATCGAAATAAATGTCTAAATTCGACTTGCATCCACAGAAATCTCTGATCTCTGTGCATTATGGATTTTTTTGCCGCGTGTGCGATCACATATGAGGAGCACTGCATGGACAAATGTCATCAGAGACTAAGGAACCAACAACCAACACTCATCAGTAGTTTAGGTGCCATATTCCTCCATGATGGAGAATGATCATATCTGTTTACTGGAAGCATGCAGAATAACCTAACATAATCTGTCCTCCTTCACCCTGCTTATTCACCAGATTTGGCCCTATCAGATTTTCCCATGTTTCGCCATTTGGACAACTTCTTGAGGGGCAAACAGTTCACTAACTAGTTTATTCATGTTTATTCATGATTCATGTCGTTAGTGAGTTCTTAGACCACTGTGAAGCCAATTTCTATTACCGGTCTTTTTTGTACTGAAATCATGTTGGGTAGGGCCGCTGGAAGCAGGCCTTCAACGTGCCCTCCAGCCCAGCGTTGGCCCTTCCATTGGATACGGCGTATTTGTTGCCCAGGGCAGAATTTTTTCTCAATAAAATGAATCTCTTATCTACTTATGCTATTTTTTGTGTCAATACCGATCAATAATTTAAGAAAAACCCAATTATAATAACTGTATTGTTTCCACTGTTTCAGAAAAAAATAAAATGCTTGTCATAATTTATCAAACGGTCCTGGTAGATTTTAAGTTTCTTCCTATCCCCATAATTCTGTATTCTTGAATTTTCTTAGTAATAAAACGATGTATGATCTCGCATTTTCAGATGATTCTTCTCATAGCGACAGGACCAGCGCTGAGGGCGTTTCCTCGGCGCCACAACGTCGTCCACGTCAAGGAGAACGTTGTTGCACCCGCCGTCATCTTGGACTTAAACGCCACGGAAGAGACTCTCAGCCGCAAAGTCGTTTACAGCATCATCAGTAGTGATTACGGAGGTAATGCATTGAGAGTAGAGTATCTATTCTGAACTAATAACAAATTCATACATTATGAAAATAAATTGTAATGGCGGAATGGTACATTCGCACAGGCCTATCACCAGGTCATGAAACTGATTCAAAAAAGAAAAAAAAATTATCTGTTGGGGGGGTTCTTAAGACCTTAATTACTCCAAAATGGCTGTTTGCAGCCAAACAGTTTCTTTTCAAAAAAGTTTGTCTCTTTGAGAAGTGGCCGTTCAAGTAATTTTTATTGTGTTCGGGTCGATGAAATGAATGCTTCTGCCAATTCTTCATTTTTAGAAAAATAATTCGTTTCTCTAAAAAGGCTTAGCCCATTTCCATTAAAAATACGTCAATGCATAGTTTAAGGATCCGTCTAAGTACGAATAAATTTTTTTATTAAAAAAGATACTGCCGGGGGGGGGGGGGGGGTAACAAATTCAAAACTGCTCTTCAGAGTCAAACAAGTCATATGTCTTAATGAGAGGAGTCCGTACATGTCGAGTTTGAGTTTGGTCCGCTGGTTTGAACGCTACAACCATTTTTTGAATTTTAGAAAAAAATATCTCTAAAAAGATTTACCCGATCGGCATATAAAATACGCCAAGGCACATTTAAGGTACCCACTAAGTATGTGTAATTTTTATTTGGCTTTGCTATTTGCCGTTTTGGAGGAGTTAGCTGCACAAAATTGGTCACAAACGTACATACATAAAAACGTATAGACGGAAATTTTATTGTTCAAAATTTCAACATATTCTTTTCGAATCATGAGTTTTTAAGTTGATTTCAGGAAAAAATGTTTGAGTGTCGGAAACGAACACATAGGCCTTCATTCTTAGTGAGTGGAAGGCCAATATATTGTTGTTGTTGACGTGCCTTCCTCATGTGAGATGAATGTGATATGCCTTGTGATAAGGCGTATATCGTATACATTGGGTCTGATACTCACAATGGCCCCAAGAACCAGGTGTAGAGTTTTTTTGAAACTAGTAACGACTGCTATAAGATGACGGTAGCAGCTGGGACCGACGGCTTTGCAATAAAGTCATTGAAGTGGGTCCGTTATTGCTCATTCATGTTGGAAAGAAAGGGGTACCAGATTAAGGAATAAAAAATATTTAAGATTTAATGAGGTTGACGCGTTTCGATTTTCGCTATCATAAGAGCTGGAAAAAAAAAACAGGAACCGACAGATAATCATCAACCATGTCATTTGAATTTTGTCAGCCAATCCGAAGACAACCAAATTTTCGCACGTTGCATGACAAAACCTACTGATTGGTCGTTCTTTACTTTACTGCTGTAGTTTTTGCTTCTTGGATTTGTTCTGACCGGCTCTGATGATGATGAAAATCGAAACGCGTCAGCCTCATTAAAGCTTACATATTTTTATTGCTTAATTTCGACTAAACAATAAAAAATATAACTAAATGTAACTAAATTGTTTTCGTCTTTTTTTCCTGTTGGGCTGATACATTTAAAAAATATATCTCTGGCTTTTTTCTTTTTTTTTAATTTCGTGTTCTAATTGAATAATTTGTTGTAGTTTATTATAGAATTACGTCGTTCCATGTTTATACTATAACTCAACAAAAGAATTGAATTATTATTTTATATTTCAATTAAGGGATCATTTATTTTTTTTCTACTGCTGAGCTATGCATTATTTCATTTTCAATTTCGCCGATGCAGATCTGAGAAAGTTTTGGAAGACGAAGCAACGTGTCTGGTCGCGGTAAAAGACGAAATGTCAACCATCAAAAATTTACGAGATTGTTTTCAAGCAAATTAATTTTTAAAGATTCGTTGCTTAAAAAACCTATATAAATATATAAACGGGTAGAAAGTTTAAAGCATCTTAATTTTAATGGCACGCCCACATAACCCTACTTGAGTAAAATATACCTCTATTCAAGCTTCATAGGGAAAAACAACTTTTACAGACTTGCATTTCTGAAACTGTTGCTCCTAATCGTTTAAATTGTGATCCCATTTTAGTGCTTTTCTAAAACTTTCTAAGTAGTGCAAATGGGTTCTTTGAAAAAGATAATATTCTTGTTTCTAGAGACTGGTTTGTGTTAAAATTCAGGTATATATATATATATATAGGGGTTGGATAAAAAAAAATATGATCACTATTATGCTATTTAAACAAATTATATTTTAAGCCAATATTTATGGTTACAGCTAAAAAAGTGGATTTAATATTAAGAATGTAGACCATCACAAAGGAATTATTTTTAACTAGTTGAGAATGCGCGAGCTTGCATTAACAAAACCACGAAAACTAAAGTTAATTTGATGGAAGTTGGCGTTACCCCCCTCCCCATCCTTTTTTTTCTGTGTACGCACATGATAGTCTCTTTTCTCGATGAACCTGGAATGGCTGAGTTTCTTATTATTTTTGTTAATGTTCATGAATTTTCTCTGAATATTTTATTAACCTTATTCGCAAAAAAAATTTAAAAAAAATGGATATTTGAAATTCTGACTACGGATTCTAAAAGATCATTAAAAATAGAGGAATGTCTCAAAGATCAACCTTCTGTATCTTTATTTTCTTCGATAAAATTGAGTAGAAAATCTAAAAATCATGAACTTTTTAGTACTCGGGTGGCCCCATCCGCCTTTCAGGAAATGAGATTTTGAACTCAAATTTTTATCAATGAAGACAAAGAGATAGAGGGTCGGTATTTGAGACATTCCTATTCTACTTTTTGATGATCATTAACAATCCGAAGTCAAAGTTTCCAAAATCCAAAAATTTTTGTGACACACGCACAAACTCCTAGATTTCAATAACAAACTTTTTAAATTCGTTGAAACAGCTTTATCAGCCCAAATTTGAATAAAAGACCGCTTCGACTGCATGTGAATCCATTGTTCAAATGGAACTTGAATTCCGCCGTCGCGGTTCAACAAACAGTAAATGCATCATAAGTAATTTTACGAGCGGCTTAAAACTTCGTAGAAGATTCACATTTATTCATACTGGGCAAACTATAGCACACAAAACGATTTCTTGTTCGGCCACCATTTTCTTATAAACAAGAAACTGCCATTGTGTAACATTGAATTGGATGGAATTTTCTAGGCGGGCTTTTAAAACTTTGAACTTTTCTTTATTCAGAGATATGCGGCTAGAGAAAGGTTGAATCAACATCATGGGTGCCTTTCTCTTAACTCGGCGCCATATTATTTCCGTTATCTCGGTGCCATCACCTTTTACTTTTACCAGGCGCTGGTTTCATTCCCCCCCCCCACTAAGAAAAAAAAAAGCAGAGGCAGCGTTTGGGAGTGGCAAACGGAATCCCGCGCTTCAGACCTAATCATTAGTTGCGATAGCATTCCAATCGAGATATTCTGTCCCCTAGGCTGCTTGAGAAAAGTAGCAATTGATACATCCCCCCGACCAATTAAACAGGGAATCTATCAATTGGTTAGAGAGGGGTAGAAAATCTATCAATTGGTTGGTTGGAGGGGGGGGGGAGCTAGGTTTCTCCCAGTTATAGATCTTATTGATCAGAGGAATGTAGGGGGTGGGCTAGGATCTTCCCAGTTGGTAGTTTCTCTTAACTTGGGAAATGAAATTGGTTGGCGTCTGGTTAAGAGAAAAGTAGTAAGAATTTTATTTATTAAGCGATTAGGTGAGTTTTTTTTTAAGATTAAACATATTGTGTGATTTCAAATGATTGTCCACTACAGAAATGTTGCTAGAATTCTGATCAAAGATTAAGTTTATTACATTAAGAACATTAAAAAATAAATATTCTGCAGAATTATAGGTGTCATATGATTATTTCTTAAGTGATCAAATCTATAAGAAATATGAATATGACTATGAACTGTTTTTGTGAATCTGCGACCAAATTTGCAAAATTCAAAATAACAAATTTTATTTAGTTGCCATGGATATACACTGAGTGGCCAGATTATTATGACCATCACGTAAGTACTTCGTTGGGCCACCTTTTACCTTCAATACTGCGGTGATTCTTCTTGGCATTGACCCCACAAATAGTTAATTGGATTGAGATCTGGCGATTGTGGGGGCCACCTAAGCAAGGTAAAAAGTCTCCTTCATGTTTTTGAAACCACTCCTGCAATACGAGCATCGTGGCATGGCGCGTTGTCTTGTTGGAAGAAGCCATCTCCATTCTGATATGCCATCAGCATGATAGGATGAGCTTGATCAGCAACGATACTTATGTATGTTGTGCTATTCAGAACTTGTTCCACACGGATTAAAGGGCCCAAAACTTGCCAGAAAACATGCCCAAAACCATAACACTGCCCCCACTAGCTTGAAGGGATGTACTCAAGCATGTGGAGTCCATGCTTTCATGCTGTTTCCACCAAATTCTCACTCTAACATCTGCATGATGCAACTGGAAACGTGATTCATCGGACTACATGACTTTTTTTCCAATGCTCGACTGCCCAATCCCTTGTGTTCCTGTGCGAACTGGAGGCGTTTTATCTTGTTAACTGCAGATAGCAAAGGTGTTGGAACAAGCCTTCGGCTTCTATATCCCATACGATGCAGTGTACGGCGAATAGTGCGTTCAGAGATCATTTGAGAGGACCCCTGATTAAGATCTGCAATAATTTGATGCAATGTTGCCCTTCTGTTGTCTTATACAAGTCTTGCCACTCTCCGTTCTGCCCTAACATGGACTAGTCGCTGACGGCCACAACTCGCACGTTTAGACCCAGTTTTTCTGCTGACAGTCCAGTCTTTAAACCCTTTTAACAACAGCTGTTCTTGAACATTTAACGAATGCAGCTGTTTTGCTGATACTCGCTTCATGATTCCGAGCGCTAACAATCTTCCCACTTTCAACGGCTGTTAAATCGCGTGTTTACCCATATCGTCAGAAACAAATCACTTCTACTGTCGTGGTAAACAGTTTGCTTCCCTATTTATAATGATTTGGCCCCTCTAGCAACCTCTGCGCGAAATCATAACTAATTTGCCTATAAACGTCAGGTGGTCATAATAATCCGGCCAATCAGTGTAAAATCTAAGGTAATTTGATCGTGACTTCCCTTGTTAGAGGCCCGCAAAGTCCTTGCCCTCTTAAAGAAAGTTACATCTCTCTTTATTTAACTTTTCGATTTATGTATTTATTTATTTATTTATTTATTTATTTATTTATTTATAGGTTTGTTCGTGATCGATGAGTCGACTGGCGTAATCACAGTCACCAAGAGCCTTGACAGGGAGAATAAGTCGGAATACAAGCTGAAAATCAGAGCATCCAACTCCAAAAGCCAGCCACTTTCTCATTCAGGTATGACCGTTTGTCTAAGATTTCAGTAATAGTGATTAAAGCATCGTTACAACAGAAAACACTGCTATGGTGCCGCCATTTGCAGATACTTGTATTGTGTACGCAAGCCGTAATATGCAAGTTGCAAATTGTAAGCGGTAAGCGAAAGTTGTGAAATAAGTTGATCAGTCTTTGTTGATCAGCTTACATATTTCATTTTTTTTTTTTGCTTCATTCAACGATTTTTACAAATTTACTATAAGGCAGAGGCCTGACCGAATTTATCTCCAAGATTAGAATTTTACCTTCAAAACTTCTAAAAACCTTACTTTTCCTTCAAATGAAGCATAATCTCAAGAGAAAGAATAGAGTTAAGTCCCGTTCTTCCCCATTGATGCTGTTAATATTCTAATATAGACGTAAAATCAGAAAACTCAATTTTTTTCACAGGCTAATATGATAACTTCAGCATCTTGAGCAAGAAGACAGATAAATGATAAAGTCGACATCACTTTCAAATGAAATTCGGTATACTGCCATCTCTTTAAATCTTAATGCATATACAATAAAACCTTCTGATCAAACAAATAAAATAAAAATAGAGACAATTTACCTTACATTTCCTACTGTAATTTAAGGTGCATTAATAAAAAAAAATCCACTTATTTCCCCCCAAGATTTTCTAGTCAAAGGAGGTCCAAGATGGTGGAAGGTGAAGAATGTGAGCGTCTTCTCCATCTTCGTCGCAACCTCGTTAGGACTCTATCAAGATTGGTCGCTCGTTAGGCAATAAAGAAGGGACAAATAAAGACAAGGGGGAAAAGGACAAAGGGCAACGTGACCCTCACGGCGAGGCCCTTTAAAGATTGATTTATGTTCTTAGTCTTCTCGAAGAGTGGTCATTGAAAACTCCACGGTCACTGCTATAAATCTCTGTATTTGACATAAATGCTTTTCTAGTTTATTAAAATGAAATACACTTTCTGACAAATTATGGTTGACGGGTTTCTAAGAATTGAATGGAACAAAGGAGACTTTACTTCAGCAAGAGCGATTTTAAGTGTGGACTATTGAGATTAATAAATACCGTTAAATTTTCTTTTTTTAAATAGTAAATTTTATTATTTAATTTAAAATTTTCATTCCCTTTGATCATCTGCTTTTTTCTTCTCACAAGTTTTGCTCTTCGTAATTTTTATGATTAACAAAAGCGAAATAAAAGACCATAAAGATTTAATTCTTTTATATTGAATATTAAATTGAATCTAATTAAACACGAGAATATTTTTGTCGTATGGTTTATTTCTCCTTTTGATTCATTTAATATACTCGCTATAAAACTTTTATTTACTTTAATTGAATACTGCAACACCATAGAGAAACGCAATAAACAGCATTTTTTTACTAATTCAAAGGAAAAGACAAAATTCTCTGAAATGGTGAAATAACCACGACAAAAATGACTAATTGATGTAATAAAAATTGTTACTTACTCACTTTCGTCGTGGCTATTGTGAGAATTGCACCATAGTAAGGCTCTCTCGCTTATTTTCTTAACTTTCAAAGAATTTCTGTGTCTGCACAACATGACGTGTAATTCTATTTGTGATCGTTGGAATTTGAAAAACATGGCCAGGTGCCATTTTCAAGGAATGGAAGACAACCTTTTTTGCGTATTAAGGACGCGCATATACATATACACTTTTCTGGGGTTTTTTTTTCTACCATGAATAAGCAGCATCCACCAAATTCGCCTCAAATTACTCCTTCCTGGGTTTGCATGAGTTCCTTTCGACAAGCCTCAAGAAGTTGATCGCAGGAGCAGCACTTTTGAATAGCTGTAATAATTTAACGGCAACATTCTTTAATTAAAGGACAGTATAAATACAAAATACACAACAAGGACTATTTTTTGTGTTATGTCATGTACAAAACATAGAATTATTTTTTAATTTTTATGTAGTATTATTAACATTTATCTAACGCAACATGCAGTTGAATTTGTGCGAGAGGCAATATAAAAGTAAGTAATTAAAAAAAATATATTAAATCTCATTTAGGAGGTGGTAGAATTTCTTAGAATTTCTTCGTGAAAAACATGAGTACCTATTTTCAGTCGTACTTCACGACCACTTTCGAAGTATCACCTGAAAAGTAGTCACTGCAGCCTGTCGGATATAGCGGCTTCGACATTTGTTGCAACTAGATTTCCTCAATGGAATTAAAACTCCGCCCTTTCAACCGGAGTTTCATTTTAGAAAAAGCGAGGAGTAGGCAGGATGGGAACACTGATTATGTTATTATTTTTCACGTTTGTCACTACAAGAGACGCATTTCCATGGTGAAGCACCCACTCTACTCTCTTCTATTATCTGTCAGAATAACGTTCAATTTCGCATGCAAACTCGGGAAGCTTCAAATATGTAAGAGTAATGAATAAGAATCTAATAAACTGTGAATATTCACGTGAGAGGAGGAACAAAAAACCAGATCATTTGTTCACAATGATATTTAATGATTATACAGGATGATTCTGAAAAAGTGTGTATAACTGTAAGCAATGACAGAGGATACCAGAATGAACATTTTCTTTTAATACAATGTGGGTCCGAATTTGAACGCTAACTGAGACATGAACAGAAATAAAAATTCCGCCAGCAAGATCAACAAGTTAATAACTCAGGTTCAGCAACGCTTAGAATAATGAATTTTGGAGGAATAATAGGTACATAAAACTCTGTATACCGTTAAAGTTTGATCGAATTTCAACGAGTAGTTTCCGAGTTACGCATTCAAAATCGTAACACTGCTCACATGCGAGTACTAACCACACGTGTTACGATGTTGAGTGCATAACTCGGAAACTACTCGTTGAAATTCGATCAAACTTTAACGGTATACACAGTTGTATATACCCTATTATTCCTCCAAAATTCACTATTCTAGGCGTTGCACAACCTGAGTGAACTTATTGATCTTGGTGGCGGCATTTTTATTTCTGTTCATATCTCAGTTAGCGTTCAAATTCGGGCCCATATTATTAAAAGAAAATGTTCACTCTGGTCACCTCTGTCATTGCTTACAGTTATACACACTTTTTCAGAATCACCCTGTGTATGTAGATTTCAGCAGCTAAGCAGCCTTCGTTCAGCATGAATCCGCAAAGTAGCTGAAATGAATGTATGTGACCATTAAATGTCATTAAATGCACAAGTAACTTTGGTGAATGTTTAAAGGATTTATTTTTGTTAGAACGAGGCGTGTTCAAATTAAACCCATTAGAGTCAAGTAGGTGTTGTAAGAAGAAGGCAGGGAACAAGAAACACAAGCAAATAGAACTATAATATTTTATGAACAGCGATGTACGCACGTTTCTCAAAAGAAATCACCCATAGCGTTTAGGCACGCATCTCACGGTTTGGGGAGACGGAAAATTTCGTCCGCGAAAAAATATGTGGGATTGCTGCTTTGAACCAGTCCATGACTGCTTCCTACACCTCCACATCGGTGTTGAATCGTTGTTCCTTGAGGAATTTCTTCAACGACCCGAAGAGATGAAAGTCACAAAGGGACAAATCCGGGCTGTAAGGAGGATGTTCGAGAACCTCCTATTTCTTCTTGGCTAGTGCATCCACAACAATTTTTGCTTCATATGGGCGTGCATTATAGTGGAGAATGATCAATCTTGAAGACAGCAAGTCGGGTCGCTTACTTTTGATAGCCTTCTTTTTTCGCGTACGGAATTTCTCGTCTCACCAAACAGTGGAATGCGTATCTAAATGCCATGGGTGACTTCTTATGAGAAACGGGTGTACAATACTGTTCATTAAATACTATTCTTTCTATTTGCCCGTGTTTCCTGTTTCCTGACAACACTTACTTAATTCGAACGGGGTTTCATTTGAATACGTTTCGTATATTTTTGTTGTATTTAATTTGAGGAGGAATCTAAATTATAAATATTAACTATCTTCCATCCAGATTTAATTAGATCTGAACTTCGTTAATGTAAGGAGAGGGCCCAAAGCTCTTCTCTCTCAATAAAAAGGGGTTTTAATTAAAAATGTACTCACATGTATCGACGAGCGGGTAAACCTTCAACCTTTATGCTCTTTTTAAAATAATGAGTCGCCAATATATTTTCCAATATGAAGGCAATTAGTTTTTCATTTTGAAGTCATTATTATGGCAACTGGTTAGATCTCGTTTTTGATAGTTGCGAGTAGTTCGAAAATGATAAAAGAAGTTTATTAATATTCCACAACCTTTGTTTTTTTCATATTGTGTGATTTTGAGGCTTAACGTCTACAAATAACATCTTTAAAAGCGAACAGGGGAAACGAGTACCCTTTTCGATTTAACTGTGCGAAGTGTTGGTGTTTGGGCGAAGGAAGGCGAATTCTGCTCTTTACGAATCAACTTATAGGTGAGGGAGGGAGGGAGGGCGGGAATGGGGGGCGAAGAAAGAATTGGCGCGACCCAATTTCCGAGCTGATTTGATGAGTCAGACATTTCTGTCTTGGCGATTGTTCCGAGTCCTGATGACGGCGCTCGGAGACTTGTGGGAAATCTCCTTCTTCGTGCTTTAGATTCTCATCCTGTGTCGTTGATTCCTTTCCAGATGAAAAAGCCGTCGACAAAGATGACTTGGCCGCCGACGAAACGACCGTCACCATCCGCGTTTCCGATGAGAACGATAACGTTCCAGAATTCGGCACCAGAGGGCGCTCATTGGTCGCTGCGGTTCCCGTTGAAGCATCGTTTGGCTACGAGATCATGACCCTCCAGGTAAGAACGAAGGCCTTGCTGCACACTCCCAAATCCCCCCCCCCCCAAACGCTTTCTTCTCTCCCTTGCCCTTTCTTTTGTCAAATAGGAAATTTAAAGTAAATAACCACTGAATGATGACGGTATAAAAGTAGTGATTTAAAAAAATTATGACACTACGCATATGCCCTTCATTTGAATTGTCCCATAACATAGATTGTAATTTAATGTAACAAATATATAAAATAAAAGAAAATCTTCTTGGAAGACTAATTTGCTGAGAAGCCATATTGGCGTATACAAGGAAAGGAGAATTGGACGTTGTGGAAACCATTCATATGTAAGTAAACCCACATAGTGTTTCACAAAAATGTATACACACTACACCAAAAGGAAAAATATATAAAAAGTTGTAACACTAAATTCATACAGACATCAAGGGATGAAGATAACTCCACTTCGACTTCTAAGATTATGGAAAGTGTTCAAAGTGATTATCATAAGCGTCAGATACTTTTGAATATGGCGAACAGGTGCTCCTATACATTTCTCTAGCAAGCTGTTTTTAAGTAGAATCTTCTACTTCTAAGTGGCAGTGTGGTCTTCTTCGATCGGGATCATCTTCATTCAATGCATGTAGTAATCTTGGAATGTAAGATTTCTCTTTGTTATTTCTGAAAAAGTTATATAAAAAATCTAGTAAAGTGTGTATCCATTTTTTGCAACTCTGTATACAGGATGGTTATAATTAAACTTTCCCTACTTAACCGTTTCTGTGTAGAAAAGGACCGATCGCACCAACAGGAACTGCAATGTGAACATTACCAAGAAAATGGGGAAGAGAAATAATGAATAAGCCGTTTCATTGAAACACTTTCAGTAATTGCGATAACATAAAATATGCCCGGTTTTTGTAGATACAGTGGCCGTCAGACTACAAAAAGTGCTCAAAAATGTGCCCACCAGTGTCCAGGACAATCAAAAAACGGAGAATAGCATGTTGCACGGCTGCATGAAACATCTCCATGGGTATGCATGATACCTCTCTTGATATGCTTTTCTTCAGATTGGCCCAGATGCGAACAGAGCCCCGATAAACCCTGTCTTTCAGGTAGCCCACACAAGAAGTGGTACTAATGGAAGCAGTGAACCATGCAAATCTTGTGGCCCTTAATCTGAACATTATTCCTACCATGTTTGGTATTCGTACAATAAGTAGTTCCTGTCTAGGGTTGGTTAAGTAGGGAAAGTTTAATTATGCCCACCTTGTACTAACAAGGGAACCCCACATAGCCTAACCGGTTTAACAATGGAGTCTTTGTATGGCTACGTATGCTGAAATATTTTCGTTTTCGCGGTTTATTTTGAAAGAAACACAATTTCGCACTCTCTTGTTTTGCAAGCATCTTTAGTAGCTTCAGATGAGTAACATATTTCAATTTGGTAGAAATCTGTGACATAAATGTTCGAGGGATTCCCTTGTAAGTGTACTTACAATAATGGTATTCGATGGTGGCAGGAAACTGTGGAAGTCCGGTAATGGTAAGAAATAATATTATAAAGAGAAACTTACGAGAGGAAGTCAGTAAGTAAGTTACAAATGGATATACAAATATAGAGATGAAACAAATAAGAGAATTGACTTGAAAACTACTTTTATTTCTCCGCGTAATCTCCCTGTACAACGAGGCACTTATCCTATCTTTACATAAGCCCCTCAAAACCAGCAGCCTAAAATTCTTTGGGCTGCTGTCTGAACTAGGCGGTAACTTCCCTTTCTACAGCTTGAAACTGAACAAATGGAAATCGCCTGGAGCAAGGTAAAAGCTATAGGGAGGATGCTCGAAAACTTCCCAGTTGAACTTTCGCAGCGTAACAGTTGTCTTGCTTGCTGTATAAGGGCGCGCGCGTTATCATGCAGTAACAATAGGCCTTTGATGAGGAGTTCTGGTCGCTTCCGTGTCGAATGGCATTATAAAGATTTTTCAATTGAAAAATGGAAGGAAATATTCTGCGACCCGGATTCGAACCAGGCACCTCGACTATCATGGCCGACGCTTCTACCAATTGGGCTATCGCAGACACCACGGACAGCCAAGCTGTCTCAAGGTGTCTTAAAGACCACCAAGTGTAGAGGCGTCGGCCATGATAGTCGAGGTTCCTGGTTCGAATCCGGGTCGCAGAATTTTTCCTTCCATTTTTCAATTGAAAACTCATTACCTATGCTTGGAGAGCATCTCCAGTTTATAATTATTATTATGGCATTATAAGGTTTCATGAGGATGTTACTGTAAGAGTCGGCATTTACAGTTTACTCTCGCTGCCGGAATGTGATAAGCAATATGCCCTAGTGATCCCAGAAGACTGTGAACATCACTTTCACCGCCTGGTTCAGACAGCAGCCCAAAGAATTTTATGGTGCTGGTTTTGAGGTGCTTATGAAACGATGGGACAAGTGCCTCATTGTACAGGGAGATTATGCGGAGAAATAAAAGTAGTTTTCAAGTCAATACTCTAATTTCTATATCCATCTGTAATTTACTTACTGATTTCCCCTTGTATTGATACTACAGTCCGTCTATTTTATCTTGGCAGCTGAGCCAAAATGTTACCATGGATAACAGAAGAGGATTAACTCGTAGCCTCTATACAAAGTTACTTTTAATTCATGGTTACCTAATCAAAACCCCTTAATAAATGCAGGCTTAGACTCCTGTTTTGACCTCATTTAGCTTTGTTTTATATCGTAAATTATATTACATGCTGTTTCGTTTGGAAGACATGTCTAATGCGTTGTAAATTACTACAACTTTGAATGAAATCACCACTTGTAAAAACAGGCTCTGGCAGTTGGAAGCTGGTGGCTAACGTGATTGGCTGAATTTGAACTATGACGTTTATCGCTCAAATAAGGTCATCCGCCTTCTTACAATAGACGGATTGTACGTAGCGCATTTCGACGACCAAGTCATCTTCCTCAGCGTGATACAAGCGAGTGTACTGGATAACAATGAAGAAAATCCAAGCCTCTATGTAAGAAATAAACACTAATCAGAGACAGCCAAAGAAATTACCTAATATGTTTGGTAATTTTTGTCTACCCAGCAACGCTCTTAAGGCTTGTCACCATTAAGCAGTTGATTGGGTGATTCCTAGGCTATCTCCATGAACGCTAAGAGGTTTAATATAATTGGGTCATGAGTCACGTGTAAGACTTTTACGAGATTGCAGAGGTAATTATGTTTGGAATCCGTAATTTGTTTTCAAAACTGATTTCTCGATGTCATAATTTTTAATGCATTTTATATGTTCATCTATTCTATTGCTATCTTCCTTTTTGCCTGACCGTAATAATCTCTACCACAAACAGCGCAGGATATTTTATAGAGACCAGATTTGTCTAATTCAGGAAACTTATCTTTCGTAAAATAAAGATATAACCTCTGACAATTAAGTTCGGTGAATGAGTTCACACAACAAAATGCAAAACAGATAGAGCCACATTTACTTTATTGTCCTTCGAAATAATCACCCTGGAAGGCAATACACTTTTGGGATCGGGTGTATAAGTCCTGGAAGCTCCTTAGGGATAGCTTTAAGTTCACGTGTCACATTTGCTTGAATGTCTGGAATGTCCGCAAATCTGTGTCCCTTTAAGGCCCGTTTCAGGCGTGGGAACAAGAAAAAGTCGGCCGGTGCCAAGTCTGGTGAATAAGGTGGATGAGCTATGGATACGACCCCTTTGTTGGCTAGAAACTGTTGCACGATTACGGCAGTGTTCCTCTTTGATCCATTATCCACAGTTAAGAAACGCTACACCTTCAACTGAAGAAACGAGCATCTGCTAAACCATTGCACGCACAAACGTGACCTGTCTGAACTTGCTTAAACAATGACTGGACTTGTATTCACATGCATTGCTACTCGCGTAAAGCTCGCACAGATTAGGGTGTGACGTCATTCACCGAACTTAATTGTCAGAGGTTGTATATTATGAATTTCTTCACAGTAATTACGGCTTCTAAAGGCGGGGATGAAGCCAAATTGTCTAAGTATCTTGTTGAAACCTTTTGATAACTGTTTATTATAAGGGAGAGATATGAATTGTTTCTTTTCCTTAACTTTACTTAGTACTTACAATTACTATTATAAATACCAACTCTAATATGTCCGATTAGCCAATCAGGATTTTGTCTGTAGAATCTCGGACTTTTTACTTTTCAACATTGGGTTGTTGCACGTGTTATGGCCAATTAAAGTACTAGTTAGTCTTTAGACAAGCTGTGAATTATGCAAATTTTTGGTATCGTTCGATAAGGCAATACGGGAGTGATGCAATGATAGTAATTGTTGCATAAGCGAACGTCCAAGGGCGAATACCATGGACTCAAAGTTAGTCGTGGAATTAAGTTAATTAAGAATAATATTCCTCTGTGATTAATATTGGAGAATTGTATTGCCAGGGTTGCAGCTGAAAGAAATTAGTAAAGTATTTGATAATGGTACTACATCGGAACGAGCCACTCGCCATTGGTTTGCAAAATGTAAATATGATAAACCCAAAGATATGAGCCTGCAAAATGAACTCTCACGGCCACCGTCTTTCCACCATTAGTCACGACGAATATTTGATTGAAGGATATGATTGAAATAGGCGTAAGTACAGGATATTTTTTGAGAAGCTGCATATATAGGCGTTAATAATAAGGAATTTATTCTACAAAGACACATGATGAATGGGCTGCTCCATTGCGATGTTCTGAGGCGTCCTAGAGAACAGGTTCGACGGGCAGTCTCGAGATGTGGAACAACAGATTTTGGAGTTGCATCATGACCATGCATCGGTCCATTCCTCGCTCGTTGTGCGTCAGCTTTCGACTTCCACAACTGTCGAACCCATCCGACTTAGTCTCCTGCGAATATGTTTTGTTCCCGAAAAAGGGCATGAAGCTCACGTGGATGAGATTAAGAGTATGATACAAGATACATTAAAGGGAATGACAGAAAATGACTTCCGTGGATGCTTCTAAACATTAAGATCGCGCTTGGATCGGTGCTTCAATTTAGCAGGTGAACTCGGCTAATTTGTGTAAGTTTAAAATTTTTAATAAATAAGTTTCAGGAACTTTTGGCTGCCATCTCGTAATGCACATGCTCAATAAGATTAAATATTAGAAAACGTAACGGAAAAATTCGCGATCTGACAAGACTAACGAGATGAGTCATTTTTCCTCTCTAGATCCCTGGTTTGATTCCTGTGTAACGGATTTTTCTTTTCTTTTTTTCATTTATTAAAAAAAAGATTTCTGAATACAATTTTTTGTTTATTTACATTTTCAGTATTTGGGCGAGAGAAAGAATGTTCTCTAAACAAATGTGAGAATTGGTCTTCAAAAGAAATTCATTCGGTCAGAGAAAGTGACGTAAGGCAGAGGTTAATGCAGTGAATTCTAGAGTCATGGCTGACCTCGTTGTTACGATCCACGGCTGCCAATCATTTGTAATGGCAATGTGTTATGGTGGGGTCACCAGCGACTCTATCACGTCGGTGCTTGACGGATTTTCCGCCGTCTACTCTCTCTAACCCTTTACCTTCGTCTCCTTGGACCCTGCTTTTTTCCCTTTCGTTTTTACCCCCATTCGTCCTCAATAACAAAAATTATTCATGAATTCCTTCTTTTTTAACTCTCTGAAGCATTAACGCTACAACTGTCATCCTCTCTATTTCTTTTTTTTTTCTTTTTTATTTTGCCAAGAGAAATCTCTTCATTACTTCACGGAAAGGAGGTGACATGGAACAGCCCCGTTATAACGAAACTAAGAAGAATATTTCTCTTATATGGTTTTAAGTGATTCAAAGTTATTCTTTGGACTTGCGCTTAACAAAGCATAATGAAAAAGTGAACTTTTTTTAATTTATTAAAAGTTATCTTGAAATATGCAAAAAAGCATGTGTAGCATTCAAGAGATGCTTTAAAGTAAAGTAAAATTAAGTCTATCAACGCCCTCTTTTCTTCTCCTAGCAGTGGTGTAAAACAGTTCTTCGTTTTAGCGAGAGCCTTGTGTAACGATTTTGTAATGGAGGACGACGACTTCGTCCACTTGGATGGCACGCGTTCGAAATGGTTCTTCCATCACAAATCCATGTCAAAAAAGGAGTCTAGATATTAAAGGAACAGCCACGCGATTCCTTCATAAAAACTTCCTCTTCCCCTAGTACCCCCTTCTCTCTCTCTTTCTCTCTCTAACACCCTCCTCCTCCTTTCTCGTCTTCGAGATTTCGCTCCCCCCCCCTTTTCTCCGCAAAGTGTTCACATCACATTGGACACGCGGCAGAAAAGAGAGAGAAGGAGACATAGTTGTAAGATAAGCCATTCCGAAAGGTTGCATTAGACTGAAGATTAAGCTGTTTCTTTTGAAGAAGTCACTTCTTCTGTCTTATAACACCCCTCCCGTCTAGTCTTCTCTCCCCTTCCCTCTGCTTTTCCTTTCTTTACTCTGCCGGCATCTTTGTTGTCCTCATTGTTGCAGTCGCCTCCAGTTTTCGTGTTTTTCTCGGTGTTAGATGTCTACCGTTCACTTGCACTGACCCTAGCTGGAAATTATTTTGCTTTTTAACGTGTGGAAAAGGAATAATCAAAACCTAGACAGATACGAATATTTGGATTGTTTTTTTTTCCTCTTCTGTGCACTAAGGTGAAACATTCATTTCATTCAAGAACTTCTGTTGCATTTTCATTTGCTTCTACGAGGGTCATACTGAAAGTCGTGAGCAACAGGGTTTTTTTGTTTTTTTTTACAAATTAGAATTTATTGACACAGAAAAGACAAAATATCACTTTATCAAATTATCTTCACTTTTCAACATAATGTCCATTCATGTCTCTGCACGCATTTTCCCATCGTTCTGCAAGGTTAAAAATCTGTTCCAGCTAACGGAAAACATTGTGCCCTATTCCAAGTTTTGCTGCTATTTGAGACGTTGTAACACGTCTGCCTTCGTTAAGATGGCGTCAACCCTTTCCTTGTTGTGTCCAATGTAGGCAGTTCGAGGGCGATCGCTACGAGACAGATCTTTTATACTCGCGTTTCCATTCTTGAAATGTTTTACCAAGAGCACATAAGGATTTCTTATGTGCTCTTGGTTTTACCTATCTCCTAACACTGTTAGCCCTCATAGACACGTCTCTATATGCACGCTGAAGTCTTTGGTGAATTTCAGCAGTGGGGATTTCCTCTTTAACAAGGAATTCAATGGCAGCACATTAACGGAAACATCTTTGCCAGCCATTTTGTATCCAGTGCGCATGGTCACGTGCACCCATTACTGTCGCCAGAATACCTCAATGCATCTATAAAGTTGGTATGGTTGTTTCTCTATATTATTAAATTGTTATTTGGAAAAAAATGTTGCTCAAGACTTTCAGTATGATCCTCGTATATAGCTTAGCGCCTAAGCTTTAGGCTATTTTCCCACATAGTCATCATGGATATTTAATAAACGCTTGTTTGGATTCTCATTATATACCTCTGTCACTGGTTCTTTCAGAAATATAGTGACTGTATTCTTCAGTTTCTCCTCGCTACCAAAGCGTTTTTTTCACAAAAGGTTATGTTCCGTGAGGAAGTAGAAGCCACTAGCTAGATCCATTGAAAGATGAAGAGTCCAAAAGTGTCGGTTTGAAACTTATGTTACTGAGATTCAAGGCAGATTAGACTGGGCCTGTCCCTTCTGAATGGAAATAGGGTAGCAGGTATACGTTTGGGATGTGCTATTCACGTGCTCAACTAAGACTTAAGTCTAAACCTTTTTGCTCCCGATTGTACATAAGCTCTTTGATGATGCTTTTTCACATAGTCACGTGGTGCGATGCACGATCAGGTGGATTCTTTCATGGTACGATGCACAATCTGGTGCTATTTTCCGAACGACCTTTGTACGTGACTAGTTCAGCGTCTGCGTTTGAATGTTAAAACAAAGAAAAGTGACATGCGTAAATTGTCATACATTGCTTCGAACTTCGAATATTCATTCCACAGAACAAGAATTGAATTTTCACTTTACACTATAGATACTTTATCCAAGAAAATTTCTACTCCGGAGAACAAATCATTTGAGCCATTTTCTTTAATTACAAATTTGCTTTGGAATGGTCGTTAACATTTCGCGCAATTAAAAATTTCTTAGATGTCTAATGTTGCTATTTTTGATATGCGCATATCCTTTTGGTATTCTTTGTTCAATGTAATAAAGATTCGTCCCCATAAGCGCTGAGAAAAATTGGTGAAGGGATTTTAGTTGTTGTCCTCTTTTATAAAAAGATATTGACAAATATTGATAACAAATATTGAGGTCGTTTGAAGATCCTCTAAAGCAAGTAACTAACTTTAATCAGTTACATTACTATTTTGTACTCTCTCAGTCGATAAAAGAGCAAGTACCCTTTTTATCTTTGAGCGGTTATTAAGTTGTTTTGAAAAGAACAAGGAAGCCATGTTCCTTTCTGAAAAGAAAAACAAAGACCCACACACGATCTTGGTTAAAGAAGACAAATCCTTGGTTTCCTTGATAGCGACTTAAAAAAAGAGGTTTACTCTTTCCTCCTCTCCACTCAGTTTGAATTGTGAAGTGTGGTTTTAACTGCGTCCTCTATTTGTTTTCATTATTTCCTTTGATTCGATTATTACCGACCATGATTTAGCGACAGTCGAGGCGTGATTGCCGGGGTGCCACTTTCTTGGCTCTCTCTTCCTGCGCCTAGCTTTCAGCAGCAACCGGGTGGGGACGGAACTCCCACGGACGTTTGCCAGAAACATTTTCACTGTCAACGCCGGAAAGAGCCAAAGGATTTTGAGTCTTCACAGGACATCGAGTTTTGCGTAATAAAAAACTCGCCAACAATTAGCGCTTTTAAATGATCTTAATATTTCAAGTTATACGTCTTGTGAACAGAAAACAGAATTTCGAAGGAAAAAGCTCGGCAAACATTTCACGCTCTTTATCTTCTTAACGACGTCATTTAAAGTTTTTTTCTCACAAGTTTCTCTTTCTTGTGACGCAGACGCTATTCTGTATACCCTATTCAGAATCCAATAACATAGAGCAACAGACCAATAAACATTGATCATATGCTCTATCTCTAAATAATAGAACAGTTGAGATCTGTTCTCGACTATGATTTTTATGTATTCCTAATAAATCCAAGAAAGCAACGACAAATTATATTCATTCTGTATCGTTTTTTTTTTTTTTAAATTTTAGAACACTTAAAAAAATTGAACTATAAATAAATATGGGCAACTGTTTAGAAAATGATATCCGCTATGGCAAAAAACAAACTTAATGGAAAGCTGTTGTTAGAAATTTTAAATATGTGCATATAAAGTTTAAATGGAAAGTATTATATTATTCATGTTTCTCATTTTCTTCTACATGATCCATATTTGCGGTAGGGTGGCTCATCATATCGAAATTTCTAAAATTCAACTTTTAGCTTTTCTTAATATTCTAATTACTTTAGGGTCACTAAAGTACTTATTATACAATATTTTGAACAACTTATACAGCGTATTGCACAAGCTCCTATGGGATTGCGAAGCCTGGTTCTGCAGTAGCACAGTTACGTATAAGAGATAACAGGGTGGAGGAAACGTGCGAGTTTCATTTGTGACGGATACCGTGGTATAGTTACTCGTTTATTCTAGGAGGCAGTTGTATGCATCCGTGATTCTATCGATTACTCTATTCTTCTTGCTGGCCTACTAGTTAATCTGACTTCGTTCTGTGACTTTTTCCTTTGGGTTATCAAGAGATTTACCCGAGGTTCGTCAAAGAATCACGGATGTTATTACCATCAACACTGACATGTTAGAACGAGGGAGGTATGAGCTAAATTTATAAGGTAGGTTAATACTTAGATGTTAATTCTCTTTACTGGAATGGCCCCTTTCCGTTTATATAACACTGCCCATAAGTTACTGAGTTTTAAAATCCCGGAGGGACTTACCCAACACGCTATATAACTAATATTTTTGAACCAACAATTTTCTTTAAAGTCTACATGACTTAACTGCTGAAGCTATAGTGGAAAAAACGAGAGTCGCTACGTGTTTTATGGACTTCATGAAGTCACATGATAGCCAGATAATATAGCTTAGCTGGTACGAATTTTTTCCAAATTTCAGGAATTTTTACCTTATAAAACTGATAAGAAAAATATTTTTCTTTTTGCGATACTTAACTATTTCTTTGTTTCAATTGCCCAGGCCATAGATGCTGATGAAGGGATCAACTCCGCCATTAGATACGAAATGAATCAGAAATCCGAAGAGGAGACTGCACGGTTCCAAATTGACCCCAAAACGGGGGTTTTGAGGGTCTTAAGACCTCTTTTAATGGATGCTGGGAAAGCATTCGGATTTGATGTCAAAGCGACAGACAAAGATGGTGCTTTGGACGGCAACTCCGCGTACGTCAACACTTTGGTAAGACCAGAAATCTTAGTGTTATAAATTAAACAAAACGCGATATTATATCTTAATCAAAGAGAATCCTCTTCAAGAACTATTTAGAAAACAAGCAATTTTTAATATTGAATAAGACATCTTAAAGCTCCTTTGTAATATTGTCTCTACAGATATACGTTGTACCCGATAATAAATTGGCTGTCCTCAATGTTGGAGAAAGACCGTTAATCGTCGAAGAACACATCGATGAAATAACGCAGTAAGGAAACATTTACAATTAAAGAAAATTGCCCGTCTCATTTTTTTTTTCACGATCCCGTATTAAATGTTATTTTTTATCGTTTATGCTTAAATTTTAATTGTTGTACATATTTCGATAGAATACTTTTAAACTATCATTTTGGATTACTCTATTTAACATAATAAGCTTACAACATAAGATCAATAAAAGACGATTTTCTTTTCCCTTCAGAGAATTGAGTAATGCTACCGGATACGATGTTAAGATGATGAAACTCGAACCACATAAAGAGGAGCAAATCGTCGATAAAGCATCGTATGTGTGATTTGAGAGCTTAATAAAAAACTCGTTAGCTAATGTTAATGGTTTTATTCGCATTTGATTTGAATGAAATTTAAATGTTCTTACAGGACCGACATTTACATCTATGCAGTGGATCCTGCGACTAATACTATTATTGAAACCGATAGGCTTATTGCGTAAGTTACTTTTAATGTAGACGATTTTAGAGTACTTTAATTTATTATTTTGGATAAATTAAAAATTAATAAATAAAGTGTGGGATAATAAAAGTTGAAAAAAATACATATTTACTCTATGTGCAAATTTTTATTCTAAATCTATAAGATTTCTGGATCCGCCCTAACTGTCATCGATGAGTAGATTTCATAAATTAAATCGTGAGTGTCGAGAAAAATGTTAAAATCTTTGTCTATTAAATAAGAGTTTAAGCTAATGGGATCACACATTTTAGACACTCATACGAGGGGGGGGGGTCAACTAAAGATAGAAAATGCGTACAAAATGAAACTGTTGAATATTCCATCAGCACTGTGTAACGCGCTCTCTGGTGAGTGATTTTGTTGACGTAATATTGAGAATCCGACAACTTCGAAAATGTCAGGTCAGCTGGAAACTTGAACTCCAAACATACATGCCGAGGGGCACTGTGATGTTCCAGGGTAAAGTTTATTCCAGGGCAATTTGAAGCCACATATTCAATTCAAGCGACGAAAGCTACTGCATCAGGGCTGCAAGACAATGCCCGCCAACACACATTTCGAACACCGAGACTTACCTTGACATTAACTGACCAATTGACAGAATTGAACTTCTTTCAGACATGGAGAGAATTCTCTCAAGATGATATCGGCATAACTTTTATTGCAATGCTATCAAGTGTATTCGTGCTGTTGATGGTCACATCTCTTACTAAATTGGATGTAAATTAGATGGGGAAAAAATTTAAGAGCTGCTGAGAAAACATGCTAAAGGCTGTCCCAAAATGAACTGATATTTTGAAATTGCCGCCGTTTTTTTTTGTAGTACAATCAGAATAGAGATTTTTATATGCTGTCATTATTTAACATTGAGGTTAAATTATGCAAAACTACACAATCGAACAAAGCGTAGAAATTATAAAAATTAACTTCAGAAATGGTGAAAATTTTACGAAAACTGTCAGCTCATTTTGGGACACCCTTTATAAATGCCATCTTTGGTACGACTAAACTCGCCTATGCACTCGTTCTTCTTCGATCTGGCAATATTGCAACGCCATCCCCAAATGAGCTGACAGTTTTTGTAAAATTTTCATCATTTTTGAATTGAATTTTTACAATTTCTATGCGTTATTCAATTGTGTAGTTTTGCATAATTTAACCTGAATGTTTAATAATGACAGCATATAAAAATCACTACTCTGGTTGTACCACGCAAATTCAAAATGTGAGTTCATTTTGAGACACCCTTTATATATGAGGGTGTGCCACAAAGGACTCCCTGAATTTAAGAGTAAATATCTCGGAGATCGACAGATGAATGAAACCAGTGGTATGTTTATTTCGAAAGCCGTCAAAATCTGATACGGAAGTTTCAAAATTAGTTACAAATGTTGTCGACAGGTGGCGCTGTACATAGCATACTGAAGGAATTGGAGGAAGTCGTGTATTCCGTGGAACCAACTCTGTGTTGCGAAAGGTGCACATTTTGAATCGATTGTAATGGCTGCTTGCTAAGGACTCTGTATGGCAACATTTTTAACTAATTTTGAAACTTCTCTATCACTACTTCTGAAACTTCTCTAAATATCTCGGAAACTGAGATCGATAGAAAAATAAACATACCACTTGTTTCATTTTTCTATCGATCTCCATTTCCGAGATATTTACTCTTAAAATCAGGGAGGCGTTATTTAATGTATTTTATTTTATCATTTAGCCACTGTTAAAGCTAATAGAAAAAAAACTTTACAATTTGATAAACTATAATTATTATTTAAATCTTATTAAATTCTTAGAGTTTAATTGATTTTCTTATGCATGATTTTATTTTAATATTGTTATTGCGGTTGTTATAGCTTATTGAACGAAAAGCAAGATTTTCTGGAACAGTCCCTGGCTCCCTACAAAGTGGGCCACGTGGAAGGCATCTCGTTCCGTTATAAGTCATCTCAAATGAGCGTCACTGAAGTGGCTCTCTTAGCCTTTGGGTGCATCGTCTTCGTGGCCGGCTCCCTGGGCATCTTCTTGGCCTGTCTACGGCACAGGAGAAAGTAAGTGGATATTCCTTTCATCTATTAGAATACGAGGTACTTTCACTTATTTAATAGTATAGTTTATTAATAATTTTCCACCATTTTTAAAATAATATTCAATTCGCATGAAAAAATTATATTTTCCAGAGTGCTTGAGTATGTGTATACGTAAGAGTCAGCTAATTACCCTGTTTTAAATATCAAGCAAATTTTAAAGATGGTATAAATGAAATCCAAATTCTCCGAATCCAAGACGAGACTTTATTTTTGGAATTCCATAAAAAAAAATAAACAATGTTTTCTTGCAAAGAGTTTATTTTAGAAAATAACTGCAACAATATGTGCTTTTATAACTGCAACATTATAAGCTTTTAGAAAATTTTGTGTATTTTCTCCAGTTGACATCATATAAATTTATTGAAGGAAAAAAACAGAAGGGTTATCTTGGGATATTAAATACGGTAGTTAAAATCTGTTTTTATACCGGATGATTCATATAAAACTAGAACATTTCTTTCTTTATTCATTTATTTCAACAAGAACGATGGTAAACACAATTTGTAATACCGTAGGAGATTACGCGCCTCTTTAATAAATGCTGAAAATCTTCTCCCTCCTGCTCTAGGCACAATTGAACACGTCGTTTCATGATACCTCTCTTTGTCAATACCATTGATCTTTTAGTGTTATATTCTGCTTCAAATAGTCAATGTCTGGGAGCTTGTGGCATAAACTGTTCTTTAAGAAGCCCCATAGGTAGAAGTCAGATTTGATAACTCCGGAGATCTCAATGACCACATGTATAGTATTGCGCAATTTTCTGTTACTCATTTTGCATAATTTAATTTAGAGATTCTAATAAAAATAAAACAGAATATACAAAGGCAACTTCATGGTACATGTAATTGGAGAAAATCACTCTACCTCTTCACATAAAAGAAACTTCTTACTTAAAAGAATTGAGTCTACTTAAATTATCTGCCATAGTATCCAATACATTTTCTTCGTATCCAAATTGAAAAATAATCGGTGAATTAATAAAAGTGAAACTGGGTCAAACAAAGAAATTGGATCTATTTTTTAACTCTCTTGAAGAGTGATGCGATTTGTCTTCCTTGAAATCTGAGTTGACGAACGAAGGTTCACTCGGCAGATCCGCAGCTGTTGTCCTTTCGTTGCGTATTTGCATTGCCCGATATCGCCGATAAATAAGCGAACGGAGCATTTTGTAACGAACATTCCACGGCCAAGGAATTTAATGTCATGGTCGTTGTCGAGAATCGAACCCAGTTGTTTTTACTGCAATGAACAAGGTCCCTCAAGGAAGTGACCGATCAACAAGTCATACAGAAACGAGATTCTCTTCGGTGCTTCGATAAGGAAAACTTTTATTTTGGCTTTTAAGAGACGTTTAATTCCATTGCTGTAGACAGTTCAAGGAGGCACTTATTTAAAAATGAAAAGCGATAATCTGTTTTGTCTTTTAATGAAGGGTGACATCTAACACTTTCTGGAAATTTTTTATTTTTTTTTGGTATTCATCGCGTTTAGGTCGAAGATTACTTATTTTCTAAATATACTGTATAGTAGAAATTCCGTGGTCAACAGTCTAGCATTAATGATACTGATTTCGGTTCATTCCATTATTTTGTTTTTGTCCTTGGACTCTTGAACACACACACACACATACATTCCAACTTTAAATGCCTTTTTCGGTACATGTTTCTTCTATTTATACATGTATTTATTATTTGTGTGTTCAACAACGACAGAGAATTCAGTTTTTAATATTTTAGTTTATGATGGCTGAAAATAATTTCCGTGTCGAACTTGACTTTTTGAAATCGACTAAAATAAACGCTTTAAAATATTACTAAAATACAGTTTAAATGCCTCGTGGCTTTGAATTTCTAAATAATGAGTAGTCCATAGAATAAGTTTTCATGCCATTTCGGAGGCTTTATTTTACTACTATTTCAAAGTATACTTCTGGGAAAGTGGAAAGTAGTAGTATTCTTTTTCTTAGAAGGCTTTGTTGATTTTAGATCATTTCGGCCCAACGAGTTAAAAGAAGAAAATGTTTATTTAACTCTATTTTAAAATAAGCTATGGAAATTTCTCCTCTCGTCGCTCGTCTTCTCTCTCTCTCTCCTTTCGTTTGCAAGACTTCATTAGCTGGTTGTGTTCAAAAATAATGATCCCTAAGCCACTTTCGGTGTATTTATATATTTCAGTATAATTTGCGTATTTTCATAAAGCAGAATTTTTCTGTTAAAGGTTGATTTTCTGTTTTATACTCCAATGAATAATACCATTTGAAGAAAAGCAAGCAATTTTTAGTCGCATACTCTTTTCCTATAATGTTTTTAGCAAAAAAAAATGCTGGAAATTTTTTTATTTTTCATAAGAACAAGTTTGCAATTTTAATCTGTGTTTGAAAGAATAGATGTTATATATATATATAACGAAATTCGTACCTCTATATAACGAAATTTTCTGTGAAACGAAATTTTTTTTTTTTTTTTTTTGATTTGGTTGGCCACACAGACCCGATGTTAAATGACACCACTTACAACGAAATTCCATACTACGAAATTCTCTTTATGGCAAAAAAAGTGAAGCACCCAGAAGGAATGGTCCAATATTGTCCTATTTTGGTCGACATGCATATCATTGATGTGTGAGTAAACGATTAGATTCACAAGGATCTGTAATGACTAGAACGCTCACCAGAGTGCACTCGTGATGTCACCGTCATATTGTTAAGTTGTTACCAGTCAACTGCTGTGAGTCCGATAGTTACGCAAGACGTTCAGAGAGGATTACTGTACTGTACAAAAGCACCCGCGATGCTTAGCAGACGCATTAGACATGCTATCCACCAATTGACAGTATTTGACAGGGGCCGCATTGTGAGACTGCATGATGCTGGTTAGTCGTATCGTGCAATTGCCAGGCATATGGGCCATTCAGATGTCACAGTGGCCCGATGTTGGAATTAATGGGTACATGAGGGCATCCATGCACGTCGTGCAAGTTCGGGTCGACCAACAAACACCACCCCAAGGAAGGACCGTCGTATGGTGCTCCAAGCATTAAGGAATCCCATGGCATCGGCACCCGCCATCCGCGAACATGTACTGGAGACTCTACAACACCCCGTGAGTTCCCGCATACTGTCTCGACGACTCGCATCCGCCGGATTGGGGTCCTACCGCCCCATGCGTCGGTTGCCATTAACACCACAAACCGTCTGCGTGTAGAGTGGTGCTTTGCTCGGGAGGCTTGAACAGAGGAAGAATGGCGTCGCGTCATGTTTAGTGATGAGTCCCGCTTCTCCATGACTTCCGATGACCGTTGTGTTCGCGTAGGCGGCGTCGAGGGCAGAGGGCACAACCGTCCCAAATTGTAGAGAGACACACAGACGTAATCCCTGGCATCATGGTATGCGGAGCCATCGGATATGCGTTCAGGTCATCTCTAATAGTGCTTCGGCAGACTTTGACGGCACAATGGTACGTCACAGACATTCTGCATCCGCACGTCCTACCCCTTCTGGCACAGCATCCTGGGACATTTTACCACCAAAATAACGCATGCCCACACAGAGCACTTGTGTCTATGGGCTGCCTACAGCATGTTGAGTCCTCCCGTGACCAGCAAGATCCCCGGACCTCTCCACCATTCAACATGTGTGGGATGACATTGGAAGGTGACACCGTCCCAGTACGAACCTGCGGGATCTGGAGGGATAGTTGCAACAACTGTGGACTACTTGCCTTAGGAGAGGATCCAAAGGCTGTTTGACACCATTCCAAACCGCATAAGAGCATGCATTGGGGCCAGAGGGATACCACACCCTAATGACTTGACGCCAACATTCCACCCGTACTGCCAACGGCGTTCTGTTTCATTTATTTTCAACCACTCCTTCTGGGTGCTTCACTTTTTTTGTAGCCAGTGTATTTTTCATTTTTGTACACCGGAAGTCTCGTTTTCATACGTGAATTTGGCGCGTTTTTACGTGTCGCTTTCTAAACGCGATATCGACAAGTCAGATATAACCAAGTATTGTACAGTAATTCTTAGTTTTTATTAAATTAACCGAAATTATCATAACACTATGAATAATGTTGGTTTACTATACAAACAATTTTAGTTTTGTTAATGTTGAGTGCGATCGATAATCTGTACATTCACAGAAGTATATTACCACTAGAACAAAAAATTATGTACAGTTAAAGAAAAATTATTTGAATTAGAGCAATAAAATCTTGTAAACATTCCAAGAAGGAGCTTTAGCTGTGACGTAGAAGTAATATTAAATTCGAGAATTTAAAGTCTAGCTAAAGTTCTAATAACCAACGTAAATTCATTTCGGTAGAAGGGTGGATCATAATACTGTTCCTATTGATTAAACAGGTGATATATCCTTGACAAAGCCGGGAATAAATGGCGAAAATAGTTGGAACTCCTGATGTCCCTCTGTTATACTGTAAGACCACCACCTGTTTAATTTAGTAAATTCATTTAATTCTTTCCCAATTTACGTCTATTTTGGAGTACAACGCAGTACAATTATGGAGTTATTGAGCCTCGACAGAGCGAATTCACGTGCACGTGCCAGATGAACAGAAAGTAACAATGAATTCATTCTTGACGAATTGATTGTTATATGACATGCTGTTATCTTGGTATTCTTTACAGTCACTGTTTTAGCACGCGAATTCGACTTGAAGAGGTCCACGATAAAGCTGAAAACTTGATACAGCCTAGCTAAGACCAGGACAGTCATTTGAAAAACTTAATCCGTTTTCAAGTTATCTTGTAAACGGCGGACGGACGGTTAAACGTATAGATCAAGCTTTGATTCTTATAATAGCTTTCTGCCAAAGCTCCTAATAAACACAATTTCTGATATCATTAAAGACATTGATAACGCGTTTATTGTTGAAAAATTAAGACACATATGCGGTATACATAGAGAATTTTTTGAGTGCCGACTTTAGCAAAAATCCGTTGTAATTCGGTACATGTTTTCTTTTCTGTCGTCTAAGGTTTGTCAGTTACTTCCCTCCCTTTAGCCCTCTTTCGTATTTGTTTCACTTGGGAAAAGTTTATTGATTGTCTCTTTCTTTCTTTTTCAATTACAAAAAAAAATTGTTTCTTTTATTCATGTTATTCGGAAAGGGTTGTTTTTTTAGGGTGAACTGCATAATTAATAGTAAATAAATATATTAAGAAGTTCCTCAACCCCTTGTGAATTAAAAAATCTTAAAAACATTAGAAATACTTGATTGAAATTATTATATAAATAGCATCAGACTCACTGGAATGAACTTTTTTTTTAAAGATAAAATCCGATCCGCAAAAATTAAAGGTGGTTGTTTCTTTTCCGAAGTTGAAGATTTGTCGGCCTTTGAAAAAGAGAAATGTACTTTAAAAATCAAACATTTTTTTATCATAGAATAAAATAGCAAAACTTACATTATAGGTTCGGAATAATTTTTATTATTTTTTTTGAATCGTGCTAATACTGTATAATAAGTTCTTAAAAATAAAGAATGAAATCTCGATTTGAAGAAATGCAGCATAATCTTAGGCAGTACATCATTTACTATATATTCCCTTTCGATTAGAGTTCAATTGAAAAGAAATTCCGATACGAGTTAGCGGTAATTCTTAATTCTAAAAATATGCAAAACTGGACTCTTTAATGCACTGTTTATAATTTTGAATATTTGCAGTTCGATGAGATTATCCTATTACTTTCGTTTTCTTGTTAACTTACTAATATAAACAAGTCTTCAGAAACTGATTTTCCAAAAGGCCAATATTTATACAGGGTGAGTCTGAAACCCTGTCACAAACTTCGCATGCGTATTTCCCATGGCCAAATAAGAAACAAATGTCCTATCAACATGAGCCTGAAACTCAACCGTTTATGAGAAAAATGGTGTCCAAATATTGTCCCTGTGAGTGCCCCTGTGAGGTTTATTTTACAGTTATTGTTCCAAATGATGTCCATGTGCTTCAACACAGGCATGCAGACGTCTCTGAAACGAACGGCGAACACGTTTTAACACTTCTCTGCGGTTCCTAATTGCATCAAATTCGGCGACAATGCGGTCCCATAGCTCATTCGCATCCTGGACGGTGTTGGATACACGGTGTCCTTAACATGCCCTCACAGATAGAAATCAAGACAATTGAGGTCGGGAGAACGAGGAGGCCATGCGAAAATAGTCATTCATTTTGCGGGAAAATAGTCATTCAGAAACTGACGTGCAACCACGCTGAAACGTGCCGGAGCGCCATCGTGCATAAACCACATGTCCAATCGCCACTGCAAAGGAGTGTTCTCTAGCACCTGCGGCAGGATGTCGTGCATCAATCGTTCCAAGAACGTCCGGTATAACGGTCCGGTCAATCTCGCCTGCAAACGTATGGGGCCGATCAAGTGATCCCCGATGATCCAACCTCACATGCGCACCCACATATGGACGCCATTTTTCTCGTTAACGGTTGAGTTTCAGACCCTTGTTGATAGGACATTTGTTTCTTAATTGGCTAAGTGGAGTACGCATGCGAAGTTTGTGACAGGGTTTGTATTGTCATTTTGGATCTGTTTGTAACTAGAAAATTTATTTAGAACGTGGATATAAAAATCCTTGGAGGATAAGGTTTTTTCGAAGGGGATTATATGGTAAATGAAGAGCTTCCTAAAATTGTTACATTTCTTCTGCACCAGATTATAACTGAAGAAGTTGCAATTTAAAAAATCCATCTTTTGCAAAAAAACTACCTATAAGAATGCGCCCTTAGTCTGTAGATATAAACGATCATCGAGCTTCTGCCATTTTCCTTTGTTTCGAGAGGCTAAGGAAAACGGATCGCGACAGATACCGCATAGATCGCGATAGGGCCCATGGAGTAATAGACCTCCATGGTAGGGCCGACCGTGACTTGTGATAGAGGTTTTTCCATGGAAACTTCATTTTCATTTTCAGTTTCAATCTGCCGATAGGGCGACGCTGCAGGCGTAGTTGGGCCGACTGTACATGCAGCGCCACTTTTCAATGGAGTTCCCACCCTATCGGGAGCTAGAAACTTTAGCTTCATTTTTACAATGGAGCTCGATGACCATTTATATCTATTCGCGGATTTAACTGCTTACAAAATGGCGGATGTAATGGTGAATGGCATGCGTTTATCATTGTCAGCGACAGCGTTTATCATTGTTAGTATTAGATCTCGACATTGTCGGCAAGCGTGCATTCTTATAAGTAGCTTTTTGCTAAAGCTCCTAATAAATACAGGATCCGTGTAGCAGGAGCATATATTTTATTGCCTATGCATTTCGATACTTAGATCATGATGAGGGTTTTATATAATGGAGTTGGAGATAATTTTGAAAATAACAATCAATTTCTCCAATTTCGTTATATTAAAACCACTGATGATGATCTAAGTATAGAGGTGCGTAAGGAAGTAAAATATGTTCGTGTTACATAGACTGTGGTATGGTCTTGGACTCGTAACTTCCAAAAGGCTATGAATCTTTAACAATGTACACTGAAGAGCCAAAACATTATGACCATCACCACATTGGTGAATGAACTCGTCTGGATCACGTGGAGGGCACATAATTAAGTGGGAATGGTATTTAACTGCTGCTGGAGAAGGTAAGGAATCAGTCTTGCACTTAATTTTGCGAGTGATGGGAAAGGCTGCTGATCTAAGCGAATTTGATAAAGGGCAGATTGTAATACCCGAAGACTTGGAACGAGTATCTCCGAAACTGCACGACTGGTCGGTTGTTCACGATCTGCCGTTGTTAGTATTATGGAAAGTGGATAAATGACGGTGAAACCAGCAGTAGACGTCAAGGTGTTGAACCCCACGCGTCATCAAAGAAAAAGGATGTCGGAGACTGTCCCGCTTGATAAAGCAAGATCGGCGCCAGACAGTGGCTCAGCTGACACCCCAATACAATGCAGGTCCAAGTGCAAGTGTTTCGGAACACACAGTTCAGCGGACACTGTTGGATATGGGACTGCACAGCAGACGTCCCACTCGTATGCTTCTGTTGACCAAGCGTCATTGTCATCTACGCCTACAGTGGGCCCGGGAACATCGAGACTGGATCATGGACAAGTGGAAGAGAGTTGCCTGTCGGATGAATCACGATTTCTTATTCATCACGTCGATGGTCGTGTCAGGATACGCCGACTTCCATCAGAGGCGATCACGCAACCACTGAGCCACCGAGGCCGATATGAATAAATAAATAAATGAATAAAACATTACAAACTCATCAACGTTTTTAATAAGAATTAACAAATATTTTATTGTGTAAAAAGCATTTAAAACAAATTTTTATACGTTAAATCTTTTGAGATTTCAGCTTCATCCTACCTCAGGCCATAGAGTCGCATGAGTCACATTATCTTGTAGCCGTGTGACGTCACCTGCGCAGATCAGGGACAATTTTTCCCTTAACTTCAGGTTTTGGTTGTAACTATGCTTTATTATTTATGTATGTTCTTTCGATACGAATAAGTCAATCTTCATATGAACGGCTTTTACAATCAAAAACAACGCAGTAGTTACCCAGTGCTCGTTGTTAACCAATTTTTCCCTACAAATTAAGTATAAGTAATCAATAATCTGGTTTCATTTTGAAGTTGGCCAGTGAGCCACTGCGATGAATCTATTCGTTTGTCCAGCTCACTGTTTACAACTGAATTGTCATATTTGACCTTTGGAGTGCGGCGAGAGCTTGAGAAATGAGGGCGGTATTGTAATGACAGCGATTAATTTCTCTTGAAAACATAGCTTAAAGGTTCTTCGACAAGCAACTGGCCCAAGTGTGAAAATTCGCAAAACAAAGTTGAAAATAAATCAGAAATTATTATTCAGAACTTATGTTTATTAAAAAAAAACTTTGCAATTCGGAATCGTGTTTATTTAGACTGTGCTAAAGTAATCCTAGAACAGGTACTGAATCTATAGATATTCTATTTTGCTCTGTATGTATCAAATTTATATTGCCTCGCATTTCCAGACATTATTTTCTTTACAACCTAATATCTGGAGCAAAAAAAAAAAAAAAATCAAACATACTTTGTATTCAAATTTATACAGGTTACGATTGTATTATTATATTATTGTCCTTTCAGGAAATCTCCAGCGTCGTCGACGAAGCAGCCTTTGTCGCCGCTATGGCCCGACCAACACAAAGTGTACGGGGTTCGGGCTGGACTCGTCTCCGATCGGCCGTCGCGCAGCAGCTACGCCGAGGGTTCCGTCGACAGTCGCAAACACCACAGTAACACCGACTTCAACGACATGGCCACTCCTCGCGACAGGTAACTTCCTATATACTCTCCACCCACTCCCTTGTCAATTAAGTTTTAGATAGGGTAAAAATAAATAGCGAACTTTTCTTGAAAGCATTATAAGTTTGGAATCAATCATATCCGTCGCCGATGCAAGGTAATTTATTCATTAATTTTTTAGCTTTATTTGATGAAATAATGATAGTCTAAACTTTGTTGTAGTGATGACGAAAAATTTTGTTACTCGAAACTTCCCTCCTCCTCCTAGGCAGATCTTGCAAAACTCATAAAAGGCCTGTAAACCCAGCCTTATGAGTAATAAAGAGCCCGTTTAATTAGGCGCTTGGCTTAATTAAAAAAGGATTAAACACCCTGTCCCTTCTTTACTATTCTATGACATGATTATTCAAAAAATTCCAGCCGTTAATAAATTAATAGAAAGATGCTTGATAAATTATGACTGATCTCTTATTTATTTAATATTTTTTTCTTCATTACTTCTGATAATTTGAGAAAATTGTCCATACGCAGAAATTTGGGAAGTGAACCTTGTGATCGCCGGGTACGACTCTCCAGTTCTTTAACATGGCAAAATGATAACAATGTTCTCCTAGACTTGTCTCGACAGATTTCAGAAGATAAATGAAAATCTTGCTCTTCTACTTCTAACAGTGTAACTTGTATACACGTACAATTAAGATTTGAATTTATAGATTGGAGCCTGAATATACGTACGGATTATCATTCATGGTGAAGAGCTCGACACTATCATCGAATAGGGTTTAAATATCTTCAACAAAAACTGTGCCGAAAACGTGGGCAGTCACATATTATACACGTAGATATTTTAAGGAAGTTCATTCAAAGAGGAGATAATAATGAACTGAAGATATTCTTCAAGCATATCATAATTACAAAGGAGAAAAGGGAAGGGAAAATTCTGCGACCTAGGAATTATTTATAATGAGAATTCAAAATCAGCTTGAATTCTCAGTAGAATTGATTTGTTGCGTCTAAGCATAACGAAGCACTTTAGCAAACAACGCTCCTCGTTCACGTACCAAGTTTAATATCATTATATCATATTTGAGAAGCAGAGTTAACGTGTTTAAAAGAATCAAAAACTTTAAGATTAAACATTAATTCATACTAATTCTTGAGGGATATTTGAGCAGTTTGTCCATTACGAATAATGACCGCTAAATGGTGATATTTACGAGTCCATTCGAGTGAAATTGGAACACTCTGATGATCATTTGAGGAACTAATTGAATCACTATAGTTATTTTATATTTTTCTGAATAAAAGGTTATGAAGCTCACTGAACCTAATAGAAATTTCTACATGCAAAGCTCCAAGTTATTAACTAAACTTTTTTCTGCTGTAGTCATAAAATCCAGTAAAATTCTTTTTAAAACATTTTTAAAGTTTTTTTTTTTTTACACATATTTATTATTTACCACTGATTTTTTCAGCTTTGATAACTTTCTCTTCATCAATTATGATTTTTATAAATTGTAGCGATTTTTTGATAAAGTTTAAATCTAGATTCACTGTCTGAGAATCTAGGCTTAAAACATTCGTTTATTGGAGTAAACTTTTGTTAATATTTTATCTTATGAAATTCAAGAGGATTATCTTTAGCTAAATTCATCTTACGAGAAGAAATTTGTAGTTTTTCCCTATTTTCTTTCAATGTTTTTAATTTAAGGATTTGCGAGATGTAAATACCTAAAAGGTTTAAGGGAACATGTGAAGCTTCTGGTTGTAGCATTTTGTAAACCAACTAGCAGATGCACCCGCCGTTGCCCGGGGCTGTTCCACGTATGCCGAAGAAGTTATGACGGCGAATTATTGTTTCCATTAAATCCGTCGATGGTCCAAGTATCGCTAGAATTAGACTATCACCTGGCATTCGGCTCCCAGTTTGTAGGCATTTGTTTCGGGAAAGTTTGAGGGGTTCCCTATTCGTTGTTCTACAATAAATATAAGTTTATACTAATTGAGTAAAGTAATGATATTCATTTAGAATTGCCTTGTATCAGTTTGGCGATTTCTTTGACACCGATTCAGTTTGGCTTTTTTTAAGGATTTTGTTCTACATTCAACCAATTCATGTTTAAATTGTACAAAATAAAAGCTTTAGAAACTAAATCTATGTCAACAGATATATCCTAAAAAATAAGATTAAGGGATAGCTCCAGCAAACTGCAAGAATATGGATTTTACTTAAGACACACAAAAACATAACAAAAGAGAGGAAGCCCCTTTTACTTCGTCCAACTTTTTCGTTCGTCATTTTCGTTGTCGTTCACTTGTAAAATAAAAAGGGAAGGGTTGGAAAAAAGCCCACCCATGAGCGAGGATTTCATGGAGTTGACAAACGCTTCACCATCTCCTTCGTAAATATTATAGGATCGTAAAATAATTGTTAACGGCAGAAGAACAAAAGATAATTAAAATGAGGAGAACTGCCTCCGCCTCCCGTTTCCTGGAGGGTCGTTTCTTAAAGCGCAACACAATCCACATCCGCCTATTCTTCTTCGACATCGTCCACACGTTTAAAGGGTTCTTTTGCCTCCGTTTTTCTATATATAATGAAATAAATACCAGTTTTCGTGGAGGAGAAGCGTCGCTGTTAGTGGCACTTCTAGAGGCGTTTCCACAGTCTTTACGACCCTCTTATCGCAGCTTGTGTGTGATTTTCTTGGATCTCGTCATCGTATCTCCCTCTCTAGGGGAGGAATGGACGTGGGGAGGGGAGGGGGAGAAAAGAAAAGGAAAGGATGATGAAAGGGTAAGGAAGGAAGGGAATGGGAGCAAAGAAGAAGCGCCGACTTGTGTTAACTTTGTCATTTCTATAGCGACCTCAGTGCGTAATGGGCGTCGAAAGTTTTTCGCTTCCGAATATTCATCTATTGCTATGTCAAAATTCTCACAAGCCAAAATGTCATTCATTGAAGCTGGCCCAAACCCATTTATTTCTCCCCTTCTGACGTTGAATCTTTGACCAGCATGAAAAATGCTTTTATGTCGTTCCTTTTAAATTTCTTTAACATTGCTCCAGTGCCCTTGTATTTGAAATTTAATATTGTAAGATATTTTTATCAGATATGTCGTATGTTGCACAGATACATAAGAATTAAGAAAATGCAAGAATCTAAAAAAGAACAATTAAAAATGCAAAAATAAGGGAATTTAATATCCATTCCTATTAGAAAATTCTTTGTTGGGCCTAAGCAGATATTCTTATTTTCGATTTTTTTTCTTTTTTGTTTCCATTACTTCGTTTCTAATTACACTAGCCAACACACACTTTGTAACTATCACAACATAGTGCTCTTAGTAATAATTTGTATGTAGAATCCGAATCTGCTTTTAGATTTTTTCTTTCACGAACCAAGTTATGCACTTCGAGACTTCTAATAATGGATGTGAAGAGAAGCGTCTGCAATGTTAAACTATCCATATTTTGGGGCCGCAAGAAAATTTATCAGGCCCCAAATACTGAATAATTTAAAAATGTTTCATTGAAAAAAAAAGAAATCTGTGCATGCTAGAGAAATTGGGGAGGATGTGGCCTGGTAGGCTTTCACTGAACACAACTTCTGTGAAGTTAAGTTACATCAGGCACGGCTCGTCACTGGATGGGTGACCATCCGTGATAGCAGATCTTTACCCCTCCCCCCCCGGCTCATACAGCAGTCGTGAATCCAGGTCCATCCAGGGACCCAATTCGTCGGCCTCTGGCCATACAGGCCCTGAATGGACGTATTGGATCCAATTAATTAATAAAATAAAATAAATAAATAAAAAATTATGTCAATTAAAAAATAAGCAGAAAAAATACTACCAAAAATCACCCACTTGAATTTGGTTAAGAGAAAAATCTTTAATTCTGTTAGCCAGTGTTATTATTCCCAGCTGATAAGTCTGCTAGGATGGACCCGAAAGCTTAAGCTTTTGAATAGTTAAATCTCACACTAATGGTTTGATTATTTTAATGGTTTCTGTCTGTCTTATATGCTAGGAATTGGGCTCGGAAGAACAGCTCATGCACTGTGCATACAAAAGAATATCGCAATTTTTTCAAAATGCGGGACATACGATATATGAATATCGCATCCAAATTTCTGTGAGGCCAATAGTTCCCGAGATATTGGCCAAAATTCGAATTTTCGAAAAACGCTATATCTCGAAAATGGCGAGTCACAGCAAAATGGAACAAAACATTTAATATACACATAAAATCAATACTTTTTTTTTAATGACAAGTGCTGAAGTGAAATTCGTGGCGCTCTATAATTCATCTAAACATTCTCTCGACGTTAGCGAGCTCGATGAACTCTTCAGTGGTGACATTCCAGTTGTCCTGGCTGGTGACCTTAATGCCAAACACCCAAGCTTATATGATAAATGAAATAAATGAGTCTTCCATTGCTGATTACGAATATTTCATCCGAGTTTTTGTGGGATTGCTTATGTCATCACTGTCTCTTCCGAATTGTCCCGGAAGGCCCGCTTCTCATTAGCTATCGATGCACACTTCGCAAAACTCGAGCACATAGAAGCTTTCTACTGGGAAGTCCCTGTTTTCTCGATAGTGGCATCGCATGTGGAAGTGAGAGGACCAAAATGTTCGGCGGGTATGTAAAACCGGTCACAGTTCTTCTTTCATCCAACATTTGTCCTCATGCCCTACGGAGTATTGGCATCCAGATGGAGAGTGTTTAGGCGGGCAATAAATTTGTCTCCAGAACATGTTGACAATATCGTGAAGGCAGCGTGCATTTTGGATAATTTTTTACGAAGTTATTCAAACTACGATATTCTTTTGTATGCACCCTATAAGTAGCAGCTGCTCCCTTTTAGGTTTACAAACGAAAATACACTGTTCTTAAATTAACATTTGGCGAACATCACTTAATATTAATAAAGATAAATCTTGTTTCACAAAAAACTTAAATAAATACCGTACTAGATAGATCCCGTCAAAATTTACGGTAATCAACCCATCTCCATCTGTTTTTGCCTATATTGTTGTCTAATGTCATCGTTCTTAATTGTTTATGTAATTGTTGTTGATCTGATCATCAATGGTAGCAAATTTGTTGATTATGACATCATTATGGAGAGTATTGTTTGATTTGACTACGTAAGCATTTTTAATTGCAAATTAACGCTAATTAATAGTAATTATGGACACAAAAACTAAATTTGACAAATCTACAGACCAAGACCTTTCATTTAAGACCAAAATGAAGTTTATAGATGCAATAGTTTTCACCAACGAACTGTCGAAAGAATCACCCTTGTAGCTTAAATATATAGATTGGTCATTTGTTTAAAAACAAAAAAATCTTGAACGGAATTTGGTTGTTCAAATTTATGAGTGAATGTCAGAATTTTTGGAACATGGCATTCGAGTAAACTTGTTGGTCCAAAAGCTGAAAGCCTGGCTTTTAATAAAAGGCGAAATAGTTCTGGAATAAACAATATCGTAAACTATTTAATACCTCTATGCGTTTTGGGTTATACTATCATCTTGGGCTTACAGCTACGTCAGATGTAATAGCATGGATATTGAGACTATATTCTTGCTTTTTAATTAAAACTGAAAAAAGTTCAAAGAGAAATTTTCTCCAGGCACTGAACACCTTGCACTATTTTTACAGCATTAGCGTGTGGGAAAATATTCAAAAAATTTTAATAGAGAAGTACGTAATTGTAATAAATTCCTCTCCATGCACTACTATCTTCTCCTTATTTGAACAAAGTCGTAATTGAACGATCTTTCTCTTCCTAGTCGTACTTCTCGTTAATTATTCTCGGTGACTCTTCTTTGCTGAAGGCTTTCTATTTTCTTTTCTTTTTTTTCCACCGTAATACATTATTGCCATTTATTCCGCTTCTCTCTCGTTCTTTTCTTGACTCAACCGTGTGAAACTTGTGCGGTCGCGTTAGGGAAATGAACCAATCAGTCGGTTGGACGCTTCAGCGACGTGTTCCCTTTACCAAGAGCGGACGGCGATTGGCTGAGCTTGTCGCGGAAACCAATTAGTCGGTGACCATGGGCTACTTTTCCGATGATTCTTTCCATTTCGTATGTCGTCATTGTCCAGTGAAGAGAATTAGAAAAATCTTCTCAGATGAGTCGGCCATTAAAGGAAATGGCGCCAAATAGATTCGCCCTCTGGGACCTTTTCCTCTTCGTCTTTTTCTTTTCTTTTTTTTTTTGATGTTGTTGTCTCTTTGGCGTTTGAAGTTATTTTTTTTCTCCCTTTCTTTCAATTTACCAAACGTTTTTCCCATTGATTTCGTTTGATTTTCTTTTCTTCTTGGCCTTGTTTGTCACCGGAAAGATTTCTGATGCCGGAAGTTGAATATTAGAAAGAAAAAAATTGGAAAAAAACAAGCTGAAGGTCGTTGTCAAGATCAACGTACCGGCTCTCTGAATTTTTCTTAAAGCATTCATGAATTTTGAGAGAACTTAGATGGATTTAATATTTCACAATACTATCTTCTTTTAAGCATTGATTCGTTTTATGTAACTGCATACGAAAAACAGTGAATTGCTTCATATTTTTTTTGTGTAAGCAATTTCTTTTGAAGATTAAAATTTTTTTCATATTATGGCATGCTCTTTACTTAACGACTCAAAATTAAGTCCTAGAAGAAACATTTAAAACTCAAATAATTTAAATATTTCCTTTAGTTTCCTTGAGAAACAAATAGGATCGCCAATATTTCTCCTGTCTTTGGATGCGGCTTCGGGAAGACGAAATTGCATAGCTCTTATTTGTTAGTTCAATACCGAATAAACATGTATTGTATTAAGAGATTGTTATTTATTCCAAAGATGAGTTCAAAAATTAAAACAATCAATAAAGAAATAAAAGACACAAATCCACAGCTGCTTCAGCGAAATGTACTACAAGCTTTCATTAAACTCTGGTTGTGGATTTGTGTTTATTTCTTTATCGATGTTAACCGATGTCCAGTTTCTGGCCTCTCGCGGTATTAAAACAATGTTTAAAACTTGTTTTTTTATTACAAGCTTTATATATAAGCTTTGTCGTCCGGGTTTTTTATAAGCTTAGCGAAAGCTGCGCCTGAAAATGTGGACATTAGCGTCACTTCAAAGAAGAGCTAATATCATTTTCTTGATAAATTACATGAATTGACTATTTCTGTAATGGTGATGAAGAAATATTTCTCAATCTCTGTACAGTGGACGAACAGACAAATCCTTGCTCTTAAAATACGGAGGTTGTTCGAAAAGTTCGTGGACTGGCAACGCTGGAAGTTCTGTGAAAGCGATTGTGTGATTGTCGCCCGCGAGCATAGTTTGTGGCGTGATGTGGGTAAAGCCAACGCGCAGCTGTCGTTTTTATACAGACAGGAAGGATTAACTTTAATACCAGACAAATTGATCACAGCGATGAATCCTGGATCAAGCTCATTTCAAGAGAGCATAAAAAAGCCTGAACTGCTTCAAGATAACGCTAACAAGGGGACCGCACGGATATGTAATCACGGATTTGGTTGAAATTTTAGGAGGTCCGTCTACAACATTATAATACCTTCTGTGTAAAAGGATTTGACTCAATGGCCTTTCGTTAAGTTGTATACCTTTCTTCCCACTTGGCTTATCTGGTACTATAATAATAAACGTAAATATGTTTTTTTCTCCGAAACGAAAGGCCATTGAGTCAAATAGTTTTACACAGAAGGTATATTAATATTGTAGATTTACCTCCTAAAATTTCAACCAAATCCGTGATTACATGTCCGTGCGGCCCCCTTTTAAGCCGAAAATGGTCTTCCTGATACCCTCGTACTTGCACTATTTTTAATCTAATAATCATCAAGTCACTGAAGACTGGCAAGGCTGCAGGTGATGATGAAATTCGGTCTGAAATGTTAAAAACCTTAAATCAGAATTGTATCTTTCGGCTAACAAGAGCGTGTCAGGTTGCTTGGATAACCGGACAGGTCCCTAAGCAATGGCAGGCAGGAATTATGGTTCCTATCTTTAAAAAAGGGAATATAAGATAATAACTGAAGAAACATCTCCAAGATTTCGAAAGACAAACTGAAAAGGGAGATCGAAGGGATTAATTCTATAAAGAATTTTGAAACAATAGACATATAATGAAATTCTGATTCTCTTAAAACTCTAATTAGACAATGAATTAAGCTGATTAAAAGTTGTTTTTAACGGTCAATTTATTAAAGAGTACTTTTACACATAACAGTAAATATTTCAAATTAAATAGCCCAAAAGACCCATTCAGAGAAATTAGAAACAAAATCATGGGAAGTATCATTTGAAAAGCTGTACGGAATGATTCTATTTCATATATTCTATTTCTATTACAATATTTGAAATTAATTCGAATTAGGCATACGCCTGAACGTTTGGACTATTTAATTCGAATTATTTACTGGTGTGTGAAAGACGCCACTCTTTTAATACAATAGACATAGGATTATCGTCATTAAAATTGCTGGTAGTCTGTTATTAATCAGTTTATTATACCTAGATTCTCAATAAGAAATAGCCATAAACGTGCTACAAGCTAAAAAAACCTGCCACACATGTTTTTATATATACCTCATACATGCATTTCGTGGACTCCATCAGTGAGAAAGTACAAAATACTCTTTAACCAAGTCCCATTCTATGATTGAGCGCGTATCATGCACATGCACAAAAATTAATTAACAGGCTATATAACCTTCCAATTTTCGTGCGGATGGCTGCCATAGATGCAGAGAGTGCCCATGTATACGGGAAAAATTAATAAAAAAAACTATCATTTGAGCTGAAAGTGGGCTAAAGTTTTACTTTACAGGGTGCGTAAGGTATTTGAGGACACACCTTCGTTTGGCTACTGCTACGCTATAGTAAATTGTATGTACTTTCAGTTTCCGGAAAGCAAAATGGCGGACCATCAAATAGCACAAATCATGAAGAGACATGTAGTAATCGTGGCAATAAAGGCAGAGGATAGCGATTTAGAGATATCACGATTTCTAAAGGTCACAAGATCATTCGTCCACAAAGTGCGGAAGGAGTTGGAGACCGAAGATGGCGATGTTGCACCAGTAGCAAAGCGTAAAAAGCATGCCTCACGCTCTGACATCATCAGAACACCTGAATTTATTCAGCACTTGCTGCAAGTGCAGCAGGCCATCGATGACAATCCCAGAACATCCATGAGGTCACTTGCCAAAGATCTCCATGTGTCGGAAGGAACAATCAGAAATGTTGTCCATGAAAACATCAGATATCACTCGTATGTTATGCGAAGAGGTCAGTTTATGTCAGACAAAACACGGGAAAGTCTCGCATGACACAGGAATGGATGGCCGACAACTTCCATGATCACGTAACCCCTAACCTTTGGCCTCCCACTTCCCTGATCTGAATCCGTTGGACTACTGCGAATGGAGCGTTGTGGAGAGAGAGGTCAATGAACACCCCCATAGCACCAAAGATGAATTGAAAGCTGCCACTGTTCGAGTAATGACCAATATGAACTATGACTATTTGATTCGCGCATGTCGACGGTTTCGATCTTGCATTGAAGCAGTTATAGACGCTGAAGGCGGATTCATTGAATAGCCATAGAACAAGAAGGTTACTTGTGTATGTTCATGATATGTTTCGATAATAAAATTTATTATCTCGACTTATATCTCTGTTTTCTTTCTTGACGTGAATCTGTCCTCAAATACCTTACGCACCCTGTATATCTTATCTAACGTTATGAAATGAAGAGTTCTTTGTAATGCCTTCTTGATGAAGTTGATAGAGGCCTTGCATACAGCGGTAAACTTTAGTAGTCCGTTGAGGCGTTCTTTCTTGTAGAGAATGTTTGTAGCTTTACTATGTCCGCTTATGTACTGCAAGGTCTCCATCACATCATATTATATAAGATGATCGATTCAAGATTATTGCTTTCAAATTAAGGACTTTTATTTTTTAATTTTTTTTTTCTTGTCTCACTTTGCTTGTTTCGTCGTGCATCGCCGCCTAATTCGTCCGACTTTCTTTTCCGTCTCCATTCTGCTGTTTTAAATGCTTAATTGGTCAAATGGCTTAGCACTAATTCGAATAGAAAATTGGCCATTTAAGCTTCTTCCCATAAGAGTTTGATTCGCCTATTTGTCAACGGATCATCGATTACCAGTTGAGTCATTAGGGAATAACTGGCGGCCCTCGTTATAATCATTAGGGCTACGTCATTATGGAGTGGCGAATCTCTCGTGGTGGAGCTTGCTTCAGCGAAGCCGGGGGAAGAGTTAAGAGGAGGAAGAAATGAAACGTCTGCCGATGTTGCTGCTGCTGCTGCTGCTGACGTTCCAATACTCCGTCTACGATTTCCGATCGGGTGGGCCTTCTCTGCTGAATTATCCAGCGAACCTGTATTTCCGACTGTTTCGAGTTAACTTTTTAATGCAGCCAAGTCATTTACTCATAATTCTCTCGTATCGTTTTTTTTATGTTAAAATATAAGAACAGCCTTTTTTTATTATTTTTTTTTTAAATCCCTGAGTTTATGAATTTTTCTGTATTGACATACACAGAGAGGGAGGCATATCGAAAATAAAGCAGGCCTGGTTATTTGACATTTAACCTTACTTGTTCAAAAAACGCTCGAACACGTTAACTTTATTTGCAAGGGGGGGGGGGGGTTGGGCAATTTCCGTTCATTCACCTTCAACCCTAAAAGAAGTTAATTTACTTAAAAATTTTATTTGGTAAATGGTTTAAGGTAAGCCCATAGCATTTGAAGATCCGCTTACAATACGTTGTAAGTCTTAATCCCAATTGATGAAAGTTCAGTGCAAATGTTTTAATTTTTGAATTCCGATTATTACTTCCCGAGTAAATACGCTCCAAGGAAACAGTAATTTCCAATAATACATTGTTACATAGACCTTGTTTACATCGGTTCAATGATTGTATGGAAGCTGGTAATAGTCATTTTCAACATTACCATGATAACATCAAGTTGCCAACTTCGTATAGGCGTGCCCAAATGAAAAGGAGACTACGGCTATATCCAACGAATATTTTAATTATAGAATATTTTAAGTACAGAATATTTGACGTACAGTTAATGTGTAACATGACGCCTACACATAATTGCATTTGATAATGATGCACTGATCTCAAAGCGTAAGAAGCGAATGATGGCTTCTTGTGTTTTGCTGATATCCACAGGTAAATTGGTTTTTTTTTTCTAGTTAGATGGCTTCAGTGTTGAAATTCCTGGGTTGCATACGGATCATTTTTTCCAGTGTTCTGCACATCCTTGTCGCAGGTGAACCGATGACCTGTCAGTGATTTTTTCAAGGGGCCGAAAATATAGGATTCACATGGGAGATGTCGGGGTTGTACGGAGGATGTTTGAGGACTTCCCATCGAAATGTTTCCAACAGGTGGAGGGCTTGGTCACAAGTGGCTTAGCGTTGTCCTGGAGCAGCACTATCCATTTTGAGAGCTGCTCTCTGCGATTGTTTTCGATGGCCCGTTTCAGCTTCAGCAACGTGTTGCAGTATCGTTCAGCGTTAACTGTTTCACCCCGTTTTAGCCAGTCGAAGAATATGGGTCCTTCTTTGTCGAAAACGAAACTGAGCATCACTTTTCCGGCCTTCATGGCAGACAGCTGTTTTCGGACGTGGGGAGCCGGGATGACGCTACATCTATCGACAAGCATATATATCAACTTCGATTAGATACAGCGACGCTAAAGTGAAAGTCTCCTTTTCATTTGGGCACACCATATATATGACTCTTTCTTTGGAGTTCAAAAATTGAACAGTAATGTAAACCAAATTCATCGGAGTTTCAAAGGCTATACCGTTAGGCACTTATGTCGCCATTTGAAATTTTTAGAGCAACCTCTTTTTGATAGTTGAAATTAGGTGAACGGAATTACCATTTAATGTCCTCTTGCAAGTTTGGTGTTAGTGTATTTCGACGAGATGAAGTCAAAATAAAAGCGGCCTTGTATGAAGCAAGAAATAGTATTGTGCGATGTCTTGTCTTCATCGAGTTGATTGCTTTGAATGAAATACGTCTTCCAGAAGCAAATATCTCAAAAATGGTCGATGAGGGTTTATCCTACGCCAAACCTCAAATCCTCAAATATTTGAATTATTGATGAAAGTAGAAAAGAAAATCCATGCTATGGAATTTTCTTTCCTATTTTTATCAATAATTCAAAGAATCAGATATACAATTATCAGGACAATGTATTTTCAAAAACAATTATCCAGACATAATAAATACTGGTGCAGGATAATTTATTATTTCAAACTCTGCCATTGAAAATAAACATTTTGGAGTAATACCTTCGAATTCTAAACAGAGACTTGACTCTGGCGGACTGATACCATTGAACCATTAAAACTACTCTCAGAAATTTAAAAAACAGCGTAGTTTAACTTTTGTAATTACATCGTTTTGAATTGTATACAGGGTGTCTAACAAAACGATTTCGTAAAATTCCGTGACTTTCAGCAGCAAAAAAAAATCTATCTTAATCTATCTTGATAGAATATTATTGACATTTTTCAAATATTTCGTTCCTATTTCGCATTTTTTTTTTTTTTTGCTGATTTTGTAAAATTCTCTTCTTTTTTTTGTAAAATTCCCTAACTTTTCTCGTTTTCCCCAGTTTTCCCGGTTGCTAGTCACCCTGTGTGTGGTAGTCTTATTGCATTGCTTTTGAAGCAAAGCTGCAGTTATCTTCCTTGAAATATGCACTGAATTTCTCTGGGTTTATTTCTTTATTTATAAGCACTCTCTGGGAATAATACAACATAATTTCAGTTAGTTAAGATAACATTCAAGTTCACAAAAGGCAAAAGTTTACTAAACCAGACCGTTACCTCCGGGAAATGAAAAGTGGCTCTCGTAAGCGGAAAGCTTTTTTATTCGGAGCTCTTATATGTGGAGTTACTGTATACATTACCAACTTTGAATGTTGGTAAAATTTGTAACTTTATTGTGGTGTTTTATACACTGTCCAATCATATTAATGTGTTCACCTGTCAGTAACCAGAATAACCACCTTTGCGGCGCGGACAGCTGCGAGACGGACAGGAAGAGAGTCGATAAGGTTCTGGAAGGTATTGACAGGGAGTTCTGTGACGAGCTGCCGTAAGTTGCGCGGTGGAGGATTCATGGCGCGAACATCCCGATCGAGGTGGTCCCACAGATGCTCTATGGGGTTTAAATCCGGGGAGTTTGGGGGCCAGGGGAGTACCGTAAACGTATCCTCGTATTATTCGAACCATGCACGGCCACTGCATGCTGTATGGCACGTCGCACTGTCCTGCTGGAAGATGCCATCGTGCTGAGGAAACACAATCTGCATGTAAGGGGTGGACATGGTCCGTACTTCCATTGATTCATGGTGCCGTCCACAATGATGAGTGCACCCAGGGAATGCCATGAAAACATTCCCCAGACCATAACGCTGCCTCCTCCGACCTGGACCCTGCAGGGTGTTTGTTTTCTGACGCTGAACGCCGTACATACCATCGCCCATCTGTCCGATGGAGCATAAACCATGATTCATTGGAAAAAGCCATCTTTGGATCTCGAAGAGAAACTCCTTTTTAGGATCTATTTTTGCTACCAGATACATTGTAACTCGGTGCATTCTCTAGATAAGAAAACAAATCTTAACTTAGCATACCAGAGAAAAGATAATAACAAAAGGAGGAAAGAGGGAGGTCACAAAATTAAGAGACTGCAATTGAAAGATTTCTGAATAGGCTGACTATTAATGATGAATTAAACCGTTAATACTTTTAAATAGTTCTATCAAATACAACTTATTTTAAGCTTCAAACATTTATTTTATTAATCAAGAAGCACGTAACAGGCTTTGCTAAAATTATATGGAAAATATCTATTGCTTTATATTACTCATTCGAACATCTTTCTTGAGAAAAAAAAATGGCGGCCGAAGCGTGTACCAATCGGAACCAACCATTAGTTGTCATCAATCTAATAATATAGGCACTCTACTTTGCTAAAGGTCGACATCATTTCTCCGTCATTGACACGCTTGATACACGCTCTTGTCAAAGCCAGTCGCACGCACCCAGCCCCGGTCAGTTGACAATGCTGCACCCGGTGAGCGTGAAACAAATTTTTTACGGCTTCTGCGACCATTTTTCTTATTCAACAACCCTTTCCACGGCCTCACCTCCTCCGCTTCCTCGTTGTTGTTTTATTCTTTACTTTCTTTCTTTCTTCGTTCATTTCATTTTTTTTTTTTTTTTGTTATTTCGGGGCTTACAGCAGGTGTGTTTCGAACAGAGACGAATTCTGCAAGTTCCACGGCTATCACACAATCTAACTGCACACCCATTTAGTAGTGACCTTTTCCGAAGATCGTATTAATCATCCATGATGAAAATACGAAATGAAAATTGTTTCGTGGTTTTTATATTTTATTCTTTTTTGCTCGAATATGAACTAAGAATCGAGTAGGACCTCTTTTCCCCTTTTTTGCCATGTTTATTATTTAAATTTGTCCGATCAAATTCTTCTCGCCAATCTTATTTTTCCCTATAAATCTCCTAATGCAGAAGATAGAGATTAATGGTAGCCTTACGAAAGAAACTATATATCAAGATTAAAGTAGTCAGTGGAAGAAAATCCATTAAGATAAAAAAAATGAATATTAAAAAAATTGGACGGCGCAGAAAAGGTTTCTTCAGTAAAATTGTATTTTTTACTGCACAGTAGTTGATTTTCAAAATATAGGATGATGATATAGTCCCTCTACTATATAGCAGCAAAATACATTATCCTTGCAGATAGCATGAAAGTATGCTCGCCAAGACATTGCCCCGCCCCCCTCGCCCCAGGCATCAGGACTACCAGTGAGATTAATAAACAACTGGAGTGCTCACCTTTTTGCAGGTGCTGAAGTCAACGTTCCCCTAAAGACCAGACATAATTAACCGATAATCTGCCTTCACTCGAGCTGCTTATTTATTTATTGATATTTTGATACTTACCTAAGAAAATGGACAAGCGAATTTTTTCAACGTTTTTTACACCAAAAAGCAACGCATTAGTTAACCACTTTTTTCCTGCATTTTTCCAGTTTGTATCCTGCTCACTGGGGCTAACTCTTAGTCATTTTATCCGAGGAGTTATAAAATCTAAGGTTTACCAAAGTTCCATAGCATTAAGTAATTGAAACAACAACAATTGGAAAATGGGTCTTTGGAGGATTTTCTCACGCCATATCTCCGATCTTAATAATTAAATAGAGAAAAATAGGACATGGACTCGAGCCAGGGACCTTAGGGTTACCGTCCCGATGCTATAACCACTAAGCTACCCTGGACATGAAGCCGCGCTTTAAACTATGCTCATAGGACATGTTTGATAGCGACAGCTTCCATGTCCGCGATGGGTTAGTGGTTATAGCATCAGCACGGTAACCCGAAGGTTCCTGGTTCGAATTCGGGTCGTGAAATTTTCTTTACTGTTTTTCTCTATTTAATTGAACAACATATTGTAGCCGCAGTTGCTGAAATTATACAAAATTTTTTCTCGCTCTAACTTGACACTGTTTGTATTACGCGCAAACAAGGCTGACCAGACCACATGAATTCCTGGAATGTATTCAACCGCGAATATATTACAGGATGGTAGAAAAGTAGTAAACAAATGGCAGTAGTAGTTATCACACGATAACCTTCTCTGACTGCGAAAGATAGAATGTAAAGCTGGCTTCACAAATTCCTCGCGGCATCTGAACCGCGCGATGGAACGCTGCGCGGCGTGTGCGAAGCGGATGGCCGAAATTCGCGTGTTGGACTCGGGCGGCTACGGTGGGGACAGTGACAGTGGCTCAACCAATCGGAGAACAACTGAATGTTGTATGGATTCTGGGAACAAAAGCACGTGCGACGCTCAGTTTGAACCCATGATGATGCCATCATATATAACCCATTGTTTTCTTAACCATCGACCAATCGAATTGCAGCAGCAGATGCTCTCCCTGCAAACGTTCGCTGAGCCGCTTTTTTCAGCGAAAAGGACTCAGCCGAAAGATGCTCTCCCTGAAAGGAGTCGCCGAAAGCTTCGCGGTGTCGCCACCGCTAGCTATTAAATTGTGAAACCGGCTTCAGGAATTCTCCCGTTGATTTGTTACTTGTCACGTGATGCGAAAAACCAATCAGAAATGGCACTCAATGCGAGTGATCACTAGAACTGGTTTACAGATTCAAACGTGTCAAATTAGAGTGAGAAAGATTTTAGCTTTGGGAGACTTAGAAAGATTTTTTCAGGGCTTGTAGGGGCGTTAGGGACTATTCCTCCTAGACATGTAAGACGGTCACGTTGAAATTTACCGTCGTATTGCGTGATTCGCTATCACACAGTATTTTACGAGGTGTGTCCGGAAAGTAAGGTGACAACGACTAGTATTCTTTCAAATAATATTTATTTGAAAAAAATATCCACTACAACAAATTTAGTTATTCTTTTCGACATAATTGCCGCCATTGTCCAAACACTTATTATGTTTAGGTCTGTATCTCACATTTATAGAATTCTGGCGCCTGCTGCTGGAACAACATATCAGTCTCATGCTTCATCTCGTCATCGTCGTGAAAGCGTTGCCCAGCAAGATGTTTCTTCAGGTTAAGAAACAAATGCAGAAGTTCATCAGAGGCCACAGAAGGGCTACCATTCCTGTGTTCGTCATGAACATCGGTCCTTCCTTCAGAGAATTCATGAAACCACTTTATTACATGTCGTCGACTCACAAGGTTTCCATAAACGGGAACAAGTGCTTTGTGAATATCCATCGGGCGCTTACCTTGTGCTTGGAAAAAGCGTACGACGGAGCACACTACAGTTTGCGGGATTCTGAATCGGCACATCCATTGTATACGCATGTTACTCGAACTAGGCTCCACGTAGCAACCGCGAGAGGGAAGTGGAAGGCTTAACAGATAAAGCCTGTGTAGCCAACTTACCCATTAAAATATTACCTATAGGGCTTGTAACCTTACTTTCCGGATATGCCTCATAAATTGCAATAGAACATCTTTTGCCCTAAACATATAAAAATTCTATAATCACTCTATATGTAGTTCTTGATAAAAGTGGAGAAATACAATTAAGATTGAACATCAATCGTTTTGATGTCAGAACAAAATTGTTAAATTTATTTTATAGAAAGTAATGCGCAGTAATTTTTGATTTTTAAAGTTAACTTCTAAGAGATTCATTCTGTAGAATTTTTTCGAACTGTTGCCGACACCATAACGCTCATTTGTATTTACATGATGATACACCTTTTTTTTTTTAATTTTTTGTCCAATGTTGGGTCATCTTTATAGTCGTTAAAATTGTTTCTTTTTTTTTCCCCCGTCTCTTTTTCGGAATCCATGCAAGCAACGTGGAGGAGAAGGGTGGGCGATTTTGAGGGGCGAGGCGCTTAAATCGCCGTACCCCTTCCCCATCTTCCCGGGGACAGATGGCCACGTTCCCTCGGCTACGGTGTTTGGCAAAAGTCCGGTGAAAATTTCAAACTTTCGGAAATGGCGTTCGCTATTACTGGCGGCGATCGTGGGAGCGAAATGAAGGGAAGTAAAAGAAAGGGGGAAGAAGGGAATAGAAGATGGAAAAAGAAAAGAGACAAGGAGAGCGCCCCTCAAAAAAAACCTTTCTCGTCCTTCTTTCTCAAGGATTCTTTAGTGAAGTGTTGTTGGGAACAAAAAAAAAAGAAAAAAAAAAGTAAACTGATGTCGCCGATATGATTTTGTGCGCTCTTTTCCATTAGCTCTCCTACAAAACCTCTTGATTTCTACCCGTTCCACTCAGGAAAAATCCACCTCCCCTTTTTCCCTATCCCCCACCATAGGTTCTCTCTTTTGGTTTCACGTCTACATTGGCCGAGAGCCAACGGCACGATGCCAGTGTATCAACATGTCATAGGTAACCGCTTATTTATTGGAGCGGAATAATAACCTGGTCGGAGCTCGACTCGATCTAATGGGCCATCAAAGAATGGGCGCGGACTTAGAAGGCCCTTCGTTCCATTCGATATCAATCGCAAAATCTCACTTGAAATCTCGTCACGTCACTCTTAGTCGCTCATTCACCTTTTCCCTTTACCTCTCACTCTTTTTCTTATTTTTTTTTTCACCCACCATTTTCCATCTCACTCTGTTCTTATCGTTTAGTCTGTCGATACTTCCGTTCTTTTATCTTTATCTTTCATCACTCTACCATCCCCGTTTTAAAAATAAAATCTGCCAACGCCCATCGTTCTACGGCTAATCATTATTTCACCTGATTATCAGCATCTCACCTCAATTGGATTCTCTAAACTGTTTGAATGACTTCATTCGTCGTTGACTTCTGAAATTAATTTTCTAAATGTTAATTTACAAAATCATACATGTCGAAACTACCCTTAGAATGCCTGGAAATATCTTTAAGGTAAAAAAAAAATGAGAGCATGAGAAGATTAATTATTATTTTTATTTTTTGGTTCATTGATTATCCCAAAGACCCTTTCTCTGTTACACAAGGCTACTATAAATGATTTATTCGATTTCAAAACACTATTTTCATGCAGATATAATTGACACATGAAAAGAATCGTGTTTACATCGTGATACACCAGTTGGCAGCTCGAGTGCAGTGACTTTAAAAATGGCGACAAAGCAGAAAAAGTATTAGGAAAATGCGAGCTATCCGTTTGTTATTCCAGTATATCGTACATTCTGAAGACAGTACAGAAAAGAACCACCATGTAAACAGAGTATTTTGCGGTGGTAATGGCATCTAAAGACATTGGTTATCGGTGTAAAGGAAAAAGAACCGGTAAGTTCCAGACAAAATAAAATCTAAGAGTTAAGTCTGGTGACCGGAGAGTCCAAAGTCTTGGCGAGCCACGACCAATCTGTATACCGGGAAAAAGCGCGATTTATATAATCGCGAACATCTGTGGGAAAACGGAGTGGGTCATAAGTCCATCAGACGGACACAAGCTGTGACTCAAAAAAATCTTTCAACAAAATGGATTTCGTTGGAATGTACATGTATCATTCTATTTCTGAAGATCTTATATTCCATTCTCTTATCGAGCAGAATAGCAGTTTAAGATAATAATGTTAAGATGGCAAAACAATAAAGTAATAATGGTGTATAATTTTTGATGCAAAAGAAAATTATTACAAGGTCTCCATACTTCAGGTGAAAATGAGCCAAGAAACTGTGGACACAACTATCAACCAACAAAAGCAGCGAAACCACAAATACACAGTAAATTTGAGGCGTTAAAAATTATGTATTGTGGATTTGTGATTTCCTTGCTTTTGCTGGTTGGGTCCCCATACTACTTTGTGACAATTACATATTGCTTGCAGTAACATGAAAGAATGCTGGCAATGCAAGATTAATATGTGGTTGGGATAACGAGATCAAGACCTACGGCTCCTCTATTTCGCATAACAAAGAGTTACGGAAAGCACATACCGTAAAATCTTGAATCAAGGCCAGGTATTCAAATAAACGCCGGTCTCAATTAAAGGCCGGGCGGTGTTTTGAAGTAGATTAAACGCCGGTCTCAAATAAAAGTCGGGTTTCATTGGTTATCGAAGATGATGATGAACTTGATAATAATGAGACAGACATCTCCAGCGATCCCGAAGCAGAAGATCATACAGGGTCGGGACACATTAAATATGACCACCTGCTAGTATCCGGCATATCCACCTTTGACGGCAAGCACATCAGCTAGTCGACGTGGAAGAGAGTCAATAAGTCCTCGGAAGGTGGTTGCAGGTATCTGGGACCATTCGGCGATCAGTGCATCCCGTAATTCCATCACCGTGCTTGGTGGAGGGTCCATCTTGCGGACAAGGCGATCGAGATGGTCCCACAAATGTTCAATGGGGTTGAGGTCCGGGGAGTTTGGTGGCCATGGGAGTAGCTTGAATTCATCCTCATGCTCCTCGAACCAGTCGTGGACAATTCTGGCAGTATGGCAGGGAGCACTGTCCTGTTGAAAGGTGCCATCACCCTGAGGAAACACTGTCGACAGGTAACGAACAGCATTCAGTATACCCTCCAGCGGTATCAGTGGACTCAGACCATACCACGAAAACATCCCCCAAACAGTCACACCTCCCCCAGCAGCCTGTCATCTGCTAACGATGGTGTCGGGATGCGTGTTCTCAGATGCTTCCCGGCGAATTCTCCATCGTCCGTTAACTCTGTTCACCAGAAACCGCGACTCGTCAGAGAAAGCAACCCTTTGCCACTCGGCCGAGGTCCAATGGCGATAGTCCATTGCGAATTGGAAGCGTTTTCGGCGATGAACAGGCGTCAACATGGGTGCTGTTACCATACGCCTGCTCCGGAGCCCCAACCTCAAGAGGGATCGTTGCACTGTCTTGGTGCTAACACGCCTAGTGGCCCCACTGTTCATTTGCTGTGTCAGTTGCTCAACAGTGGCACGCCGATTGGTCTTGGCCAGGCGTCGTAACCGACGCTCGCCTCTAGGATCAATGGCCCGTGGGGCCCCACAGTTACCTCTTCGGTTGCTCGAAACTGTCTGGTTCGTCCAGTCGCGGTACACCTTCACAACGGCAGCCTTAGAGCAGTTCACAAAGGTGGCCGTTTCTGAAATGCTGCCCCCCCCCCTTGGCCCGATAGCCAATGATCATCCCCTTTTGGAGGTCCGATAGGTCACTTGCTCTACCCCTGACGGCGACAATTGCTGTGTTAACGGATGCAACTACACGTCTGCTGTTGTCAGCTTTTAATGATATGCAATGATTTTTCATCTGCATACCATGGGACGTTCCAACATGTTCGAGGAGAGGTGGTCATATTAAAGTGTCCCGACCCTGTATTATCTAATGCGTATTAAATTTCCTAAATTTTGTGATTCAAAACTCCGTATGATATACTTTTCTGATTTAAATTTTTAGTTATAATAGAGAAATTTTTTTTCTAAACGCCGGTCTCGATTAATCGCCGGAGGGGGGGGGGGGTAGGGATTTGTGACAAATAGACGCCCGGGCCTCTATTCAAGATTTTACGGTACCTTTTTTTTTGGGGGGGGGGGGGGCACGGTTATTGCCTATGTTATTGGCTTATAGCACTCCCATAGAACGAAGCAATTGTTGCCATCAAAAACTCCGAAACGTAAGTGCAGCGTTGGTTCAAAACTTTCTCTCTGGCAATTTAGACATCTCTGATGACCCTTGTTCAGGAAGACCAATAAAGCTGATAATGACATGTTGCGTGAATATCCTTGTCAAACCAATTATCCAAACATTTTCAGGCATCAATTATGGTCAATTATTCAAGTGCACCTTAAAGATTTAGGGTAGAGCAATAGACAAGGTGCGTCTACCACAACAAACCTTCACTCGGGAAAAGTGATCCAGGAAATAATCACGAATTTTGACTGGGTATGCCCCATCAGTCTTATTCCGCTGACATTGCACCACGTGGTTACCTTTTGATCTCTGCAGCATTTCCTTAGTGGGAAAAGGATTTCAAAATGTTGATGATGCCAGAATTGGGCTCTCGGGCATCTTTGTATCACAGCCAACGTCCTTTTATAAAGGCGGCATAGAAAGTTTGGTTTCATGATGAACAAATATGATAAATAATGATGGTGACTAAATAACTGATTAAAAAACAAAATTTTCTGTTACAAACATCTCTTCCTGGGTATGTAGTTAATTTCTTTCAAGTTTCTACTTAAGCATTATGTAGATGTTGAAGTCGGCCATTAATTCAATGCATTTTTTGAAATTTTCTTGCCATTAATTTGAAATTTGAAATTAAAACGATGTTCGAAAAATTCCTACTTAAATGTTGTCTTAGACATATTAAAATTTCAAGTGATTTAAGTTGTAATTTTTTTTTCGCTAAAAACAAAATAAAAGGCAAAACCTCTTCCGTTCTGTCCCACGACCACAACTGGGAAGCCTTGAACGCACTCTGAACGGATTCCGTTAATGCAAAATCAAAAACTGATATAGAAAAGAAAAAAAGTGTTAAAGGTTAACATAAAGCCATCATTTACCTGTCTGTGGATTCGTCTCAGTCTGTTTTTCATTAATCAGAACTTCAGACAGAGAGAAAACAAATTTAGCCTTAAAGTAATTCAATTTAAAATTAGCGTAGAATTTTCAGAAAACTTTCAGCTGTCTTTCTATTAGAAGTTATCTATTCCGTATAATAAAATAAAACTACAGTGCGTCTTTATTGCTGGGCATCCGTGATTGGTGCCAATACACGATATATTTTTAGGATATAATTTTTATTTTTGAGGAATTAACATAACTTTATCCAGTGCATCAACTCACAAAATTTTTAGTAAGTACTTTTTAATCAAAAGAATTTGTTGAACTCCACATGTCGTATATTTGTCTCAAAAACAAAAAATTTGTTTCAAAAGTTTAAGATTTTTCTCTCTCACCATTTTGTTAATTCTGCTATAGCATGAATTGCTGCTCACAACGCTTAGGCATACTCAAAATTAAGTTATCACAAAAATCTGCATAAATTTTAGTCCATACTTCTTGGATATATTGAATCAAGTCCGACTTCGTCCTGGGACATAATTTTCTCACGCGAACCCTAATTATCGCTTACATGTTCTCAATTGGGTTTAAATCTGGGAATTACCCGGCCACTCAATAACACGAATGTCCTTTTTTCTGAATATATGCTTTAGTTCTTCGACCTATGAGCTGGTGCGCCATCATGATGGTAAATAACATCATCATCTGCAAAGAGAGGTTCAGCGTTTGGAAGCAAATAGCTTTCAAAGAATTCAATTAACTTTTGAATTGATGATACAAAGTTCTCCTACATCTTTACTTCCACAATATCCCCAAACCATGATCTTGACTGGGTTCTTTGCTTGACGATTCACACAGGATGGTTGAGCTGCTAGGTTACGGGATCTCCACACCCTATTTCTGGTATTCAAATCTAGACAAAACAGGGACTCGTCACTGAACAAAACTTTGCTCCACATTAACGGTCTCCAGTAAAAGTACATGTATTTTTTCGCCCGTTCGAGACTTTTTCCTTCTGAGGTTGTTAGAATCGGCTTTTTCGATGTGATGCATGATTTGATGTCCATGTCTGCTAGTCTTCTGTGTTTTAATCGAATGGGATACATATTTGCTTATGATCCCCGATAGTGCCAAAGTATGTAACTTGCCTTATTTTAGCTCAACTGTCATCCGCTACAATGGCTTTTAACTTTCTCAAATTCCGTTTGTTGAGCACCTTTGGACGTGCATGTCGAGGTTTGACATAAACAGTTTTCGTTTCTCGCCATCTTTTTATGATTCTGCTGATATTATGTCCTCTGTTGACTTTCCTTGCAATTTCAACTAGTTTAAGTCCTTTCGAATGCCAAAAAATAATTTCATTTCTGTCCTTTTCAGAAACTTGTGTCTTTCCCATTTTGAGACGTTTGCAATTATTTGCTGCAATCTAGAAAATTTCCCCATGATTGCCTATTTTCTAATTTGGGTTTGACCCAATTTTGCATAAAATTTTATTATTTTTTTAAATTACAAAATTTTTCCCGACCATTTAAACGAAAATATCCCAAACTTTTGAAACAAATTCTTTAATTTTGAGACAGATATGTAAACTTTGAGTTTGAATAAAGTTCAATGTTTAAATCATAATTATTTATAATTTTACAGAATAATACAATACAGTAAGTCATGTTAGTTCCATAAGTTTGGAATTGATAGTTACAAATCAACCGATTTTTAGGAACTTTTATGTGCTTGGTGACCGTAAAGTTTGGGACATACTGTACATAGCACAAACTTAATTGGATTAGGAATTTTGTGCATTATATTTTTTACCATATTTAAAAGTCACACATTACAGTCACTATCTAAATTGCTTTTATTCTGCAAGTCTCTTTTTTATTGATATAATACAACAAAATTTAGGGATAGAAAAAATGTACATAAAGAAGTTAATTCTTTTTAATTCTAATTCATTTGAAGATGAAAGCAGAGCAAACATAATACTGTAACGTATATTATAATCTTTCTACAGTATTATAATATACTGTGTAGATAGCCTATATTACAATTTTTGTGTAAGTTTTAACTTGTCTTTTTTATATCTTGTAAATTTCATGGAAATCATTCTGATTTTAAAGTTAACATACTAGAATCTTAATAAAAGTAAAATTTTGAAATCTTCTAATTTATTTTGCTAAAAATGGTTTTAAGTGGATTTAAATCGTCATTTGTTCTGAGGAGGAGGACTGCTCAGAAAATACTGTCCCATATTTTTTTTTTATTTATTTATTTTTTTAAATACAAGTGTATTAAATATATGAAAATTACTCACATTATAAGTGAATGCCTCTTTACACAGTGCTTTCCCACATAATTCCCACGAACTTGGGAATTCTTATCCTATTCATTCATCATAAAATCAAGACTCGTCATCTTCAAACCTTATCTCGCACCGTGTATCTTTTAAGTGGACCAAAAAGATGAAGATCATAGAGAGCCAATCGGGGCTATAAATGGATGGGGGAGCATACTCCAACTCCATTTGGCGATTGCAATCCCATTTCCATTACTAAAACTGTGAGTCAGTTATCGACTTATGATGCGCCAAGTGACGGCTCGAATGTCCAGCCTGGTGCCGTGATAGGTCTATTTCTCCAAAATACAGCTGCATTTCTCCTAGAAGTGCAAACTTTTTTGAAGCTTTAGTTTTCTGAACGGTACTCTTATCGCATATACGCAGAAACATTTGTAAATATTCTTCACAACGAAGAATTATGGGTCGTTGTTTTTAACGCAAATCATTCGTAGATACAAAGAAAAATAACTCCGAAAACACTATTCCACTAACAAATTTTAAAGACTCATTTTAATTATGTGGAATAGTGTTTTCGGAGTTATTTTTCTTTGTATAGTTGTGTCCACAGTTTTTGGCTTGATTCCTTTGTATCATTCGTAGATGATTGCAGCTTTGCTGTCTGTCGGAATGTCGTGCAATTTAGCATGGATTCTCATTTTTAGCATGCAGAATTCACTTTTCCGTATTTATTAATGTCTGAGAAAAAATATATGAGGCGTTATTATTTGAGCAGTCTTTTTATAATATTGTTAGTTATTGAAGATCTTTATTAATTCATTTTATCTAACATTGCACGTTGCAGTTAAAGTCGGCTTGTTTTCATTTGGATCTTTAACATCATTTTTTTCTTCTTTTGCTAGCTATAAGGATTCCCTATCGAGTACGTCGACACTCGATCTGCAGAAGTCACGCGGGGGTCGTTCTCGGCAGCGGGCTCCTTCGGGGGCGTCCGAGGGCGTCATCCCTCCGCCGGGCAGCGGAACTCCCAAGTCGTCACGCCGGATATTCCAGGACGACGACATCGACAAGGAGAAGATGGCCACCGAGTGGCCCGAGGACGTCGAGATGGAGAGGACCATGTAAGTTGGTTAATGGACCAATGGGAAGGGGCTGCCTGGGTTGAGAAAGAAGGGTAAAAAAAAAAAAAAAAAAAAAAAAAAAAAAATTTGAAAGGAAAAAAAACCCCCAGATAAATCGATGAGAGTCAGCACGTGAAAATTCATGGCGATGGAAATAACGCTAAGGGAAACAAAACGGATAAAAAATATCTCGTGTACGTTTTTTCTCCCAACATTCAGCACTATGTCTAGTCAGATTTAGTATCCAATTCTTATTAATACCTTTTTTAACATTAAGCTAAATCTAATCTTTACATAACGGAATCGACTCCGTATTTTTAATATTATCTAAATAAATTTACAATTTATATTTATGAAGAACAAAAATTAGTAAAACTGTAAAAAATTAAGATCAACTTTTATTTTTCACGTTTATGCCATTTCTTTATTCTCTTCTGAATGATCACCTGAAAAATTCTGCACTATTTCCGCTCTCTTTATATTTTGCAAATTACTTGGTGAAAATGAATTTTACAATCTCTGATTTTTATGACTAAACATTTAACAATGGATTCTTATAAAATACTTTTTTGTTGATCGTTTAAAAACAGTGGCTCGTACTGTAACGTGTAATGACTTATGGAATTATAAGTGGCTTTTTGTTCTATTAAAAAATTAAATAATGGTGGGCGCCCCCCCCCCCCCGTCATATTTCTTAGGTTGGGGGGGGGGTGGTTAAAATAATAAAATTATAAAATTAATTATATATTCTCCTCTTTACTCTCACTCAATTAATAATTAATTTCTTCCTTTTTAAATTTCTTAGTTTTTTTATGATTTACTGCATAATCCAAATTTGACGGTTATACTAAATAATATTTTAGTAGAACGAGGTTTACATCTTACAGTTTTCTTGCTAGCCACAGTTAATAGACGATTGCACGAGCATGTGTTATGTATGTATTTTTTCTCTTTTTTTTTCCAACGTTTTTCTAGTTCCTCTGATTTTCCTCCTCCTCCGCCTCCTAAGGCGAATTATTACGGCGTCGAAAGCAACCCGAGGGACTGGTGGGAACGTTCCAGTGAGTAACCTAAATCTATACTTTACCTATCGATGTAGTACTCCCTCTTTCTCTTTTTTTACTCTCTGATTTATTCAGTCTTTTCTCTATATTTGTCTTTCCCTGACCACCGACATTTGCACCAAAAATCCCTGTCATACGTAGCCCTGCACTTATATTCAAATCTATTGTCTTTGCATGTCAATATGCATTCAGCAAAAGTCTCTCCTCTCTCTCTCTCTCTCTCTCTCTCTCTCTCTCTCTAAGCGAATAATTTACATGGAATCACAAAATGGTAAGAAATGATGTTAATCATAATATGCTTTCTTTTTATTAATTGTGTGAATACTAACCAATTTAGAGTTGAAACTGGAAAGAAGCTAACGCTTCTGATTGAAGAGTTCTTTATTAAAGCTGAACTTTATTATCGAAACGGATACATGGAAAAAAAACAAAAAACATTGATTATAGTGGCTAGCCAAGGGCTCCAAGAAATTAGTTCCATTAGATAAGATCTCTCCAGTTCGTCTATAATAAGGCAAACAAGAGTTGCTGTAATGATTATTTGCCATGTTTCTGAAATTAATGCAGGCATATGTCTTTACTGAATCGGAGAACTTGCCATCTACCTTGGTAATTTTAAAAGAATTATCATTTCCCGTCATTTGCCAATTTAAAAAAGTTGCTATTTTTGGGAGTGTTTTTACACAGAGGCCATTGGTACGCAAAAAAAAATTAAACAAAAACGAAGCTAAGAAACATTCTATTAAAATGTGAAACTTTTCTTCTATTATACATCTGGTTTGAAAAATTGATTTTAAAAATCATCCCAAAATTTTTTTAACACTTTTCAATTTGGGCATTTTTATTTTTCACCCTGTGCAAAGCTGAATGCTGGTAATAATCCACTTGTTTGAGATTTAATATCATACAACAGGAATTCCTAATAAAGTTTAAATGAAAGGGGGGTGGGGTTAATTTTCATTTGATTAAAATACATTTCAAAATCCTGTCTATTCATAAAGAAGAAAAAATTGTAACAGCTTTCTAAACTGATTGATTGTAAAAGTGCATCGTTAGGCCTTCTAAGATGTCGTTCACTCTGGATGTAGCGGATAAGGTTAATTTATTTTTCTCTGAGGGAGAATTCTTTTAATAGATTCCGAAATCATAGATTTGGACTTTTTCCCCCCCAGCAGACCATGCGCAAAATAACCATGCAATCCATCTACGTTTTCGGCACTGAGCCAAGAAGTCTTCTGTCGCCGATATGAAGGATTTTGGGATTTTATTTCTTCTGTTGGATGAATGATTGCGGCTCTGTTAATCAGTGTTGTCCGTCCATGATTATAAACTGTGCTGTAAATAATGATAGTCGTTTTGAAAAATCTGAATTTTAGAAGGTAAAAATTCTTTAAAAGTGGATATTAATTTATAATGTTATTTTTGAAGAAATGAGCATGATTGGCTTTTCTTGATCTCTTGAGCATGATCTACCGTGTTAATTGATCTATCTCTTGAGTAGGCAAGTCTTTTGATTGTAAATCAATGCGGCCTGGAGTGTAAGTGACATTGTGGTAGATATTTGATTGTCTATTTGATAAAATTAAATTTATCATTTGATAAAAACTTCGAATTGCCTCGATAAAATCTTTCGGAATAAAAACTTTGACTCTGCCAGGATTTTTTAGAAGCTAAACTAGAGGTAACACCATCATCTGTCCTAGCATTTATTAACCCTTGGTCGCGCCTAGATATTTAAGGATCGCGAAATGATAAAAAAAATTATACAAACACTACAAATAATCCAAACCAGAGGCAGGCAGGTATTAAACTCAGACCAAGTATTAGGGTTGCGGTAGTGATGCAAACAAATCTGTTAGGTCGCAATATAAAAAAGTTGAGAACGCTGATCTATCCACTGCTGGATGAGGTTCCTCCAAATTTTTCACCATAAAGAAAGCACAGTTAATTTGAAGGGAAATTTGGCCCATAAACCTCCACGCTGGATTGAAGTTTATTTGTAAGGGTTAGGAGGAACAAACATTCCTGCCATTGCGGGAGTCGAACCCGCGGCCTGAGATCATGAGAGCCAGAAGACCTGCGCCTTAACGACTAGAGGGAAGAGACTAAATAGTAAATTGCGATCTAACCGGCAACCTGTAGGCGTCAGGCCCTTTTAGCGCCAGTGCACCTTACGAATTTTAATTGGTATTATTAATTCTCAATATTAAATAACTAATTAAATGAATTATTATTTACTAATGTTGTGATTATCAAAGTCATTTATTTGTAGATTTTTAAAAAAGACTCATTAGGATTCCATAAGGATTGCGACCATCAAGCAGATTGATTAACTATACCATCAAATGACTTGAATAATCACAAAATTAATACTTAATTATAATAATGTATCAACCCGGTAGAGGAACCATGACTATTACAGACAATGGTACTGCACCAGAGGTTGACCCCCATAGGCAAAATTGCCCGAAATCGGCTAATGAGAAGAAATTAATATATTAATTAATTTAATATTCAGAATTTATAATTAATATTTACAAACTTCGAACGTGATCAAATCACTGATTCATGATAGTGGATGGAATTTTACCATTCTCATTATTACAGCTCGAGAATTTAAAAAATTCGTTAGTGTTAAGTGTGAATATCTTCGAAATCCTGTTATAAGGGAATTTTCTAGGGCATTTCTGGAATGGCGTAATCATAAAAGGCAGCCAGTTAAAAAGTTAAAAAAAAATAAAATAAAAAAATAATAATAAAAACCCTTCTTTGTACGATTATCTAATTTACATCATCGGTAATACATAACGAGGCACTTTCAAAAACAAGCATCAAGACATCATTTCAGAAAGTACCAGCATGTTATCGAAGAACATGAAAGACACTGCCCGATCTGAAGAATAAAGATTCTTGCGAATGGCGAAAACGGCACCGATCTATGAATCCCCTTTTGTCTATAAGCGACTACCATATAATGAAGATGGAATACATTTCTTTGCATATATTAGGTTTCTTGCTGGGATGGATAGATGTAAATTAATGAAAGCAAACCTTGTCTCCTGGTCTTTGGGTCGACTTGGAATGTAAATACCCGCCACCATCGAGAAGAAATAGAATCCTTCTCTATGCCCACCACGGATGCTAAAATCCATGCGTAGGCGGATAAAGCTGTTCTAAAAGCAAAGGAAGAACTTTTTTTTAATACTATTGGTCAATTGGTCAATAGATTCAATTATATAGTCAAGGATTTATAAATTGTGTAAAGTATGGGAGTTCTAGGTCTGCCTCCAGCTTGATTGATTGGTATAGCCGACCACAATAGTTTCGTTAACTCCGCAAAGATTAGTTTTTCAACAATTTTTGCAAGGGCAGATATAATACAGATAGGTCTATAATTTATTATATCTTGAACTTGACCTTTCTTATATACAGGCACTATCATTGTTTTCTTGAAATCACCGGGGAAGCGTTGGGCAGCTATAATATTTTGCAAAAGATATTGGAGCACAATATTTCCAAAGTATCCCCAGTTTTTTAGAACCACCGTCGTTAATACTCCATCCCTTTTGTAGCTCTTATTACTGGATAGTTTAATGACCGCATTTATTGAAGGCACTCGGATTGATCCCTGTTGGACATCGGCTATTTTGCTGACAGAACTATCCTGAACCAAGTTTTGTCGGTTAGGATTATCTATCCACTTCAGGTCATGACTAATTAACTCAAATGGGAAAGGTAGTCTCGTTCGTTTATGGACGCGAACACACTTCCATAATAGAAAGGTCTTAGCGCTTAATAATTTTGCACGTTTTTTCTTACGAACTTCTTGCTTATACTTTTTGTTAGCATTCTGAAGTTGCATTTTGTTATCCGGTGAAGGGTCAGTCTTAAAAATGGCAAAAATTGCAAAACGTACAGGTAAACAACTAAATGCAGCTGGAACTACATGTCTTGTTTCCATATAGAACCTTGACGATTTAGGCATTTTTCAAACGCTGCACCAGTTTCAAAATATCCTGCTCATAGAACTCCGTCGGCTGTGAATGCAGCCAATCGCGCACGGCAGATTTGAGTTCCTCGTTAGTCTCAAACCTCTGCCCACCCAGAAATCTCTTCATGGGATCAAATAGGTGGTAGTCCGAGAGCGCTAAGTCCGGATTGTAGGCTGGGTTGGCCAGAACCTCCCAACCGAAACCGACCAGTTTTGCTTGGACGACGTTGATCGTATGATAGGATTGTAATTTGTTACTAAAATTATTCAACTGGGAAAATGTGGAATTATTTTTGTAATGAAATTTGTCAATTTCGAGCTTTAGTCATTGTCTTGTTTCTGCCTTCTTAAAGCGGAAGTGGAATTGGAGTCGTTCATTGCTGCCGCGTGCGTGCGTGCGTGCGTTGTCATGAAGTCGAACATAGTTTCCTCTTTCTGGTTGCTTATCCCGAATAGCACGCCGCAGTTTAGTCAACTTTCACAATAGGTAGCGGCGTTGCCAGTTGACCCATGAGGCAGTAACTGTGAGTAGGATGCCTTGCATATCCCAAAAATGTGTAAGCATAATCTTCCGAGATGAAGGAGAAAGTTTGAATTTTTTGCGAACCGAGAATGTGGATGTTTCCACACCATGCTTGCAGTTTTAGGCTCAGGTGTGAAATGCAAGACCCAGACTCATCTTCTGTGACAGTGCCATTCAGAAACGCATTTTCCTCCTGTTTAACCGCAGTTGCTGACTCTAGACTTTTTGGAATCCAACACGAACATACTTTGCGGTATCCAAGTTTCTCTTGCACCATATCCATGCAGATCCATAGGATATGTGAAATGTTTCGCTCATTTTTTTCAAGGAAATGCGACGGTTTGCTCTGATTGTTTTGTTTATGTCCTCGATAATGGCTGGTGTCTTACCGCTGATGCAGGCCGCCCAGAACGCTGTTTATCGGCAAGGCTAACTCTTCCTTCTCGAAACATTTTACACCATTTGCACACATTGAAATAGTCCAGACAATCAGCACCGTAAACTTCTACATGAATTTCTGCGGGTTTCTTATATTTTGCGAAAAGAAACCTTATTTCGCTGTTCTTCCACTGTAGATGATCTGATAGCGGCGGCCAATTTATGACGACTGGTACCACTTAGTGCGCGTGCACTGGAACAATTCTTGTTATGCAAACTCTGTACATGTATTTAGCCTTATTTTTGGCTATGTTAACTTTTACACGGGGACTATATTTTCTCCGTTAAAAAATAAATGGCGTTACTTTCTGAAATCCCCTCGTATCTCCAACCATGCTGCATACAATTTATTCCGCAGGTCGAAGATGTTAGTCAGATAGCGATTCTTCCGCTTAACATGTTGCTCCAGGTAGTCCCACAAATCCTCTATTGGCTTCAGATCTGGGGACTTGGCGGGCCAATCGAGGGGCTGCAATCTGATCATGCTCGTCGAACCGCTCTTCCACGGATCTAGCCCTGTAAATCCTGCAGTTATCGTCCTGATAGTAATGGTTCAGGTCATAGAGATTCTTGACGTGAACCACAAAAGGCGACAGTTGTCCATCCAGAATGTCACGATAGTGATGATGGTTAAGTCTGGTGCTTACTTTAACGAGAGGTCACTGTTCATTGTACTGAAAACTTGCCCACAGCATCACAGAACCAAACCCGCGTGCACCACACCTTAGATACATAATTCAGTGTGAAAGGCTTCGTTGCTTTTATGCGCACGACGTCGAGCGGAATGAAAGACAAAACTTTGATTCATCCGACCAAATCACGCGTTTCCAGTCGTCCCTTTCTGTTATCGCTTGCACCACTGTACAGGGTATTGTAAATATATACAGGATAGTACAGCTGGGTAGCCTATCCGCTCGACTGCAGGCGCCGGCTCAACATAAAATAATTGGGAAATTTTATTTGTTAAACTGGAGGGAGTGGGAGAGAATAGTGAAAAATAGCGTGTCACACCTTTGTCAAGTTTATTACAGTAAATGTTCAAAAACTCCCATCTTCCTCTTCACAAACTTTTTTCTCAATCCCCCAGCATTTTTGGCGTGATTGTTGCCATAGCCTGGCGTTCCCCCTTCCCCTCTTGCAGGCCACCTTCATCTCCCTCCATTCTGCCAATCGGCCGCCCAGCCATCGGCTGTGAGCCGGCGCCTGCAGTCCAGCAGATAGGCTACCTAGCAGTACTGCCCAGTATATAATTTGCAACACCCTGTATACGAGCACTCCAGATGTCCATTTTATTCAGTTGCCTCCTTACGATTCATTCACAAACTTCCATTCATTCACGACCATTATTGACTTCCTGCAGCAGTTGTTGCCTTGTGTGAAAGCGGTTGACCGTGACCCCGCGCGATATCCTTCTTTCGTCATTTTCAGTCAGCACTGATTTCCGACTACAGTTTCGACGATTGTTCCACCTGAGTGCCTGAGGACCATTTCTTGAACTCACGGATGACTGTCCATTTTGATACTCCAACAGAGGTAGCTACTTCTTGCACGGGATGTCCTTTTTCCCGCCCAAATACTATGACCCCTTTTTGCCATTGAGATAAAGTCTGGCTTACGACCCATTTTTCGCACCCAAATTTGACACGGAATAATACAAACTGCTGTTAACAATGCTCGTATGTTGCTTAGCTACTAGCGTCACGCAGCGAAATGTGCTCATGCGCATTCATTTGTATATTCAAACTACTTTATACATGGTGATCTCAGGATTTTCCCCCTGAAAAAATCCTCGTCGTCCTCGGCTGGGGTCGAACCCGCGTCCTCGGGCATCAGAGGCGACCACGCAACCACTGAGCCACCGAGGCCGATTCCTACCTCTTACAAGTTGCATTATCTCTGTAAGGATGCATTTCCGGACCCATGTTTATATGAAAAATTTTGTTCCCCGCTACAAATTGTACATGGTATTTCATTCTTGACCTACCTTTCTGAATCACCCTGTATAAAAGCGTCGTAGAACTCTTAAAGTGACCAATTTTTTGTCCGGTGTGCTTATCTAAATTGTTTAGTACTATACTTAAAATATATCAACAGAACTCAAATTAACTGAAAATTAATCATCGGTTCTGAAAATTCTTAAGACTTTTATAAGTGACATTAAAATTAAGCACGTAAAGAAGATTCTCAAACTGTAACGCATTCGTCTTCGAAAGATCATGGACACTCTGCTCGTATTAACTAATTTACAGTCTATGAATAATAGAGTAATGGCTACTTTGATTATTCATTGATATCTACAATACTAAACAGAATCAGTAGATCGCAAAGATTTGCCATGTTAGAGATGAACACTATCATCCTGCGGCAAATGCCATCTTCATTATCAAATCTATAATTTTCCAAAGAAAATTTCTAAGTATCATTTAAAGAAGAGGAGTGTACATTTTGTATATCTAATGCAATATATTCAGTTTTCAGGAATGATTGTTTGTCGAAACTCAGAAACGATTGGTCTCAACCTGATCTCACTCTTTCTTTAAATTAGCTTCTGTAGAAATTTATAGATTAAAACATAATAATAGCTATTCAAATAATTGATATTCAAATAACAATTTTTTTTTTCATTGTTTAGGTCGGGGATTTGGGTATCAATGACTAGAGAAGATCAAAGACCCTTTAGCACCGATACTTAAATAATTTTAAAGTAAGTAAATATTTCTGGTAGTTTGAGTAAAACAAAATATAATTTCGTCTATGTTAAGTTATAATTTCCCTTAAGAGTTTGTTTTTAATTAATATTCTCTGTAAATTGGTGTTTTTGCGCAATATTGTCTTTCAACTGGGTAAGTCTTTGTCAACAACGGTATTATCAAAACCATGGATTTCGGATGAGTGTGTAGGTGTAGGGGAATTTTCGTAATTTCATTATCAGTTAAAGGTGTCTTCGTTGTCCTATCTTTTCACCTTCGTGCGCCTAATCCCCCACCGCTCCTTTTTCATTTTTTATTTTTTGTTTTTATCTCTTATGACATGCACAGCATTTTTGTCGCAACCGCGAGTAATATTTAAAACGCCATGAATTTTCTATTCCGTAATTTTTGCGTCTTCCTTTAGGAACGCCAGAATCAATGCTTTTCTTTTTGTCTCAGCGGAGGGAGTGGGGATGCGAGACGGTTTGGTGTCGGTCGCTCTAGGACGAAATCATTTTTGCATTCATTTCTGCCGTTCAGTCGCTCTAGGAACGAATAGACGGAGGATGAGGAGAAATTGGGGTATGATGAAAGTGGTGAGAGGGGTCCCGTGAGGAAGGGGTAGCCAGTGGGGGTGGACCACTATTGTCGGCGAGCATCTGCTTCGGACACGTGCAGATAACAGGCGTTCGTCCGCGTTCCAAATGTTCCGTCACGAGATAAAAGTCTAGCGACACTCGTTTTTTTTTTCTTTTTCCCTCCTCCTCCTCCTCCTTCTCTTCAGTTCATCAATCTTTCCTTCCGCCGGCGCAGCAACGTTCTCTTTTTACCCCTCGTGCCTCTTTTTCAAATTAAAGAACTTCAAGTGACAAAGTGAAAGTCTTTTGAGAAGTCACGAGCATCTCTCTCGTTCTTGCTCAGCAAAAATAAATAAATAAATACATAATTTTCTTTCAAAAAATTGTTTTAAAAATGAGAGTTAACGAAAGTTTAAAGGTTTACTCTTTATTAATAAAGAAAAATTAAATTTGAAATAATTTCAATTTAGTTTCTTTCATCGCTCTTTAGTATTGGATTACAAAATTATAACAATCTTAAGGCTTTGTTGAAATAAAACCCTTTTCTTTTTTTAGGGTTTTAGCATCATCTAAAACCCTATTAACGACAGTACAGATAACAGACGGTCTCACGCCATAACTTTTGAAAGGATTGATCTAGAGGCTTGAAATTTTCTACACACGTAGGCTCTATACAGAGGATGGAGCGAAAAAAATAGCGAATCGTCTAGGGTGGACCAAACCATGTGTTTTTGTGGTTTCCCCAACTGACTTCCTTTCATGTCTATTGCGTTGGAGCAATTTGTGACGTCAGAGTTTGATTGTTTGACGTCAGAATTTAAAGCAACTCTATTTGAAGTATAGCGAATCCTCCCGCTACTGCTCGTAACATTTTGATGCCATAACTTTTGAAAGGACGGTGCGAAAAATATAGCGCAGCCTCTTGGGTGGCCCGGAGCCCCTCGGGGGCCACTTGTATGAATTTTATCTTTTGAACAAAGAGGGCAAGAATCCTGAAATTTCGTAAATTTGTAGTGCGATTCTAAAAAAAAATAAAACCAATATACAAGAAAAGTCATATAAGCCTTTAGGGCCCCGCCGGAGGTCCCGAGGCCCCAAATACAATTGAAACTATAACATTTGAAGGGAACGACCTAGGAACCTGAAATTTTGTATATTTATAGTGTGGTACTAAAAAGAATATACCAAATATACAAGAAATGTGATGAAGGCCTATGGGGCCCGCCAGAAGACCCGAGGCCTCAAATACAATTCAAGTTATTACTTTTGAACGGAAAGGTCTAGAAACCTGAAATTTTGTATATTTTTAGTTTGATACTAAAAAGTATAGCCAATATAGAAGGAAACTGATATAAGCCTCTAGAGCCCCGTCAGGGGCTTCGAAGCACCAAATACAATTGAAGCTATAACATTTGAACGAAAAGGCCTAGGAACCTGAAATTTTGTATATTCATAGTGTGGTACCAAAAAAATATTGCAAATATACAAAAAAAAGTAATATAGGCCCCAGCAGAGCCCCACAGGCCCCAAACACAAGCTAAGCTACAACTTTTAAACGAAAAGGTCTGGAAATCTGAAATTATGTTTACTTATAGAAAGTTACTTAAAAATTTAGCTAATATACACTAAAAACTGGTATAAGGCTCTTGGGTCTCGACAGGGGCCCTGAGCCCCCAGTCACAAATCAAGCTATAAGTTCCTTAAAATTTTAGCTCTTATACACTAAAACTTATATAGTCCTCTGGGGCCCTAGCAGGGGCCCTAAACACAAATAGAGCTATAATGTTAGAACGAAAAGGCTTAGAAATCTGAAAATTTGTATACTTACAGTAGCTTACTAAAAATTTAGCTAATATACACGAAAAACTTGTATAAGGCTCTTAGGTCTCCACAGGGGCCCTGAAGCCCAAATCACAAATAAGCTCTAACATTTGAATAATAAAAAGGCCTAAGAACTTGAAGTTTTATGTTTTTTACAGTGCTTTACTTAAAAATTATAGACAACATACAAGGAGACTGGTATAGGTCTCGGGGCCCCTGGCGGCCTCAAATACAATTGAAGCTATAAAATTTGAACGGAAAGGCCTACGGTCCTGAAATTTTGTTTAATCATATTGTGGTAGTTAAAAATTTAGCTAATCTGTATTAAAAATTATATAAGTCTCTTGGCAGGGACTTTGCGACCTCAGTCTCCAATCAAGCTATAAATTTAAAACCAGAAGTCCAGATTCCTGAAATGTTTTATTTTTATAATGTGTTGCTTAAAATTTTAGCTATTACAAACTAAAATTGATATAGTCTTCTGAGGTCTCAGCAGAGGCCGCGAGGCTCCAAATACAAATCAAGCTATAACTTTTGTACGAAAAGGCCTAAGAATCTGAAATTTTGTATTTGTGTCCCTCCACTTACTATAGTCACGAGCCGCTACTGCTCGTAACATTTTGATGCTAAAACCCTTTTATCGTTGGATAACGATGCCTTAACTAATTTTTAAATCCAGTGTTATTTTTTTCTTATAATAGCGGAACTATATAATTGCACGCATTTTGTTTATATTTAAGGGCTATAGATTTCAATAGCTGTAAACGTTAGGTCACTTATTCACATTGTAGCTTTTAGATAGAAAGCCAAAGAGCAGCGCACCATTCTTATCAGATACATTTGCATTTTGCTGGATGAAAATCTCACGAAACCATTTCTCTCCTCAGAATTTACTGAAAAACTTAATTAAATTATAAAGAAATTCATCCCGAACATTTTTTGTGAATTTACAATGTACTATCCGTGCAATAACGCGGTCTGCAGCCCACACAGAAGTGGAGAATTTTAATTATAACCATCCGGTACATATAATACAAACAGAAAGCATAGGGTAAACTAACAGAATTACGTTCCCCGCAGAGGTTCAGTCTTTGGAAAACGAGACTCAAAATTTTACTTGAATTTGCCAACGGGGGTGTTTGGAATAGGTTTTCTCAACCTTTTTCAGTTCCCGTACCCCTTGCATTTTCAGTAAATCTTGCAGTGCCGATTAATAATAAATAAAAACTGGTATAATAGAAACGGGTTTAGAGGCTGGGAAGCAATTTTTATTCAAACAATTAAAGGAAATCTCCATGAACATTAAGACACGAGTCCCATTGGTGCACTAATCTATAAATTTTCGATCTGAAAAAATTCCTACTGTTTGCTAAACAGCAAACTCTACGTCAGCGTTGGAATTAAATCGTCGTTCTTTTCGTGATTGTTTTAGAGGTCCAAAGGCGTGGAAATTACACGCGAAGAAGGGAACTGTAAGCAATTTCCAACAGTCTCAAATTTTCATCTGATGCTGCAACACGAGCATATTTTGAATGGGCCAAATCTTTCGTGGATTCCCTTCCTTGTCGAAATCTCTTGCACCATTCAACTACTGCCGTATGAGAATAACTATGGTCGCCATATACAGCTTTCATTCTCGTAAAAATTTCCATTGTCTGACGCTCTTCTGCGGCCAAAATTTGAATAACAGCACGCAGATCATCTTTGGACGGATTGTCAACCACGCACGCCTTCTTCCAACTTATTCACAAGTCTTAGAAAGAAGCAAACAGCTAATAGGTGTGACAGATGCTTCAATAGTACTTAACAATCATATAAACAACTGCTTTCCATTGTCTAAGTGATATCTTCGCGGCTGCGCAGCCCAGATATGTTTCTATTGAACAATCCTCGTATTTAATAACTTTGCATTAAAAAATTACCATTTTGACAAAAATGTTTAAGAACTCGCCTTCAAGTTACATGTTGAATTACATCATGCAGTCATGAAATAAAAAAAATGAAAATTTAAGTTATAGGGGGGTCTAGAATTCACAACTCACTAACATATAAACTTTTAAACAAATTTATTTTTATTTGAAGAAAGTAAGCTGCAGTTGACAGTACAAATTGCAGGAGCTTATTTTATTCAGATAATTTCTTAAAACAGGTTCACAAAAAAGATCGCCCTTTATTTTGAATCTTCGCTGCAGATCCTGAGAAAAGATTTCGTGAAATCATGAATGCAAATTACCGGCAATATTCTTTAATCGAAACAATTCGCATTGATTAAATGAGTTCCAAATTCGTATCCCATTATGCACAAAATGAAATCTTTTTTTTTTTGGGTGGCCACCGTATTTCCCAGAATTTCTTCTGTGTGGATTATGTAAAAAATAACACTGGAATATTTGCCGATACTAACAAATAAGAGCAAAAGCTTACAAGAAAAAAGTAATAGGAATGAAGAGATGTGAATATGGGGTTGATATAGCCTATTCAACACCTGAAAGGGAAGGATTACAGGTTATATTAGATCAGGGCTTCTCGTTAAATTTGAACAGAACAGGCTTGTCTAGACTAAGAAATTTTACAAATAAAATTGATAACATTACCATTAAAATGGATACACAGCTAACAAGGTAATGCTCTAGAATTTAGAAAAAATGTAACCTAAAAAATTGTTAAGTCGCCTATTTTCCAAGCTTGACATTTGCATTCAAGTTGCGATTGATAGCACTTCCTTATTTTATAATGCACTGTGTGACATCTATTTTTTTATTTAGCCTAATATAATCATCTATGGTCATATATCTTCGTAAAAGGATTATCTAAATTTCTGTCTCTAGACTTCATTTGAAATTTCACGCTTTAGCTTGCAACCTTTTTCCTTATTTGCAGGCGTTGATGAAAAGCTGGTACGGGTCGAGGTACCGAGGCTTGAGAAGTAGGTCAAGTACAGGCTGGACATGGAACTCATCAGTCTTGCGAAGGGATTTGGAGCGGAGAGTGGGTTGGTGGGTTGCCCAGTGCAAGAGAGAACTTTTCTCCTCCTTCACTCTCTTTAAGACTAATCATTTCCTGGTTGCTTCAACCACAAAGAGAAGAGCCAAACTAGGGGTAGACGAAGAAAAGAGGCGGAGAAACCCCTTGATACAAGGAAATAAGAAACCAATCGCGCAGCGGCATAATTCGTTCGTTCCGTTGATGTCGAATCGAAATGTCGACTCGTTGTCGCCAGCAAAAATTTTTTTTTCTTTTAAGGTGGTCGCAACTCTCTATTTCTCACTGGGTGTAAACTATTGATCTTGAACGTTTGAGTGAAAGGCACTCGTTATGGCTGGAAAAGTCGAGAAGATGGGATTCCGTTCTTCTCTTCATCCTGATCACGTCAGGAAATCTCCATTCATTCCACTTGACTGTAGAAAAGAAGGGAAAGGAGGAAAACGAGCAAGCCTATGTGTGAGGGTGATTCAAATGACTTCGACTCGATCCCCTCTCCCATTGTTTTCCTCTTCGTTAATGATAGCAATTCAAGACGTTTAAAAGAGAATTTTTAAAAAAACAGGCTTTGGCAGGAATAGCACTGCTTTAAAGTATAGCAGAATTAATATTCTTTAGAGTCTGAAGAATTTAGCTTTATTTTTTTAATATATCCTGCTTGAGTAATCGCTTAGAATAAGCTATTTTTATAAAATTTAAGTCTCCTGTTCAAAGCATATAATTTCCTCTTTTAGATGAACTTTTCAGACGGGTATATTACCTGAATGACAATGACAGTTTGTTTATAGAAAAGCAGAAGGATTTGAAAAATTTCCTGACATCATTTTTCGAATACAGACATGAATCAATGCCATTAATCTTCCATCTTTCTATTGCCAATTTTGACATAACATTTAGTCTAATCATTTTCTTTTTTGGCATTCATATTAAATTTGCGAACAGTCTTTTATTCTATCGATCGATAACGTAAACTTTTCGTTAAAAGTTAAAACTTAAAAAAAGTAAAAAAAAAAAACAGATGTACCCATTTAATAAATTTGTTTGCCTTTATATTGCAATATGTGTTTGAATATTCTTTTGTGTTTGCAGATGTTCCTTCAGGGGGGTCGCCTTCAGTGAGACCATCCTCGAGGCGCCGCCATTGAACTCTTCCTTCTTCGTCAGACGATCACGAAAAAAAAAAGCGACACTTGACTCTTCAGATCAATATTTTATAACATATGACTTTACCAACCTCAGGTCCGTGTGAGAAAAATTCTTAGAAGGAAAAAAAGGAGTTTTAAAAGTCATTTATAAGTTATTTTGTTTCTTTCTTTGTTTTAAACCATCATCTAACTTTAAACAACTTTGTTTCCAATAATAACGACTCTGTGAACCTCAAGACTCAATCACCGTTTTAAAGATTTCTTTTGTAAATTATTCTTTTCTTTTTTGTACAAACATGATAAATGTGGTATTTATAAATAATAACAAGATGAACTGTTTTTATTTGTACTACATAAACTGTTTCAAATCAAAGATCAAGATTTAACATTAAAATATTAAATAGTTCTTACTTTTTCCAGTTTTTTTTTGTCTATCAGAATACAAAACAAAAAAAGCAAAAATCTTAATCTGCAAACAGATACTAGTTCTACTCTGTGATATTAGTCCGTCTTTTCGCATACGCATTGTTCCATCATACAACAACACTATAAATTGGCTTTCGACATCTAGAAGCTCTAGACACCTAACAATGTGAGCCATCGACCGAAGCAAGAAAACGAAGGCATACGATAGGAATCGATTCCAATCCCGAGAGTTAGTGTCACGTTCCTGCTGGAATATGTGGTTGAAGTTGTCTTTTTTTTTTTTTTCTTTTTATAAAGGAAGAAGCGATTTCTGTTGGTCATTATCATTGCGTGAAGAATAGCATGCCTATCTATACAGAAGCGCCGAATAGAGTTCAGAGTTATTCTCTAAGAAAAAATGAGCTCGTAAATTAATAGTTTTATTCTTTTTCCTAAAACTTGGGCAGTTCTTTCATCCAATGGAACGTTTATTCGCATGCCTCATAGATAGGGGAAATAAAAAAGTGTTCAAACTGGACAATCCTTTTGTGTACGTCCTGTCTTGTTTTCAAACAACATACTATTATCTTTCGTATTAATTATAAATTCACTCGATTTGAACATTTTTTCCCCCTGGGTATGAGGATAAATATGTTACATTGAAAAGAAACACTGTCCAAGTTTATTCTACTTACATTACAAACGCAGCAGTGTTGTTCCCCAACGGTGGCCGCCTCGTTCTCCCGACTCCATGTGATTTCTTCCTTTGGGGAATTTTCAAAGACGGTCTTCATGCCGGTGGTAGTACCGATCAATCTGCTCGAATTGCGACATCGGATTATTCCAGCCATTCAGTCAATCACAGCAGACATGCTCACACAAGGATAGAAGGAAATGGACTACCGAATGGATGTATCACCGATCCCCTGGTGAGATCCCATAGACAATGAGAATTTACATAAACTTGGGCAGTTCTTCTTTTATCCAATGTAGCATTTGTCCTCGTGGCCCCATCGCTCCATTGAAATAAGAGTTCTTTAAATTTACCATAATTGAATGAACACTAAATCTGAGAGAAGATCTAACTCGGAGAAAATGAATACTATTCTAAAGCTGATTTATTATAACGCTGTTTATGTTCTATTTATGTCACACAGTCTGTTCGAGTTACGATGGAGAATTGTTGTCACCATTGAAATTTTCGGTGTGGACTTAGTGATTTATGAAATCAACAATCATCATAGTATAGACGAATCTTTATTGCTTTATTAAACGCATTATTTGGTGCAAGCAAACAAGATCCAAGTAGAAGTAGAGCCAAAATTGTTGTTTATGTAACTCGCGCGTTTTTATGTAAACTCTCTACGTTTCTAGTGAATATATGGAAGGTCCTTATTAAAACCACTTTTATCTCTGCTTCTATCATTATTTCATGATCATGAAATTTATGTGCACCGTAAGGATACTTTGTTTTATATTTTTTGTTTCATTTTATTATAAAAAAAAAGAGAGTTACTAAATGCCTATTTGTTAGAATAATAGTAATATTAATAACTGTTTAGGAAGTTTTAAAAAATTCCACCACGATTATATTGCTCTGTTTGTGCGTCGGAAATTAATCAGGAAGTTAATACGACCAAATGTAATTGAGTTTGTCGATTATTATCGAGCAAATGGTAAAGGTAAAGCATTTTTTTTCTCGTTCTAACTTTTCGATCGGTTTTTGAGTGTGTCCTACATAGCGTTGGCACGTGCCTGCGCCTCCCATTGGCGGATCCACCTAGCAACGCACGTGCAGAAGGGGAAAGGGCCCGAGCACGATGTTCGTGAACCGAGGGGCACCGTAATGGTCACATCGGGAACCTTGGGTTCTCCGTCATTACCAGGCGAGGCGGGGTCGCGTCATTGCTCGTCTCATTAACGATAAACTAGGGGATCGCGTTTTCTTTTTCTAACCTATTTGTTCTTGTTGACGAATAGCAATCAAGTTGGGAATAAATATGAAAATATAATAAAACTGCCTCCCCCATCGCTTTCATTGGGTCATCAAAGAAAGTTTCTTCCAACTTTTGGACAAAAAAGAGAGAGAGAGAGAGAGAGAGAGGAAGGTAAAAAGTGACACGATTTTTCAAGCTTCCGGTAATCAGACGATTTACCGGAAATGGAAATTTCATGAAAATCCTTTTCGATTAATTGAAGAAGACCATTTCTCCCTCCGAGTTCCATGAAAAATGGCACCTTCTCGGGTACAATTTTCTTCTTCCAGCCGGACGGGTTTTTATCGATGAGGTAGATATGAAAATCGAATGTTTTGATCCTATGGGAAAATAACTATTAAACTAAAACTAAATTAAACTTTCTGTTAATTCTTGAAATTCTTATTAAAATGGCGGTTCTTGAATATCATAAGAACTTCAAAATAGTTATTAAAGTATGCTGTTATGAGATAAGTATTTCGTTTTAATTTACCTCAAATAAAATCGTCTTTGCATTAAACAGAACGAGATTCCAACTAGATGAAACAATTTGAAATGAGAACCCTTAATGGAAATTTAATATTTGATCAATTAGTAATTGTGGATGATATTTCGCAGCAAAAAGAGTGAAAATATTCGAATTAAAGCAGGAATTATTTTTATTTGAAAAGGGACAAAGATAGACGAGTTTAATCAAACAAAATCTTTGTAATCCTACCAGATATGTTTTAATCTCATGAATAATCCACTTTATTTATTCAGTGGATTTTAATCCACATATCAATTTATCATCGGGATCATTATTTGTTGATTGATTTTTTTTTTTTTTTTTATTTTTTTTTTTTGCAGATGATGCGTTTTACGCAGTGGATACGTACTGTGAAGCTTTGTACGCCTTCCGTTCAATACAAAGGAAGTGACGCAGCTTTTTTTCTCAGCAAAAGAAGCAACATGGCGTATTCGCATCGTATGTGGAGAAATGCAACGTTTTAAACACTTTTAGCTTAGCTTCGAGCAGCTAATATTATGAATGGCGCCGTTGATTTGCAAGGTAAGAAAAGATACGTTTCCTTCAAATTCTGTATATCGCTCACTGCGTGTAGATATCCCTCAAGCATTCTTCTCCTGTTAACTCGAGTTAGCTCTGATCGCTTCGCCATGGATGAAGAAAAGATGGATGGGACACTCCTATGCGTCGAGCATGAGTTTTTTTTCAGTGGCGCTCTCTGTGGATTTGCGTAGTACTAAACCAAATCTGTCTGGGAAATAAAGAAAAATAGTTTCAGTTTCTGCTTTGCGTAGTACTAAACCGAAACTTCACCACCATCGCTTCGATTTGCGTAGTACTAGAAATTTTTTGAAAAAGAAATTCATATATTAAGTGGTTTTTTAAGATAAAAGTGGGCTTAGAAAGTTTTTTTATATTTCTTATTTTATTATTTTTAGTCTATTTTTAATTTTCTTAATCTAATGTAAGCAGATGATTATATTTAGTACTACGCAAAGCTCCAGATGTCGCCCCAAAATCAAACTCACTGGGGACGGCAATGGAGTGTCCCATCCATCTTTTCTTCATCCATGGCTTCGCTATCTACATTTTGACCCTATTGCAATCACAGAGAAAGAAATAACAATTTGCACAAAGATTCCATCAGAAACAGATGAACCTCCTTCATTTATTCCTGATTACATGAAATAAATTGCAATAGAGTCAAAATGTACGAGATAGCGAAACGATAAGAGCTAATTCGAGTTAACAGGAGAAGAATGCTTGAGGGGTATCCGCCAATGGGAGGGGTCATCGCAGTGAGCGATATACAGATCATGTAAATTTGAAGGAAATGTATCTTATCCTGATTGGAAAACATCGGGCCATTCATAACATTCATTCTATCCCATATTAGCTGCTCGAAGCTAAGATAAAAGTACTTAAAACGTTGCATTTCTCCAGTATGCGACGCTATTCCACCATATTCCTCGTTTTGATAACTGGGAAGCTGAATCTCCAGGTAGATGGCGGTACAAGCTGTCACTTCCTTTGTATTGAACGGAAGACGTACAAGGTTGCACTGTAAGTAGGCACTGTTTAATTCTTATTTATCAGAAAAGAATTATTCACCCCTTTTATTACTATAATGGTTTAGACTATAAAAAAAGAAAGAAAAAGAAATAAAGACTACTTGATATTCAAATATCCTTTCTTTCCACGATGTTTATGAATAATTTTATAATATTAATTTACTTAAAGGTAAACTCCACACTCAAAACAACTTTGCTTAAAATGAAAAATGAAGGTCTCAATAACAACGTAGCATGTATAAAAATTTTCAATTCGAACTCAATATTAATAAAAAATAGGAAAATCTCTCATATTTTGCCTTCCCCTTCGATCGACACTGACGACATGGTTCGGCAACTGTTACGTCACAGATTCCGGATTTCGAATTCGTGACGTCACACATTCTACGCTATCGCAGGCGCTATTGGTTGTCAATGCTATCAGTTGTCAAGGCATCGCAATGACTATGAATATGAAAACAAGACAAGGATTTTGATAACAGTGACAGCGATATAAAGGGCCGTTAGCAGAATTAAATGCTACTGCAACTTCTGAGATATGTAGCTCTATCAAGAACAGATGAAGGGGTCTCATCTGTTCTTGCTCTATGCATTAAACCGTTGAAACAGGATCTTCTGCTTGCCGCGAAGGCGTGTGCACATTCTTACACAGCAGGTAGGCCTACCTCATTCCTTCGGCAATTAACGCATGCCTGTTGCGGTCGTTGTTCTTGAAGAACGCCAGGTACGTTTAGAGTTGGAAGACCATCTAGTTCCACCGTATCCGTGATATAGTTTCAGTGAATTTCTTGTTTGAATTGACGTTGAATTTAAAACGGCGGGGCGTAGACAAAGCATGGCGCTTCAAAATGAGCTGAGCAGACGATGCTGTTTGGAGTTGATACCAGTTCTCGCTGTCAAAAAACTAATACACTGTTTTTTTATTGTAGGAATCTATGAAACGTGAAATTTCTATCCAGCAATCTAATACACATCCAAACAGAGAAATTGAAGGCATTCTGACACAAAACAGGATAGCAAAATCTTATGATATGTAGAATCGTTCGAAGCGAAACTAGAATCTCGGCGACGAAATTTCCCGAGGTTCTCGCGTCATGTCCCGCCGTGTTCTCGGGAGAAGGAATGGAAGACCCCACGCCAATTTTCAATTTTCCGAGGCATTTTTCTTAATAAAATATTAGGATAAATCGAAAAATTTTGAATGATATATACTTTATTAACCTGGATTAATGTTATGATACAAAAAAATATAGTCGGATTTTTCCGTGGAGTTTGCCTTTAAGATAATTAAAGGTTCAATTCATCAACTTCTATCGAAAGCTTGAATTGCCTCCTTTCATTCCAAGCATTGGTTCTGTTTAGTGTTTTCAAGTCCCAGCCTTTACTTCCATTTATACTTAAATGGAAACAGCCTCTAAATTAATGATCCGGTATTCTCTTTATTCAAAATGTCTTCTTTTAAAAAAAAGGTCAATTTTATAAAACAATAATAAGCGTTATTATCTATCCATCGAATTTTGCAAGTTGTCCTTTTTTAATATAGTATTTTAGAATATAACAAAATGGGCTCCCATTTAACTAAAATGAGTTTGTATTTGGGCCATAGACTTTTTTATTTATAAGCAAAACGACTTTGGAAATCGAATAAAATATTATTAATTAGAACAATATTAATATTTTTTAAAAATCCTGTATCTACGATGTGAATGTACATCCTAGAAATACAGATTGTACCCAAAAGAAGATTGCAGTTCGAACATTTTTTTTTTGTTTTTTATTTTGATGAGGTATGTTAATTAGATGAAAGAAAAACTGGGGCAGATTTAAAGCATGTCCGCCGAACTTATTCTTTACGTTGCCTTGCGCGACGGTAGGACCAACTTTCTTCTCTTCCTCCCCGGGCCCAACTTTTCCTACCAATTTCTCCCGACCTCACCCCATGCTATTTCTTCCTTGAGTGATTTGTCAAAGGCCATGCTTACGAGTCCCATTACCGACTGATGTGTCTGAATTGTGGCATCGGATTGTTGCAACCATTCAATTAATCATAGCAGACATGTTGACACTTGTATAGGAGGAAATGGACTACCGAATGAATGTACGCTATGTCATCAGGATTTCGCACATTCAGTATTTGCAAAGTAACGGCATAAACTTCGTTCATTCAATATAACATTAGTCCAAAGAAACAAAGATTGTTCAAACTGCGCTAATTTTTGTGTACAAGCCATAACGTGATTCGCTTCTTAGTGGACTGTTAAAATACCGGTAAAATGCAATCATCCAGTAGTGGAGAAATCAAAATAAAAAAATAATTGATTCAAATCTCACCTTTAGACAATAATTTAATATATGTGAATTTTCAACTCGAATATAAGGTTGTAGATCAAAAATTTTAGATCCTGTTTCATAGCTTTTAAATTAAATTAATAAACACGTTAACTATCTCGCCAAGAATCAATAAAGAATTTTTTTTTTAAATTACGACTTGCAAGGGGACCGCACGGACAAGTAACCGCGGATTTGGTTAAAATTTTAGGTCACTCTACAACATTAATATACCTTCCGTTTAAAAGGATTTGACTCAATGGCCTTTCGTTTCGGAGAAAAAAAAAAAAATTTTGATTTTTCAATTGAAAAATGGAAGGAAAAATTTTGCGACCCGAATTCGGACCAGGAACCTCGACTATCATGGCCGATGCCTCTACCAATTGGACTATCGCAGACACCACGGACAGCCAAGCTGTCTCAAGGTGTCTTAAAGACAACCAAGTTGTCACGGTTGAAAGCCCAATGGGAGACGGAATCTGGCCCGCAGATCGAGAATTTTTCCACTCCAAACCATCAGAAAGTTGATGAACTCACAAGTGAATAATAATAATTATTAACTGGAGATACGTCTGCAAGCATAGGTAATGATTTTTCAATTGGTAGAGGCATCGGCCATGATAGTCGAGGTTCCTGGTTCGAATCCGGGTCGCAGAATTTTTCCTTCCATTTTTCAATTGAAAAATCATTACCTATGCTTGGAGAAGTATCTCCAGTTAATAATTATTATTATTAAAATATTTTGTTTATTATTGTAGTGCCAGATAAGCCAAGTGGGAAAAAAATTATACAACTTAACAGCGGTAGCGTAGTGACAAGAATAGCAAGAAACCACTAATCCACATCAAGCTTTTATTCGAACGAATGCGCATTTCGGCAGCCAAGCTGCCTTCGTCAGCGTATACAAGGAAAGTATTTAAATTCATTCAATGCCTAGTTTTCTAATTTTCGGATGTAGATATTGGCTATAAAAGGACTGATGTGCACTGGTTGACAATGAGATGCGAGGCGCAGTTAGTTTATTTGGTATTAACGTCCTTTGCAATGCCATGTTCATTTCAGGACGGCGTTATAGGGGCCGCAAATTTTGCCTCGCAAGGGTTCTTTAACGTGCAGCCTGCAAACGACTACACGGGACTAATGGCTTTACTTCCCTTCTGAAGGAAGTGCATGATTTCAGGATTTTCCCCCTGAAAAAATCCTCCCCGTCCTCGGCCGGGGTCGAACTCGCGTCCTCTGGCATCAGAGGCGATCACGCAACCATTGAGCCACCGAGGCCGATGCGAGGCGCAGTGCTGCTAAACTTCACCCTTCAGGCTTCGACGTGTTTTACAGATGGATGGAGAACAAATCGAGCACGTTGTTCATGAAGCGTGAAATTCCAATGTGTAATGTGTATTATAAGATCTATATAACGTTCCTATGTTTATTAGTTCCTGAATAATAAACCATTAGAATCATACGTAATTGACTGAATCACCCTGTATAAAATATATCTTTTTCCTAAAATTAAGGAATGGCCTAGCATACATACCAGCACATAAAAATGAATAAATTCGATATGTATTTGAATAACTTTTGGATAGATATTGATGTGATCTGAAGAATTATTTGGGAGATACAAGGTGCGGCAGGAAAAAACTCCCAGATTTCAAATGCAAATAAAAAAGCAATGATAGAAGAAATTCAAATTTTTTTTCACAATTTGAAAGAATAGGGTTTACCGTTTATGTCATATACATTATCATTTAGTTTTGAAAACAATATTGTCCAAAGGATTCATTTTCTATGCATTTGTGAAGCCTCTCCCCGAATTTCTGCATTACCCGTCATTTCGGGTGCTATTGCTGCAGTTTCTTGGCAGATGGCAGCTTTCAGTTCATCTAGTTTTCTCTGCTTTCATTTGTACCGGTACACTTAAGCCTTCAGATACCCCAGAGAAAGAAATCGCAAGATGCGAGATCGGCTGGTCTTTGAATGTCATCTCGTAAAGAGATCAAGCGCTATTGAACGATATTGTTTTCAAAACTCATATGCGACCTAAATGCTAAATATTGCTTTTTCAAACTGTGAAATTAAGTTTTGAATGGCTTCTATGGTTGCTTCATTTACGTTTGAAATTTGGGAGTTATTTCTGCCGTATTGAGATGATTAAAAATGCTCCCATGTCCATCGAAATAACAGAACTCGAATTAAATCGCTATTAAAATTTAATCGAAATTTGACAATGAAATTAGATATAAAAGTGCACAAAGGCGCATAAACAAGCACACTAAAAAGCTCACAAAACACCAGAAAAATTCTTGTTTCAGCAGCGATTTTTTGAGTCTCACTACTGGCATAGTGCAGCCTGCATGTTACAATCTAGTGAGAGCCGTATGCTTCGTGCACAAGACTTTCAAATGAAACAGCTCCAGTAGTAAGAGGACAATCGACAATCGAACAGTGAAGTGTACATTTGTTCAGGTGGGAGGGAAGCAGTGCTTTCACGAGGCTTACCCTTCCAGAATAAATTCCAAATGAAATACACTGAACTAGGCAAGAAGCCTGTAACCCAAGAGGTCTTCCACAAAGTGAAAGGTAGAGCCACTCAAACTAAAAAAGTAAGTCCTTTGCCCGGTAGCCAATCAGAAGAACCAAGTGCTCTGATCGCATTCGCTGGGATCTGGGCAGTCTCTGGCACTTGTGTGCGAGAGTTTTGGTTTTTTTGTTTTTAAACAGAAAACTGGCGCAAGTATTTTCTCCCGCAATTTGCATGGAATGGGAATTGACTGGTGGAGGAAAATGACTCTGGTGTGCATGGGAATGAACTTTCCAGAACTCGTTCTGGTAGGAATTTTCGGGAGTGTCTGAAAAATCTCTCGTGTGCAGATCTATCTGGTGTGCTTATGAATGCTGCCTTGTGAAGTATTATTGTACCAATCCACCATCAGCTGTACATTTGCCAGGCAACGCGGGAGGCTTGTGTAAATGTACCATCACAGTTTTTCCAATCTTTTCCCATCTCTGATAGATTTTAGTAATTTCATAGCATTTAAAACCATTGTTTGTAATTTCATAGTATTTAAAACTGAGAATAGATTTTTTATACTAGTTTGGAGTATATTTGTTTATTGCTATAAAATTAGCCCGAAGATAGATTGACCGTCTGCATCGTTTTGAACGTGGCAATGTCGTCTTTTCGTATTTAATAAATTTTAATAAACTTTAGAAATAAACTTTAACAATACTAACTTCTTTTTCCAGCCTAAATCGTTCTAAGAATAACGACAACGTTATAATAAGGATCCGCCATTTTGATTCTTTTTTTAAGAATAAAACACTAGACCCGTTTTTGCCTGAAGGAATGCTCGTCACCCTACCCAAAACAACCATTCGGGCAGTATACTCTGGTAGGCGAGCTTTGTAATGGTAGACTCCGCGAATAAGAAAGGCCCAAATGCGCTGACATTGTAAAGTAGCAATTGCAAAGTAGCGCTGTCATTGACAATTAAAAGAACATTGTTGCTGCTTCACAATGCTGTAAATACAAACAAGTTCGCCAGAATGGATATTCTGGCCATCAGTAATGATTTGACTTTCCTTTACTGAAATAGTTATAGCATAAATACGAATTGCTTATTTTTACATCAAATTAAGCCTGCTTGCAGAAGTACTAATCCGTCCTTTGCTTGCGGCACTCTGGGCGTATATCACTAGTCGAATCCATCTTGAATTGAATGCAATCTGCAGAATTGGTTAGCTTTGAGCTCGTCGGTGTCGTCGGAAAAGGAAGGGTAATGACATATGGTCTTCATTGTTAATAGCAGCCGGAAGTGATCAATGTGACAAGAATAAACGAGTGCAGTTAGCATTGTAGCGTGGGCCTTATCGCTTTGACTGCAGTGATAAAAAATACACAGGTGAGCCTATTGTCTTTACCAAGTTCTTCATCTCTTAATGGTTCTTCCTATTATAATGTTTAGGCCGAAACAACTTTACAGCATAAGCATTTGATATATCCTAAAGTCATTTCTTTCATTCTTGCCGACTTATAAGATCGGCCAATTGTCGATAAGATTCATAAGTGTAAAGTGAGTTTTTAATTAATAAAACCAGATTAGAATGAGCAAGCCATCATTACAAATAAGAACTTAAAAAATTAATTTCTCCATAATGATTGGTCCAATTTTGATTTTTTTTTTCAAATTTATAGTCATTATTGAGTCTACTATATGCACATTCACAGGATGACGAAAAACAAATGGTAGATAATGATACACATAATAGATCATGGTATAGTGATGTATTTTGTCCCTATGAACATGGGTCCGAATTTGAACGCTAACTGAGATAAGAACAGAAATAAAAATGCCACCAAGATCTACATGTTAATAATTCAGGTTCTATAACATCTGGGATGATGTAATTTGGAGGAATAATAGGGTACATAAAACTGTATACCATTAAAAGTTGATGTACTTCCAACGAGAAGTTTCCAAAAAGTATAATTAAAAGATTATATACTAACAGAATATATTAAATACAAAATTGTTCAAATATTGTAATTGGCAGTTATTTACAAAAAAATAATAAACATTAGTTATGCATAAAGGTCCATTATTTTGACATAGAATGTGTTACTCGAATGCCTTTGGGTACACTATTTTTTTGTCAGGCCATTAGGATAATAAATTTACAAATTTTTCGGTGTACCCACTCCAGAACATGCTACATATAATTACCCGTGTAAAAAACATGGGGATTCCAAATTTATGCCAACGACTTTAAGAGATTGCCCTTGTGCTTTGATTAATCGTCATTGCGAAAACAAATCGCACAGGAAATTGTAACCTACATAATTGTAATGGGCATAAAAAAAACCTAGATAATTGTCTAGTACCATTGCATAATTTGGGGGTATCCAAATTTCTCAATATTATTACCGGCCGTAATTTCACATTGAACTTATGTGGTGGCATGCCAGGTCGGTTCCAATGAATTTTAAAATTCTGTGGGTTAGTTTTCAGCTTGCTCTCGGTCCATAATAATGTCAATTGATTTATATGTAATACAAGATCTTGGCAACTCTTGCAAAATGATGTCGTTTTTTTATTTACATTCTCAATTCTTTACTGTCGATCCTCAATTTTTGTGGCTATGTTCGGGAACACCTTATGTATAATTAAGTATTTCTCGCACAGACGACAACAGTATACAGAAATCAGGTGAGAGAGAAATTAAACCTGACGCAATTGTGGGTATTTTTTCATCTCCAAGACTGAGGAGTTGTTTACAAATTTTATGACTGTTTTAAGAATATGATTAGTAATTAATTTTTTTTCTGTGGAGAAATTTCCAAATGGTGGATACTCTGAGGCAAGCACTGAGTTTATTTGCAGATGTTCATTGTAGAATAATTGGAAGGGTTTGGCGACAATCTCGTGCAAGAAAAACGACACCCACCCCATTTTTTTTTCAGGATCTCTTAGTTTCTCATTATTAGAGCTATAAGAATTTGTATACGTTGTATGATTGTTGAAAAGTTTGGACTGTAGCTAAAATCATGCAATAAAAGGGGCTTAACCAATACCGTCTAGAGAGAAAGCCTGGTCACGGAAAAATCATACATTGTTACATCACCTACGGTATGGACATTTTCGGGCTTAATATTCGTAGAAATATGATTAACAGTACCTTACTATGGGTGATGCAACACATCCTAGAGAGAAGGCCTGCAGAGAAAAGGTGTTTATATTCTTACATCATCATTAAGCAGCTATTGTTAATCGCATTTCTACTAATAATAAGTCCTAAATTTGGCCACTTGATGATGATGTAACAATGTATACACCTTTTATCTGCAGACCTTCTCTCTAGAAGGTGTTCGTAGCCGACGAAAAAGACATGCCCCAGTACTGAAAAGTCACTTGACCCAACGCCACCTAAAAAACAAAGCCTTCTCACTGCCTGTGGACTGCGTCATCAAACCAGGGCTGACAATCCAACTTTCATTGTCAGCCCAGGTGTGATGACGCAGTGATCAGGCTTTGCTTTTTAGGTGGCGTTGCTTGACCACAGCAGTCTGAATAACAATCAGACCTTCATTGTTTCTAACAAACGAAAAAACACAGATTATTAAAATCCAAAAAGGAGACAATGAAAGTTGGAGAGATCACTATGGTCAGGTGACTTTTTAGTGCCGCGGCCTGTGGTTCTCTTCGCCTGCGGGAGGTGTTGGGGTGATGTAATATTGTACGACGTTTTCTCGCTCAGGCTTTGAGTAGAGGTGGTGTTGGCATAAATCGACTCTTCGATAGAGATCATGAATACATATAATTCTCAATTCTCTGAATATAATTCTCAATGACGTATATTAAAGATAGATCTCGAAACTTGCTGCCATACTTGAAGGGATTATTGGGAGGCTCCGCCTCCCAGAACCCTCATATCCGGAAGTGAGTGAAGATGATACAAAACACATTGCTAAATATGAGGGTAACTGATTAATAATTCTATCACACTCTGATCACGGAGTGATAAATTTATCATTTCTTTAACTTTTTATTTTAATTATTTTATTATATTTTTTAAGTAAGTTTCGATTATGGTTTCAATTTCAATTTCGTTTCGATCATTTTCGTTATTTATTTGGGGAGTGTATAAATTAAAATTTTAGTCAACGATTTGTCCAAAAAAAAAAAAAATCGACGCACCAAGAAGGAAGTATGCAATTGACACGAAGTTTGTATGTGGAATGTAATGTATTGTGGAAGGCTTGATTAGATTTTGTGAACAGTTGAATGCAACTCAGGCATTGGTCCTTGTCTGGCCTGATACCCGACGTGCATGGATTCATAAAGTTGCTGGATAACGTTCTCAGGGATATACGTATTGACATTGCTTCCAATTGACGGGGTAATTTTACACTTTAAATGTGCTCAAATTTAGCAGCTAAGTAGCTAAAGATCTGGTGACCAAGAGTCCAGCTGGCCACGACAGTGTGATGGAAGCTCAGAGACAATCCATGGAGGAACGAGCCATATCTTGTTGAAAAGTAAGCTCCAAGTGCTGCGAAAGGAATGGCAGAATAGACTACAGAGGAAGTTCCAGCTATCATACAAGGTGAGACAATTAATACTTAAGATTGGAGCAATTTAACAAATACAAGACATATTTCTGGCAAAAACTTTTTAATATTTTTCCAAGTAGTTACCGTCTGAGACTGCACACTTATTGCAGCGTTCATACAAGTTTCGCGAAACATGCTTTAAAGTTCTCTGTCTTAACTCTTCCAAGCTCGGCTGTAACGTCTTTTTTGATGTCCTCTGTATTATAACCAAACCGAAAGACTGTGGAAAATCGTAATAGCAATCGAGAGACTGTCCACAAACTCTTGTATGCAACAGTTGTGGACAAGAAGTTGGCTTTTCTTCTTTTGTATTGTTCTCTATATTCTCAAATCTGTGTACTTTCAGAATTGTTTTCATCTTTAGGAAGAAGAAAAAGTCTGGTAGATACAATCTGGGGAATAGGGAGGGTGATAAAGCTCCATAATTCTGTTACTGGCTAAAAACTCCTTGACAAACACTGCTGAGTGCGGTCTGGCATCATCGTGCAGTAAGAACCAACTGCCTTTTGCATGAAATTGCGTCCGCACTGGATAGATTCTCTAAATCAGACGTTGAAAAATCTTCCTGTAGTACTCCCTGTTGACTGTTTGTGCTGTCAAATAAAGTGATGAGCATTACTTTTGTTCTTGACTTTTGAAACCGGAATTTCTGTTTCGCAAGGATGTTGGGGATCGCCATACTATGCTTTGTCGTTTTGTTTCGGGGTCGTATTGATAGCACCAGGTTTCGTCCCCTGTCACAACTGAATCCAGAAAGTTTGGGTTGGCATCTGCGGCCGCGATGAATTCCGTGCAAGCATCCATTCTGTTTCCTGCGGCCGCGATGAATAAAAAGCTTTTGCCCTAATGTGAAATCATCCTTTCTTGAAGGTGAATTTTTACAACTGGTATTTAATAGAATTTGGAAGGAAAAACAGTTTTTCAAATATTAAGGAATCGTAGTTTTATTTTTATAAGCATTCAGTTACATTTTTAAATGAAGATGGACAACAAAAACAACGACTCGCCTTAATCCTCCTCAGAGAGTAAGCAGCTCCTAGAGAGAGAGGGTTCCAAACGATTCCAAATGGATACATAATCCTTGCTTCATCCACTGTCGTTCTTTTTTTGGTTTATAATAATGATGAATGATACTGGAGAGTATTATCGAACATTTGACTATTTAATAAAGGAAGACGAAAAAAGAAGTTCCTCGACCTGAGATCGAACGAGGGATCACGAGCATCTTTCTCATCGCTTTTATCACTGAACATTACAGACACTTCATTGAGCCATGCTTTCTTTTAGATGCATAGATTGGTATTTGCAGACTTCGTATGACATTTCAGTGACAATTCACAATTATTAGAAGAATAATTTAAGTGGTGTACTGATAGAGTCCTAAATAAAAAGAATCTGTTTATTATTAATTTCTACAGGAGAATTGTTATTGGTTAATTCGTATTTACAGATGAAGTTAAAATGCCAGATGAAGTTTTTTCGTCTGTTATTGTGAACTGAAGCTACCAATGAGATTTCTGTAAAAACATTTTGGAATGAAATGATCACCTCTTTGATAATTAATCATCTTCTTGCGCTAAAGCATGATTTACGTTCTATCAACACCCCAATTTGTTGTTTGTTGAACGTTATAACGCTGTCTTGACTTCCTTCCGCTTGAATTAAATTGGTCATATTTTACCAGTGTCAATAATTAAGAATGTTTAATATAATCTTATTTTACTGGTCTTTTTGATAGTTCCGATTTATTTCTTCACTTAGAAAATAATTTCCTTTAAGATCAAATATTTCACATATTTCGATGCTAGAGAGCATAAGGATGTATTTTCGCAACTATTTTTCAAATACATCCCAATCATACTCTTAATTTAGCGCTTGAAGTGTGTCCCTGTGTTGCGCTTTAGTGACAGTTTACACAAAAAAATTGTGGATGTCACAAAATGTGTTCGATATGATTACCTCTGAGATCATGGCACATTAACACACACACTCTTCTGATATCTTAGCACACGCATGGACGATTTTATTTCCTTTTTTGAGGCACATTCCAGATAAACAATAGCCTTGAGATATTCGCAGAAGTGAAAGTCGAAGGATGTAAGGTCAGATGAATGCAGAGGCTACTCCACAGAGCTGCATTATCCCATCTAAGAATTAGGGAACTGTTTATCAAACTACTTGCAAAGTTTCTCCGATATGGTGGTACCTCACATGGTACCTTCTAGAATCTTTCTGATACAGACCTTCTGCTCCTTCAATATATGGAGGCAGGATCCGCGTTTAAGTTCCCATCAAGAAAGAAATTTTAAAACACGAATCTCTTCTTTCACATTGCCTAATTGATAACGCTTGAAGATTTTTTCCTTATTTAATGCAGAAGGAATTTGTCGACGTTTGTAGCTTTAGTGTTTGGTGTAATAACTACTAAAAAAAATGGTATGTTCCATTATAACTGGGAACGGATCCACATATTTGAATTTCCTGCAAAACGCTCATCGGTTTTGAAACAATACATCATATATACAAAAGTAAATTTGGTGGCGGAAATTTTAAAATTACGTAATTATAATTCTGATTTTTTAGTTAGGGTCGTCGAATTTTACTAAATATTTTTCTTCCTTTCTGGTGGTCAGAGTTAGGCTTATGGTTTCACTAATTTTCTTTTTTTCTCTCCATTTTCTTTTTAATTTAGTTTATAATTTCCTCGTTATAACCATTAAAGTTGGTATATGTATTTTTTTTATTTTAGTGATATTTTAAATGCGTTGAGCAGTGTTATATGTATATTAGAGATGTATCTACTCCACTTAATGAGAAAAGCAGTAAAAATTAAGTTATAGCTGTCAAGGAACAGTCCTAAAGTGCCAATGTCCGATTTCCACCAAACTTTGTATATACGTAGTAGACAATGAGTTGTACCTATAACCAAAATTTTAGCTGCTGATGTCAGCCCGAAAGGGAATTAACACCTCCTCAAAAATCTTAAAAGCGCGCGAAATTCATAATCAATTTTCTTCACCTCGATGTAGAAAGGCATGGAAATATGTATGCATAGTTCTGTTGTGGTTACATTGACAGCAGAACTCCGTCGATTCACTAACCCTAATTCAATTCAATTCAATTTATTCAATTCGAATCAAGATAATTTTACAGAATTTACAAGAATCATTTAAAAAATTTAAATTTACTTTTTTACAACGATAAGATAATTATTTCCTATAATGATTTCTGTTTCAATAATTTACTTCCTCATTGTGTGTCTGACAACTGTTCTAACTTACCATTCATTTTATGCTCCTAGTGTAAATTACCATTTTGCTTCCATCACTTTTATCGCGAATTACAGTGCTTATATCTCGTCGTTCTTAATCTTCCGCCCAATTGTATACTACTATTTCAAAATTGTCATATGACCTCCGTCTTAACCAATTTGAATTTCGCACGTTTTGAGGATTTTTTGAGGCGCTATAACTCCCCTCCGGGCTGATGTCAGCAGCTAAAATTTTGGTTGCAGGTAAAACTCATTGTCTACTAGTTATACTAGTATATCAAGTTTGGTGGAAATCGGAGATTGGCATTTCGGGACTGTTCCTTGTGAAAATATTAAATACGCAACTCGAAATTGAAATAATCCTACTCGGCGTATTGACATGCAAATGTACTTATGCAAGGATGGGTGGGGCAGCCGTAGCCCAGTTGTCTCGCCTTGCTTAATGCAATGGTGGAGTTAAGCAACCTTGGGCGTGGCTAATCACAGGTTGGGTGACCACCTGGAAATTTTCCATCCCCCCCCCGTGCTTAGGAGGGCACGTAAAGGGATGCCATATCGATGGCGCGAAATTTTCCATCCCCCCCGTGCTTAGGAGGGCACGTAAAGGGATGCCATGTCGATGGCGCAAAACTCCCTCGAAGTAGTAAGTACCCTCTGTACCAGATAATGATAAAAATGCAAGGATGGGTGAAATGAAAATCATCCGATTATAAGTCTACGTCAAGATATAAGCAAAACAGGCGCTACCTGTCCATAGCGGCTGTTAGGAGAAGTGCAGACATTGCCTCGCAGCCTTTTCATTAATTTCATTAACAACTGGACTGAATGTTATTTGTTGCCTTTATTTGAAAAAGTATCAAGGCATTGACTTGTTTGATGTGTAACTAATTCCGTCGACTGGAATTACCCAATTTCATTACCGAAAGTATATGTGAAATGAAACTTTAATGTACATATACAAATACAATAATTGTTTTCTTTGCCTACTTGTGTTATGTGATTACAGCTTGAAGAATTATATTCCTGAATTATCCCTTTACAAACATTTACATTAATTAATTAGCTACCGATACCGGTATTGAATAGTGCAAATATAGCATGAATAAGAGCTGATAACTGTTAATTAAATAAAGACTGTCTTTGTGAATTATTTTTAGAGATCAAGATTGAGTTAGTGAGAGGCTAAATATGAAAGAAGTGACAGACCAGAGTTTATCATTAATTTCTTTTATTGCTTCTCTTTGGAATGTTTTACCTTAACAATCGTGATAATAGGATGCACAACGCTGAAAATAGCAGAGTACCATCTAAACAGAGTTGGTCTCTCGGCGAGACACTGAACCAAAAACAGTGCAGAATTTGTTTAGTTACACAACAAAAAAAATTAACAATATAGTTATTATTATTATTATTATTATCATTATTATTATTAATTATTATTATTATTATTATTATTATTATTTGTTAATTCTTAGGAAATTTTTTTTTTTGGAATAATACATTTTGGAGAACAACAGATGCAACAGTCAACACATAAACAGAAGAGGCTCAATAGCTGCCTGACATAAGGGAGTCAAGGGGAGATAGGACAAAAAACACCACAGGCAGTGTGGGTGGTTTCTTTGGCAGATAAACAAGGTGTGGCTGATTGTAATTTCAACCCAGACGTCATTTTTCTCCCAAAATAGTAAAAGTAAAATTTGAAAAAAATAAAATAAACTTGATAGTTTTACTAATTTCAATCACATCCTTAAAGCCCTTCTGATATTTTTTATTATTTTTAAAAAATGCCACGTAGTTTTAAAAAGCCCATTCAAACATGTAGTCTATCATATACACACACACTCTTTCTTTCATACATACATCAAATACACACACATTAAAAAGTTGATTTTTTATTTGTTTATTCATTTTTTTATTAAAAATGAAGCCTTCGTTTGGCGTTTGAAGTTGAAACGAAGCTACACCTTATAACCAAGTCGCGACCCGCACCCCCGAGGATGGATGGATGGAAGGAAGAAAGGAAGGAAGGAAGGAAGGAAGGAAGGAAGGAAGGAAAGGAGGAAGGAAAAAAGGAAGGAAGGACGAGATCTATTTTATGCTACAGTAATCAACGTAAATGAACTGGACTGGCTGTAGCAAGCAATGATTGTTGTGAACACATTGACTCTATATCGTTTACAATGTACGTAGGCAGAGGGAGATGGTAAACTTATGTAGAAAAGGCCATGAAATCCCCAACATAAATTTATCATCAATCCACCCCTCCTGGTTTTTTTTATTTTTTTATTTTCATAAATACAAAGGGGGGTATAACTAACAAATAAGGAGAATTCAGTGATTTATTTTTCAGACAGAGGGATAAATTTATTTTTTAGTGTTTAGTTATTTTCTGACATAACATTTATGGGGGCGTGTGTATGTAAGAGGGGGGGGGGAATCCCATTTAGGTTTCGTTTTAACACCCTTCCCGTTAAAACCCCTTCTAATACCCGTCTTTCTACCGTCAAAGTCGGTGGCTTGGTCCACAGGGATTAAATAGATGGTGATGATAATAGTTAAGAAAAACAGCCATCACCCAATAGCAAAGGTAATTCATCTATAACAAATGCACCAATAAAAATTGATGGAAGATGCTGATATGATGAGAAGATTTGTTTGTTTTTCTTTTCCTTCGTTTAATTCCATCGGTTCCTGAATTAAATTCTTCTTATAAATGTCTCTCTGTTTCCTCTCTCTTCTAGAAAACGAAAGTCCAGTTTCATTTTCTCCAAGAACGACGATATATATATATATCTATACATATATAGTAAAAAATTTTTTTCAAAGTCCATTTCACAGAATAATTTGAGCCACTTAATATAAAAATTGCGAAATGTTTTATTTAAATGAATGGGTTTAACTTAAATAAAAAAGGAAAGAAAATCAAAAGGATAAAAGAATATAAACCCAAAACTACAAACCACAACAAGACGATTTGTTTTGTTTTTGTTTAGCTCGAAATACACTCCATGGTTCACTTCACGACGTGTTATCATCTCCCAGCAGAATCATATCTTATACACTGTTTTTATGTATGCAGAGTGGTTCTTCCACCAGGAGGGGTGTTCAGATAAAGTAACACGGAACACTAGAGGAGTTCGTTACAGAAATGATCATGGTGGTATCAAGTTCAACTAATCTACAATCATAGCAGTAATCTCTTTTTATTTTTTAATCGGGGCCCTAAGAAGAACAAAAAAATACCCCAAATACATCACTTAGCCAAAGTGATATCTTCATTATGTAAAGTTTATGACATTCGTAAGCAAAATATGATATATATATATATATATATATATTTATATATACTTTTATATATGATGTACATTTTATATATTTTCACCATTGGTAGTAATATAATAATTAATAGTAGTATAATTACATAATATCATGATTATTCTTATATAGTGTTAATGTTAGTTAATGTTATCTTACAAGACTAATATGGAAATTACACATTTTCTTTTCATTTTTTTCTTAAACTATAAATCAAAAGGAATTAGGGGGTAAAAGGGAGGCAGGGGAGAGAAAAAGTATCAGGAGCAACATGAAACGAAGGAGGACTTGGCTTTCGATGAACGTTCCAATCCTTGCACAAATAACTCGAACAAAAAGAAACAACAATTAGTAGTAGTTAGCAGTATTATTGAATATCCAAAAAAGTACTGTCTTGAAAGTGGTCTGGTCGTTTCATTTTCTCCTGCAACTGAAACACGAGTTCTTATGGGTTTGTTTGGAAAAAGCTAGTTTTGTTTTTGGTTTTGTTTTTATTATTTTTTATCTTCTTGGTCTAAGGAGCAGTTTTTAAGATTCAGAGCAGAGCAAAGACGTTGAGGCGACCGCCAAAAGGAATATTTATTGGCAGAGGCTCTCAGGAGAAAGCTTCTTGATATCTTCGGTGGTTGGTTGGTTGGTGGGTGTGGCAAGAACTTAGTTGTACACGGGTTCGGACAGTGTTTTCTAGAATAAATGGCGATGGAGAAATACAAAAAGGTTTTTCAGGTGTTAAAAGAAATAAAACACAGCTGAAGAACTGAGAGGGAAAAAAATTCAATTTCATCGTCTTTGTAATTTTACAAAAATGTTTTTTCCTATGGTGAAGACATTCAAAACGTGCAAAGTTCGGACTGTTTTATTACAAATATTTGAAGTGGTTAAGCGAAACATTTCCCCAGATTCGACGCTGGATAGAACTAGATAACTATCTTGAGTTATGATTTGTAGAAATCACAAAAAATGATCTCCATTTTATACTGATATATACGTGTAATGTGTACGATCAAAAGACTAAAAATGACAAACTCATGCCAGATGCAGAGTGAATAGTGAAATGAGCACAAACGACTAACATCAAACCGGAACCAATCGATGTTGACAATGAGACAATATCAATAAAAAGCAGAGGATTTTTCCCTTAATTATTATTATTATTATTATTATTATTATTATTATTATTATTATTCATACAAGTGGAATACTGCGACAGTTCTCAATGGCAGTCTGCTGTGAAGGTTTTAACCTGAAGAACTTGCAAAACGACTTCATCGAAATTAACGAACAGCAAAAAGTGAGAAAAGCAATACGAACGCCAACGAGTGGAGGAAATCAAAAATCTTGGATGAAATGTTAATATATATGTATATATATTCTTATATATTTATATAGCTTGGGTTTTTTTTTTTACTTTTTCTTTTTGTAGAAGAATACGTACAAGACATACAGTAGAGTCCCTACTGATGAGAAACTATGTACAAATTTTTTTCTTTTAGGGATTGAGTACAACAGCCTGTATTTGGTTTTTATAACAAAATATGACTCCAGAATATCTATAAGGCTATTGCACAGCACATACAAAAATTATTGTATGTGTACATATGTAAGTATATATAGATATATATGTGTGCAATGTATACAATTAAAAAATTTTCATCCCCATTTATAAATTCATTTCTCGGGGAGATACCTTAGTACTTGACATGAGCTACTCGATGTAAATCAAATATGAAGAAAAATATTATCTTACATTTTTGTGATATCCAAGTTTCTTTCATTCAACTAGAAAGGCAGTCCAACCAATCAGGACTAAAGAATTTGTTATTAATTTTTTTTTACTAATTACAAGGGGGTAGATTTAAGAGCGTCTATACATCACTCGTTTATTTACAACATTCGAAAATATTGGACTTTATGGGAAAAGGAAAGGAAAAGAAAGGAGGATGAAATCACTTTTAGTTGATTCACAGACGTTAAAATCAGGCGATGCCAGAATTTAAGAAAAATTATGATTTGCCAAACGGCATCAATTTCTTAAATAAGCGTAATTATGTACAATTGAAACAAAGAGAATTGAAGATTGCCATGAAAATTTTTTGTACAGAAATCTTTAATGGTGGCAAAAAAGAGGCTTAAATTGAGGTTAAATTAAAAGTACGAATATATGGAAGCAAGTTAAATTTGGTGGTGGAAGGACTATGAGAAGTTTACCTTTCTCACCAAAAGACACAATTGTTCATTTGGGAAAAAAACTAGAAAAAAATGAAGAAGTCCGCCTCTCTCTGTGTTGTAACTTCGCAGGAAAAGTCGGAGCCAGTCATGTAAGGGGGGGGGGGGGGGGGGAGAGGAAGTGGGGAGGGTTAAAAAGGGGGCCCTGACCTCTTGACCTGAAAAGTTGATAGGGTTTATTTATATTTTTTTGCTCTTTTGGTATCATATTTATACATGGATATTTTTTTATTTTGAAAATAGATAATTTATTCTTTCTTTAAAATCTTTTCTGAGGAGTATAATCTAGTCATCGGAGAAAATACTGCTGCTTCTATTGACTAAAAAAATGTAAACAAAGAAAGCTCGACGCTTTTCTTACGAAGGCACCTAGTAGTAGTAGATGGAGCAAAACTGCACTTAACACCTGTGCAGAGCGAGTGAACTGAAGGGAAGGAAGGAAGGAAGGTGGGAAGGAAGGAAGGAAAGGGAAAAGGTAACAGGGGAAAGAAGGAAGAAAGGGATTATGGAAAAAGAACGGATATGGTTGCATAAGAAAGAAATTTTTTTCCCGTTCGAGTGACTCATTCCAAAAAAGAGGGCATAGAGGAATTCTTTAAAATTGGGATGAAACAGTTTCATTTTATTTGTCAATGGAACGATAAAAATAACATAGACCTTTGAAAAGTAAAATTAGACTCCAACCTCCTTTTGTGATAATGTAACAAGTTGAGACTGGATATGAGTTTCCCTAACTCGTCGATGAAATTTGCCAGAAAATATGTGAAGGACACGTTAGGCGAAATCTGTAAATTTTTTCAATGAGACAAAAAATTGCTATAAAATTTGACTTTAATAGTGTTAACAACTACTCTGTATTGAAGACAGAGAAATGACAAAGAAAAACAAGAAGAGATATCACTGTTTTGTATTTTTTGGAGTGGAAAAAGGAGACAAGGCAAGTGAGTTTTGACAGAAAAAGATCCCGTCTGTCGTCATACAACGGAGGTATACGTGAAAACAGAAAACAAAAACATAATCCCTTAATGTAAACAGTGAATTGACGACAAGAAATCTCGTGATTCCTGACGACGATAGAAGACAAAAAGTTTTCCGTCCAAGAACTGTACAAATGGAAATTTTTTTTTTCTTCATTCGAAATAGTCATGCTAACCGCAAACGACAACCGTGAATATATATAATTAAATGTTACATTCAAAGATGCCAACGCCAGCAAAAATGACGAAAGTAATGCTGAAATGTTTCAAATAATATAAATTATATTTTCCTTTTTCATGTTTGTTTGTCTTTTCAACGGTGAAATAATTCGACATCAAATACAAACAGAATGAATTCTACACAACACGCAACAAGTGATGACAGGAAAACAATAGCAAACCATAAGTGGTGCAAGAAAACAAAGTGTATATGGTCAAATAGTAATCAACAACAATCTCACGAAATAAATAATAATTTAATGCCTATGGTCATGTTCATAGGTAAATACTAAAGGAAAGATCAAACGTTTCAACAAGGAAAAAGAAAAGAATTTTTGGATCACAGATTGAAAAACCATTCAAATCCTGAACCTATTTAGCCCAAACATTCAAGAACAGACTTGTTTCAAGGATTATTTGGAAAATCATGCATTCTAAAGTTATGCTTTCGCCTATTTTTAGATGACAAAAATGCCATTCAATTGAATGAGAGAAAATATGTGTTGAGAAATGACCGGATATTATTGTTTGAAATTACATTCAAGAGTGAAGTGAAATAATTACCTAAAGGCTTAAGCAAAGGTGCTTACCTTTCAATTGAATAAGCTAATATATGTTAATCCTTAGTAATCCACATAAAATCCCACTAAAGAAGCAGTTGCTTGAATCAAACGCAAAAAATTAAACGGCCATTAGCCATAGTAGTGTTGACTTTGATGTCCTTGAAGAGACTGTTTTTTTTTTGTTAAAAGTGGCTTTGCGGAAATGTTTCCATGAAACAAAAGGACATTATAGTCCTATGAAGAAAAAGAACATTCAATTTTATGAATGATACAACGACACCAAGACAATCCTTTCGGTAGTTAAACATGGAACCACGGACAAATAAAATGGCCATCAAGTCAATGAACTGAGAAGAAAAGGTTGGGGACCTTTCCAGTCCGTTTAGAAATAGGTGGTACGAGTCTATTGCTTCAAAAAACAACATCTGTCTGCAATGACGAAAAGACTAAAGACTAGTCCGTGAAGAGAGAACCAAAACAGGAAAAAATGGAGTTTATTGCGTGATCTCACATTCTTTGAAAACAACAACAATAAGAACAACAATAACAATATGTAAACACCTCCTTTCATGATGAAATGGAGATATTCTTCCGACAACAATTGTTTCAGTGCAGATATCGGCCCAGTTCAAGTGTAGAGAGTGTAGAATCAAAACAACTGCAGATTCGAATGAAACCTCTGGAAATGTTTTCCCTTTTCTAAGAGCATCAAAAAAGTGGCTAGTTAGCTAAAACTTGCCTCTACCTAAACGCTGCTCTGTAAATCTTCAAACCAACTAACTTCATCCAGACTATCCAAAAAAAGATAGTGTGACCATCTGTGAACGTCTGGTCAACTAAGAAATTGGGCAGGCCCTCGCTACAGTAGTAGTAAGTAGTTAGTAATAGTTGTTGTAGTAGTATTAGTAGTAGTTATCTCTGCTGAGCAGAAGAAGGTGACTAGAGAGCCCAGAAGAAACGGCACCCTACCAAAGGCTACCGCAGCCTCGTTGAACCAGGACAACAGATGAATTGTTGTCTGAAACAACAATCAAAAAAGACAAGAATCCAACCCAAAAGGGGCACTAACTATAGACCTTAGACGCCAGTTGTCGATGACAAGAGTTCCATCTGAGTGTCACGCCAAGATGAACGATAGCTGTAGAAATCCGATTTGCTCCTAAACGTACTCGTCTTTGGTTTGAGATCATATTTCAGTGTTCCACAACACTGCTTGCTTCGAACTATAGCCACGAATCCTCGCCGAAATTTGTTGTTGAAAAAGGCGTATAGGATAGGGTTGATGCAGCTATTGGAAGAACCAAGCCATTGGGCGATGGGAACTATCAGAGTTATGAACTTTTCTCCAGCGCCTCCTTCTTCGATACTTTGGCTTTCGAATTTCATGAAAGTTATAATGGCGTACAATGGAAACCACGAGAGCATAAAGATAACGATGACGACAACCAGCATCTTCACCACTTTAATTTTCGACTTAGCCATCATGTTCTCCATCTGATCGTGTTTGGTCTCGCCGGGAATGCTTCGGGTCCACACGGTAACCCAGATTTGAATATAACAATAGGATATTATGACCAGTGGCAGCAGGTAAAAGAAAAGCAGATTGCCGATCAGAAAATAGAGCTTCTCTGACTCAGGATCGGGCCAATTTTCAAAGCACATGGCCAAATCAGGGTAGTCTTCCATTATAGGCAACAGGTCGAAGTACATGGCCCAAGGCAGAGGAATGGCGAGCGCCACAATCCAAATGAAGACTATGATCACCCGCGCACGACGAGTGGTGATCTGGCACTTCAAAGGATAGCAAATGGCCAAGAACCTAGAGCCGAGAAAGAATACAAAAAAAGAAAAAAAGAAAAGAAAAGAAAAGATTATCAATTAACATGTCTATTATGAATTATTTCTGGAAAAAATGATTCACTTTTTCAAAATAAATAAATTATTTATAATTATTGTGCCCTGTACAACACAAATTGTTATTTGCCAAACTTTAAAGAGAGTTAGAGTGTTTCTCTATAGAAGTGAAAGCATATGAATAGCTCTTTTTTTGAAAAAATGAATCAATATAATCAATAAGAATCATAAAACGATAATAAGGAATGTTACTCTTAATAGTAATATTATATTAGTATAATAAATTAAACAGTTTAAAACAAAAGGCAGCGTTGAAGGGACTAAAAGTCAATTATCAACCGGTTAAAATTATTAATTATTATTGAATTTTGAAAAATAAGTTTTACAATCAATTTTTAAAGTTTTTCAAAATTTTCTGAAATATAAATAAATATTACTTAAAAGGTTCTGTGTACATTTTTCATTTATTTTTTACAAAGCAAGGGTGTCAGCGCCTTTGCTAAATTATTGTCGAAGGCATAAATTGAAAGCAGTTCCTCTGAAAATGGTCTATAATTTTTTATAAGAAAAATCATGGATTCGCTTCAGCTTTGATTAAAACATTATTTAACTAAAAGAGAGATGCTATTACCGATTCAGGCATCCTTTTTTTTAACCAAAATAAAAATCCAATGTAACATCCTTCATTAAGACAAAGCCGAAATTTATTCAAGTATTTAAAGCCATCAGATTAACTCGGTTTCTCTATTTAATATAACAAAAATTAATATCCAGATATAACATGAAAAATAGAACCTTCATTATACATTATAAGTTAAAAGAAACTGACTAGTAACCTTCATCACTTTAATAAAGTTGTGAATAAGCCAAATTCATAGTCGGTTTTTTTCCACCTGTATTATATGTATTATAAAGCTTCTGTTTCATGTTATACGTGACAATGTATTTCCTGAAGTAAATATAAGCACTTAAAAATTTCTAGTTTTGTTTACATTTATAGGGTTTTTGTTTGATTCCGATAAAATAGTTAAAAGTTATTATCGAAATTAAATAGCCTTCATTCCAAAATACCGTTTTGTCCCGAATACAGCATAATTTCTGAAACTTAAAAAAAATAGTACTTTAATAAATTCGTACTTAAAAATATTCTGGAATCTGTGAATAGTTGTTTTTCTGATATTTATGTGAGTATATATGATTAACCAGCACTTAATCCTTATTATAAAGAATAAGGATTTTCAGTAATTCAAAGTTAAATAACAGAAAATAGACAATTATTTCGGCTATCGCTATTATCATTTATGAAGTTGAAGAATTTGGAAGTTGTATTTACTATATAGGGTGATTCAAATCGTGTGTAAAACAATTTAAGGAGGTATTATAGAGGTCAAGGAAACACAAAAAGTCCTATGAACATGGTCCCGAATTTGAACGATAACTGAGATATGAACAGAAATAAAAATGCCGCCATCAGTATCAACAAGTTAATAACTCAGATTCTCTAAAACCAAGATTAATGAAATTTGGAGGAATAACAGGGCACATAAAACTGTGTATACCATTAAAATTTGATCGAATTCCAACAAGAAGTTTCCGAATTATTCATTCAACATCTTAACATGTGTTCATTTGCGAGTACTAACCAGCTTTTGTTACAATTTTGACTGCGGAAACTTCTCGTTGGAATTCGATCAAATTTTAACGGTATACACAGTCTTATGTACCCTGTTATCCCTCCAAATTTCATTAATCTAGGCTTTACACAACCTGAGATATTAACTTGTTGATCTTGGTGGCGGCATTTTTATTTCTGTTCATATCTCAGTTATCGTTCAAATTCGGACCTATGTTCATAGGACTTTTTGACCTCTATAATACCCCCTAATATTGTTTTACACACGAATTGAATCACCCTGTATGTAGATGTTATTGTTAACATGATAATTGATTTTTTTTTTTTTTTGGATGACTGTTCAATGATATTATTTGTTTTAAATATATATACTGTCTCGGACTCAAGATAAGACCTCTGAGTTGCACAATTCCACCACTAAACGGCAGAAACGTTTGGGTGAGTTCATTTCTAAAAAGGTTGGATAGGGATATTGTTGTCATATTTTTCTTCAGCAATTGTTATCATATTTTATTACAAACTTTTATTGAACTTCGCTTGTTTGTGTGTTTGTGCGCAAATTTTGTAATCAATATTTTGCTCACTTTTTGACTACTTACAGCTCTGCAACTTTCCCCAATGGCATCTTGTCGATGACAATGCATGTTTCAATCGTTAGTTTCACTAGTCTTTTATTTATCCGTAAGTTATTTAATATTTCAGTTTAATATGTATGTAGTGCAATCATGACGTAACGATTGCCTGTATTGCTGTTTATTGTTATCGTTGTTAGTTGTCATATGTATAGCAGCCGCCACGTAAGTTGAACGAGCTTTTTGACATGCGCAGTACGTCTTCTCATCAATTTGCTTTGTCTGGGTTTTACCCATGATGTACTTGTTCTACTACAGTAAAGGCGGAGATATCGTTGAAACGTGGAAAGCCTATTAAAAGTCATAATATAAAACAAATGGCCTTCGAATCGATATTCTGTGTCATTTTTTAATTTATTAATTTATTGATTTCATTTATTAATTTCATTTATCTATTTAAAAAAAAAACGAAAATGGAAACTACATATAAATACGAAAACAATGCTTCGAAAACGAAAGCGAATGCTTTAATGGAATAACTAAACGATTTATTTCCCGTTAACGTCTATTGGCTGGCGTTAGAAATGACGTCATCCTGTCGTTCAACGAGGCCGACGAGAGACAGGCCAGGGCACTCAGAAGTCACATGATCATCGGGGTCTAGGCAACAATCCATCCTTCATTGTTTCCAACAAACCAAAAAATATTGATTGTTAAAATCCAAGATGGAGACAATGAAGGATGAATTGTTGGCCGGACCCCGATGATCATATGACTTTTAAGTGCCCTGGCCTGTCTCTCGTTGGCCTCGGTCGTTCAACTTACGTGGCGGCTGCTATAATTGTTGTTAATTTGATCATCAATCCTAGCAAAGTTGTTTATTGTGACTTCTTTTTGGAGAGGATTGTTTATGATTAGCCATCATAATGTATTGTAAGCGCTTTCCCGAGATACAGACATAGCCGACTGGGCAGACTTCCAAGAATTTTTTGGTTTTGTAGTTATCATATAAAAACTTATTTTCTTTTTAAATAAAGACTAAAAAGAATAAAATATAAAACATAAAATAAAAATTTTAAAGCACACTTTCACCTTAAAAATTGCAGTAAAAAATCTAATTTTAAAAAAGGTAAAAAAAGGTAAATCTAATTTTTTTTTATTTTTTATTCTCCTGGGTCGCATGTTGTCTCTCCCACGGCTTTCTGGAACTACCAGGCCTGAACATGGAAAAGATAAAATCTTACATTATTGACAATACATTATTGACATCATGTTCAGGCCTGGTAGTTTCTAGGAGGCCGTGTCTCTCCTCATGTCTGCGTTGGTTTTGTTGCCAGAGAAAAATATGACAACAGTTGCAATATCCCTATCCAACCTTTTTAGAAATGAACTCATCCAAAAGTTTCTGCCGTGCAGTGGTGGAATTGGGTAACTCAGAGGTCTTGAGTCCCGGACAGTACCAACACCTCCTAGACAAAAGGCCTGATAACAGAAACGTCATACATTGTTATATCATCATTAGTCGACCATTGTTAATCCTATTTCTACCAATAATAAGTCCTAAATTTGATCGATTAATGATGATCTAACAATGTATGACGTTTCCGTTATCAGGCCTTCTGTCTAGGAGGTGTTGACAGTAGTCGGTTATTCAAAAAGAAGGCATAAAAGCTGATTTATTTTTTATTGAACTGACTTACAAAAACCATATTGATAGGACCTGATAGAAGAGCTTCATATGTTTCATGATTGTGTGCTTGTGTAGTCGCAACTACCAGGACGTGCCGGGAATCATGAATTGCCAATTCTGTTTTGACATCCGCGATCACCTGATTTAGCATCCTACGATATGTTTTTTGGGGGATATGGCAAGGATGTTCCCCCATTACCACAACAACTGGACGATGTGAAGGAAAGCATCTCTGGTGCAGTAGAGGATATGTTGGGACGCTTCTGGAAAGAAATGGATTACTATTTAGTAGTGCTCATCTGCCGTGTCATCAAGGGTGCTCATATCCAACACTTGTAATGTGCATATAAAACTTATGAAATTCTTCTATCGTTTTTATACTAATACAGTTTTTGTATGTCAGTTCAATAAAAAATAAATCATCTTTACTTTCACACCATCTTTTCTGATTAATCCTATATATAAATTTTGGATATTAAAATTGGGTTTATGTTATAAATATTATTTTTTATATTATGTTTTTTATGTAGAAGCACATCGGCTTCGGAATCTTTTGAGGAATTTGGAAAACGTCCAGCTTTTCCTTCGATGGACAGAGTATAGACACGCTTTTTAAGTGATAGCCAAAACAATTATCTCTGTATCGTATCATTAAAACTGAAAATCCTCTTTTTATAATAACTATTTATCAGTGTAATAAAATGCCATTATTGAATAAGTTTTACTCCTAATCGATCTCTTATAATTTTTTAATCATTCTGTTTCAAATCTAATTATTTTAAACAACAAATTGTAATATCTGAGCTACAATCTTATCAAGAGGATTACCCTCCTCAGTCAGCTAAGATTTTCTTGTTTTGTGAGTCGTTTTTCTGAACTTTATTATGGAGTCAAATATACAGTAAAAGAATTAAAAAATAACTATTATTCACTCGTGAATAATGCATTCACTATATTGTACATAGATAGATAGATGATACAGCACAAACAGCATTCTATAGCTCTAAATGGCTTATCCTTTGAGGTAAAGTTGAACTGGTAAAAGGGCGGCTAAAAGAATGTTAAAAAACTGCCGTCAGCCACTCAAAAAGCAAATACACTCTTCCTTTCATAGCCTAAGAAAGGCAAATCTTTTATTTTGTAAGTGTTTACGGGCTTCTTGACAGCATGTCTTCATTTAGAGACATAATCGTTGACGGCTTTATTCGGGGCAATACGGTATACGGTAGTATTGTAATCATAAAAAAGGGTCGGACGGAATGAAAACGACATTTTTCAGCCTCTGCTGTGCCATTGAATAGGTTAGGGTTCGGGGTCATGGAAGAAGGGGTTGGGAGTGGAGAAGAAGGCACATGTCAAACTAACCTGTCTATCGACACAGCGATGAGGCTGAGCACTGACGCCGCCACGGATAAACCCTGCACGTAAGGGACTGTCTTGCACATCACAGGGCCTAAGACCCAAGCTGGAAAAAAATGGAGAGAAAAAAAGAATAAAGCAACAGTTCAACACAAAAAAAAAACGCCACCAATCTCGATCAATTTAAAGCCTTTAATACAGAATTCTAAATAAAGTGTCGGTTAATATTATAAAAAAACTCGCAAAAAATTCAATCAAATAAAAAAAAATTCTATGGTTTTTGATGACTGAAGTTATACACTAAGTAATTCGCTTGTAAGGGCCACTAAAGGGTTTGTGAATGAAAAAAAAATTGAAAGATATTTTCTTACGTATTCTTATTTCAAAAATGCCAAATTTTTGATAAAAACACATGAATGCTAGAAATATAGCTTGAGCAAAATTGTTGTCTGTTATTCATTTACTAGTTTCACGTGTATATTTTGAATTTTATGCGAAAATTATTATATTATTCTATTTACAAGCGATATAGAGGGCTTTATGCGCATTAAATCAATACTCATAACCATTCCATTATTCCTTTCTCACTATTTCATCTAAATCTTCACATTTCTTATTTCAATAGATAGTAAAATTAAGTGCTATATAGGATTTCCATTTCTAGTTGATAAAAACTTGTTACAAATGATTCCTACATGTACTATTTATGAAAACAAGAAACGAATATCTAGCAGTGGCCAGTGAGAGGCAATTAGCGTCCTGGCATTGTTGAAATGTCCTGATCTTCTATTTCTTAAGCTATTCCATTACGGGGCAAAGAAAACATCTCAGAAATAAATGTGAATGTTATTGCAACTGTTGACGGGAATGGCACATGAATACGTATTTGTGCTTTACAAAAATACGCTATAACCTAAATTTAGTCAATATTTTCTGGGTTTCAGATTACATTAACGAAAGTTTTATCCATGTTCGTCGTTACTGGGCCTAACGTGGAGCAAATGATCTACATCTATTTTTGCTTTCAATCGGAAAAAATCTTGGGTTTAACTCTGATGAACTGTATCGCAGTTAACACATCCATGCGCACCATTTTGGCCTCAATGACGACTAACGCTTACAGCAACTTTTTCTATATAACTTGAAATACGTAAAGAATTATAAGTTCACGAGGGTTGTAACATATTATCTTAAAGGAAACTTACTACGTGTTTCTATACCATACCAACTTCGTACTAAAACATTCATCGAACTTTTATGGCACGCCTTGTACATCGATGACTATCAACTTTGGAAATTTTATTCGAGACAAGAAGAAAAATATTTTTCACGATTGATATGAAGTATAAAATAAAATAAAAAATTAAAAAAAACTTTACATAGTATACCTTTTTCACGCGATTTCAATGTAAATACTGGCTAACTAGATTTGTAATGTCTATTCTGTTTTAGTTTATGAATTTTTGTCGAGATTTATTAATAAAGAACGTATGTGATTAAAGCCACGAACGTGATTTGAGGCAAGTGGAAGCTGAGCGTATTATTTCTTTTTCTTTTCGATTTCTTTTTTCTACTCTTCCTTTCCGCCTTGCCAGCAGTGACAAGGGACTCGAGTGCCTGTCGAGCACAATGATCGACAATAAATTGACAGAGTTGAAAAATATGGAATTGCTTTGCACGTTACGGGCGCCGAATTGACAGTGTAAGCGCGGAAAGACGACGATGAGGAAACCGTGGAGAAATGAAATTGTTGGGGAGGGGGAAGGCAGTCTATCCAAGAAAGTTGCAATCTTCCACTAGGAAAAAAAAAAAGCGCCCTCCATAATGAACTGTCATTGGGAGCAAAATTACGGAATCATTACGGAAACATGCAAACGATTCTAATATGTATTTGCAACAAAAATGGCTGCCAGCTTTTAAATTATCCTCGAACGGTGGCTTGTTTTGCAGACAGTTCTTCAGGGCTCAGTTATTATTTAGATTGCTGCAGATTACTATTTTATCGTATATCGATTGTATCTATTTTTTATTTTACACATATAAAAGCAATCTTCCTCATACTCGCTAAAAAGAATTTTATCTTGGAACAATGTACGTCTTTAAACAAGGCCATGAATTGAATTTTAATTTTTATTTAATTATTCCTTTAACAGTAAGCTGTGGCGAAGAATTTGAACTCTAATCACATTGAATGATGACAGCTGTTTTTAGTTTTATTTCACGGCTGATTTGAAGTATTGTAATAAATTATAAATGCTTTAAAAGTGTAGTCAACGGAACATATTCTATTTATTTTAGAAAGCTTCATATATTTTCCGTTGCATCTCCCACAAACAGAAATATACCATTTTAATTTTAATGAGTTTAGTTTCCTATTTAATGGGGAAAAATCGTAAAATTAATAAAAACAAAAAAATTAATAATAAATAAAGTCACCAATCTTGAAAAATGATGAAGGAACTTGTGAGATGGACGAAAACTCAAAGGATGTAGTCTATTGCAGATGTTGTTGATAGTAGAAATAAAACCAGTCTATCGAGGATGTAGATGAAGTCTTGTGAAGATAATGTTGATAGGGGAAAACGATAATCTTGAAGGAAGTGTCGGTTTTTAAATACAGATGAAATTTTGAAGAGGGTGATCCAAATATTTGTGATAAAATTTATATAAAAAAACGTTTTCGAGAATATTTCTCATCTTCAGTTGGATTAAATATTTTTGAATGTTGAAAACAGTTGAAATAAGAATGTAACAATTGATATAAGGTGATGAAGCTAAGTTGGTTGTAATTGTTGATTATGATTGTTGGCTATTTAAATTAATCATTTAAACTCCTTAAATCAGTAATTCAGAAATATACCATCTTGAAATTGTATTGAAATAGAGCCTCTTCTCCCCGCGACCATAGGGTCGATAAGCCGGGTTGAAAAGTAAGCATGTAAGCAAATAAGTAAGTACAAGAAAAATTGTTCATTGTGGACTATTTGATATATAATTCCTTCAAAAGTTTCAGACGGCACAATAAATAATGATAATGATAATAAGGAAAATATGCTGAATATGGAGGAGATAAAAGAAGTATTAAATTGTGTTTAACATAACCCGCTCATATAGTGTAAATGGACTTTGGCCACCTCAGTTACTTCATCGAACTCCATTAGGTTTATTTCTTGGTCTTGTCTCAAAGAGCGTTTATAAAAAAAAAGAATCCGTAACATCACTGCATCATCCCCATCGATATGAATTGCATCGTGTGTAACTGAGCTTGATACAAATTACTTTCAGTGCAATCCCTTCCACTTACTGTAATAATATTAAAATGAATAGAGTATCCTTCATCATCATGGCCTAAGTTCGTCCGCTTTGGGACTTCAAGGCCATAAGACGGTTAGCTCATTGTTAACACTGGCCTAACTTCAAGAAAAAAACAAAAAAAAAAACAAAACAAAACATAAAAAACAAAACATAAAAACATAACTTATAATGAAATCCTACTGAAAGACGCCACAGCCAAAAATTTCAATTAACGACGCTATGGATTTTATTGGTGATATTAAAATAATAATACGCACCACGAAGAAAGTATATAATTGTCACAAAAAGTGGTTCGTAAAATGTACAACGATAGAAGAAGAAACGACTAAACTTTTAGAAGAAGTAGATGAGTTATTGGACTAAAGGCGTTAAACAAAGTGAGCAAGTCCGTATGGCGTCAATCTACCTCTGGCCTGAATATAAGCTATTATGCGACATGGCATCGACTCATAAAATTATCAGTTGAGCTCTGAAGGTTAGCCGTGGTAACTAATGGCCTCCAATTGGGAGGCTAATTCATCGACTTTCCAAATGTCCAACACTTGTCTGTCGAGCTGGTTGGCTTAAAAACCATTTTGGCAGCTAGCATTGTGCAAATGATGAGGGAGGATGAAAATGAAGTGCAGAACTGGCTCAGGCAACAAATACCAGTTTTCTAACAAGAAGGCATCGAAAGATTATTACGTCGATAGGACAAATGCATCAACAACATCAGGAATTACGTTGAGAAATAACGTACAAATCTAGCTGTTTCAGGTTCCTATCCCAATTAGTATTTTTTAAAATCGCCATTTGTAACTTACTTACTGACCCTCGTACTATCTGAATTTTACAGAGAAACTCGTAGTGTTGTAAATACCTGCAGTAGTCCTCTATGGTTTTCTTTTGAGTGACTCTATGTTTAGTGAATAACGTTTTCAGTAAAATGCTCATTAAAAAATGTTTGGATATAATTTTAAATATCAGTATAGCTCTACAAATTTTAACGGATATTTAGCATTAAATTGTAGAAAAGGAAGAGTGGTGTTCCGAGTTCAAGGCTCATTGGTTTAATCCAGACGCCCGCTGTGTCAAGAAGATGTCAATTAAAGAAGGCAGAGATTTGCCTAAATAAAATTTTTTCGCTCTTTATTTATTTAAACGAATCGCAACAAAAGCAATAATGAATAAATGAAGCGAGAGAAAATATTTGGAATGAAAGATGTAAAAATAAAAAGACAATACAACAAACAAACAGAAGAGACCAGGTGAGCCCCCATAAATTAGCGCGAGGTGTGATGGTGGGAGGAGAAAAGTGAGTCAAATGTGATAGGTGAACTGCTCGCATTTGCCTTTTCTCCCCTTCTACCATCAGCAATCGCATTCAAAATGGAGCTTTGGAATAAATCCAGCATTAATTGGGACGAAAGAGAGACTCGGAAGAAGAAGAAGGAGGAAGGAGATGATTTTCACCCGCGACGCCGCCGAAATCAACGTCGTCGCTAGGTATCGTTCAGAATCGGCAACGGTATGCATTCTGGAAACTACCTTCCGTCAAATCAAGTTGGCGCCTCTCGTCCCACATCTCTCCCAGAAACTAAAATTTTTAAAAAATTAAGGTGGGGATGTTGAAGATTGACGAAGTGAAAATGGAAAGAGTTAAAAATATGGAGCGCAATTTTGCAAAGCTTGCGCGATTAGATTTTCTTTAAGTGGTATCTTATAAAGAATAAAAATGCATCCATCAAATGAACATTGAAGATTAGTAGAAATTAAAGGTTTTCTTTTTTTCTTCTTCCTCCTTAACGGGTTGTAAATCTGCCTGAATGCGTTTTAACCGTCTATGTGATTTTTTAATCTTCAATTATTTCGATTTCATGGAAATAAATTCTCAAATAACCTCATTGGGATTAATACGCTTTAAAGGGGAGAAAATTCTTTGCAAGGTAAAAATATATTTTTAATAAAATTTTAAAAAGAGATTGCTTTCTGTTTTCTCCTTCAAGTACTCATTGAGAAAGTCATGAGAAAAATGAAATTTCTTAAATGTATCGCTTCTATTAAATACTCTTGTGAAAACTTGTTTTAACTCCACTTTTACTAAAAATTTTAAATGGCCTGATTTTGTTACTAAAAAACTGAATTTTTTTTCTACTGCGAATGTAATTTATTTTGCTTAACGATTTTTAAAGGAGCTTTCAGATTTATTTTCGAAAATTTTAACATTTCATTGATAATTAACTAAATGAATTAACTAAATGAAATGAAATTTTTAATGATTTAATTCATAGTTTCTTTTCACAACATTTATTATATGATGGACTTAGCATACCGGTTTGGGCTATACAGCCATCTTCAGTGCTTTTCTTATGCATTTTTAATGAGGTAGTTACATTAATACAATAAAAATAATGAGATTACAGATAATATTGTGCTATTTAGAGTTTGGGATATTCTTTAATAATGAATAAGTTTTTTAAATGTTCCACGAATGTGTGAGTGTATTAATGTTGGTTGTTGTTGTTTTAATATTGCTGTAAATGGTGTTATTGTTACCAGATTGAAGTACCACATAAACGAGAAGGCCTGTTCCGAAATTGTTATTTATTGTTACATCATCTAGAGTAGTCCATTGTTAATCGTATTTCTACCACGATCAATAGATATAAATCGCTAGCTAGCAGAGGTACCCGGCGTTGCCCAGGTTAATTACACTTGTAGGTAAAGAGATAGATCTCAAAAAATTAAATTATAACTCCCAATTGTTTAAATAATAACTCAATCAATACAATACAGAGCAAAGGGATTATCCATTCTACTAAAAATACGAAAAACAGGAAGTGTAGGTGATATACCGGGACTTTATCCAACTCTTCTTGACTTGCCTCACTACTGCGGAGCATCACCAGATACTTTAGACTCAAGTTTTTCTTGCCCTTGACGTAGAAGCTCTTATACCCTGTTGCTCTATTCGAAACTGCCGTTGTTCAGATGTTTCAAACACCCGTATAGCTTTTTCTGTTTTAGTTGCAGAGTTTCTCTGACAAATACTCGTTCTTTCTCTTTCCTTTCCAAACACATAAATTTTTGCCAGTCGTCTGGACGTTTGATAGGGAGCTCAAGGGAGACACGCGTGACTCCTATGCCTAATCAATAGACGCTGCCTTATTAATGTTCTGTCACTGCATCATCACTTTATGCTCATTTTCAAAAATTCTTGGAAACGAACGTTCAGTCATCGCATTATCAGCATTTCAGTTTCCAAAATATACACTTTCCCACAGAATATAATCAAAATATATTTTTAGGAAATGTTTGGATCTGCTTTGCTACCAAATAAGCTAGGTGATAACCCCGACGTGGCTCGGACTTTTTTTTTGGAATAAATTTTGAAATATCTTAAAAATAAGCACATGAAAACGCTTAAAATTAATACAGTAAAAATTCTTAATAAAAATTTAAAAAAAATTTTTTTAAAGGCTCACAATGGATGGACCTCTCCAAGGATGCCACTGCTAGTCTAAATAATTTCTTACTCACGTAATCTTACTTTAGATGTACACTTGATGTTGTTGCAATCCCCTTTCTTCTCTCGATGTCTTGAATCAAACTTGGCCATTCATCTCTTTTTGAAGTCTAGCGATCACCGATTCTTCTATTGACCTGCTTACCATTTGCTCAATAAAGCACGGAGCTGAAGGAGTGCTTCCTCTGTCGTCTTCGCACTCTTTCTCAATAGTCTGCTAACTTTCCATTATCTCCAGTTACTAATCATTTTTAAAGATTTTCAAAAAATTGTTAAGTACTAAGAACTCTCTTTTCTAAGAAAAGCCTGAATAACAGGAATTCTATGCATTGTTACAAATTGAAATTTATCTATATTGCACAAACTTTGCCTTTCATTGTTGGTCATGAGATATATATTGTTGGTCCATGCAGAGTGTTTGTGAATTGCGTGTTGATACCATTGTTGGTAAGCATTGTTGCACAAACTTTGCCTTGCATTGTTGGTCATGAGATATTCCTCATTAATATGCCCTGCCATAACCATGAATATCGATTTTTTATCGATAATTATTATTTTTCCAAAATCTGAGGTAGACAGTGACCTTCCTCACGCTTTGAAGATCAAGTATGCAAAATTTCATCAAGATCGGAATAAAACTGTAGATTTGTATTAAGCCCACAACCCACGAGCATCCTTCTCGTATAAAACAAGACAAGACAAGATTCGTATCTATCTTTCTGTGGCCATTAAAATTATAGGGAATAAAAAAGAAAAAGAAACTAAGAAATGGTTCAAGAAAAAAAATCAGCCAAGAAATTGGACACAACGATCAAACTAACGACGATAAGAAACCACAAATCCACAATAATCAATAAATGGTTCCTTCTCATGGTTGTGCCACATTAATGAAAACGATCACTATAAAGTGCGAACCTTCTCATCGAGTCCGATTAGCAGCCATATTTTTTTATTTAAGCAATGTTTAAAACCAGCGTTTATTATATTTTAGTAATTAATTTAAACCATGGTCAATGAGCAATGCCATATAAATAAATGTTATTTGCTGACTATAGAAATATGAATAAATCTAGGTCCCTATTAGACTGCCACATCACCAGTGGCAGAAAAACTCATTAAGCCTGGTTTTTGCCTAGTTCAACGACACCTTAATTTACAGATCATGATATATAAATGGTCATCGAGCTTCCGACATTTTCTATTGTTTCGAGAAGATAAGGAAAATAGATCGCTCCAAGATTAATACCACCTATAATAAAGGCCTGGTCACTGAAACGTTATACATTGTTACATCACCTAAGTAGAAACTATTTATGTGATGTAACAATGGAGTTCTCGCCTAACGGGAGCTAGAAACTTTAGCTTTATTTTTCAGTGGAACACGATGACCATTTATATCTATAGACCGTGATTTCTACCAATAATAAGCCCTAAATATGGCTACTTATGATGATGTAACAATAAATAACAATTTCGTGAACAGGCCTCCTCGTTTAGGTGGTGTTGGTTGAATTTAGAAATTTAAATGTTTTGTTGCTCTGATTGGATTTGGTTACTTGATAAATGTTTTATCTCTAAGTGTTGCTTTAAGTATGTATAGGTTTTTGAAGATTTTTATTTTTGTTTGGATTGTTTATGATAATTTTGGGAGACAGTGTTTCTTCTAATTTTCCAAATTTGTTTTTTTTATGTAAGACTAGTTGTGCCCGTGGCTTCGCTAACGTAGAACTCAAAGCGGAGAAAGTCAGAGCAAAAAAAGTACAAAAACTGTAGTTAAAGTACAAAAAGAAGACAACAACAACAAAACGCAAAAGAAATTTCGTAGTCCATTATTTGCCATCTTAAAATAAGTTTCAAAACCGGAGTTAGGGTTGCCACTTTCGTCAAACAAAATTTCTCCATCTAATCAAATTAATCACTTTTTCAGAGATATTAACAATTTCATTGAATTTTAATTTTTCTTTTAAATTCAACATTGTAAATTGTGCAAATGGACTATTTTCAAAATCATGATATCTTTTTACACAGGCTGGCGTTCTTTCTTAAACGTCCAGAAATGCCCCCCACCCCCCCTATAACCATGGTGGAAGGAGGGCCAAGGTTCTTGAGTTACTACTGAAATCGAAACCTTCAAAGTGACTTGCGAGTCTCGCAGTTTCGGCTGAACCAACGACTAGACTAAACACCTGCATCGAGGCTCAGGGTCGGCACTTTGAACACCTACTGTAATGTCATTCCTACCTCGTACAAGTTGCATTATCTCTGTAAGGATGCATTTCCGGATCCATGTTTATAGGAAAAATTTTGTTCCCCGTTACAAACTGTACATGGTATTTCATTCTTGACCTACCTTTCTGAATCACCCTGTATAAATATGCTTGAAAGTGCGTACATACATGTGATGAATCTAGTTAGACCATTTTCGTCTGTAAATCCACTTCTAGTAACACGAATAAGTAGAATTTTTCTGCTGCAAGGTTGTTAAAGGTTAAGTTTGGCTTTGTTTATTGACGAGACCAACGAGACAGACAGGCCTGGCAACACCTCCTAGAGAGAAGGCCTGCGGACAAAAAGTGTATACATTGTTACATTTGTTACATCAAGCGGCTATTGTTAATCAAGCGGCTATTGTTACATCAAGTGTATAAATTGTTATATCAAGTGTATTGTTAAATTGTTATATCAAGGCTATTGTTATATCAAGTGTATAAATTGTTACATCAAGCGGCTATTGTTAATCGTATTTCTAACAATAATAAGCCCTAAATTTGGCCCCTTGATGATGATATAACAATGTATACACCTTTTGTCCGCAGGCCTTCTCTCTAGTAGGTGTTAGTCCAACACCTCCTAGACAGAAGGCCTGATAACTAAAACGTCATACATTGTTACATCATCATTAGTCGACCATTGTTAATCCTATTTCTACCAATAATAAGCCCTAAATTTATTTTATTTCGTTTATTTTATTTTATATATGAAATATGAAGGCTTTGCAATATTTCATATATCCAATAGCGATACAAAGACCTTGCACTGTATAGATCACAGCAATCTTATTTTATTTTTGAGTTTGTATAACTTTGGTATAATTATTTCTTTCCTATGTTTTCACTTTGTGTTTACTGTAGAGACTTTTCGATATTCACGATAGCAATTTTTGCTGTGATCTTCACATAAGCTTGAAAATTCATTGATTCAGCGGTTTCTAAATTTTTATTAAATAAATAAGGCTTTGCTTTCATGAGCTTCCAGATTCTTCTCAAGACTTCCATTGAAAATACAGGAGTCTTCAACAATGATATCAATACAACTTCTGGATCGCTCACCCAATGGCAGAAAACAGCTCCTTCGCGTTCCCGAAATTACAGCCTTAAATACAACTGTCTCAGTGGGTAGAAAGTAATCGAGTTGTCGTTCCTGTTTGCTTGAATTTCTGGAACGCTTTCTGCTCATTAAGTAAGCGATCCAGTAGTTGTATTGATATCATTGGTCTTCAAAGATTAATTTTCTCATTTTTCTTCGCATAGTATTTTTCAAGGATTATTTCGAATGAAAGTTTTCTGTAGGTGGTTTAAAATAATATTTAAAATAAAATAGTCCTAAGGGAGCAAGAGGTTTATCACATGATTCAAAGTCAAAATAATGTTCCACCGAAAAAAATAATTCCGCGAAATAGTTAATGAAATGAAATTCTAAACACGGGATGACGATTGATTAGAATATAATTCTAGCGACAATAGGATATACTTAAAAAAACTTCTGTATTTTTGTCGAGACTCTTAAGGCAGTCATAGAGTTGGCATCTGTAATTTGAACTCGAGCCGCAAAACGGCAACAACAACGGCACTTCTCATTACTCAAGATGGGAGTGAAGCTCAGTTTAAAATATTTCCAGAGAGAGAGAGAGAGAGAGAGGAAAAAACCGATATTACGACGTTATCTTACTGATTGTTAAAATGGTGATTAATTTGACAGCATTAAGAATTTCAGCAGTGTCATGGTAAACATGTCAATTCATATTATTCTGAAAAAGGTTAAAATACATATTATCATAATGAATAAGTTTTGTTTGATAAGCGGAATGAGTTTTTTTTGTATGAATGATTAACCAATAACTTATTTTGTCTCTGCTCATTTTAATATGTAGATTCATAGAAATAAGATTGCAATGACGAAGCATTCTTATTAATTAAAAAATGCTTCTGAACAAATAGTCTACCTAAATTATAAGATGGTACAGAAATATGTAAATGATAATATTGACTTGCAGTTTAATTGCATGTGTTTATTAAAATTTAAACTCTAAAATGTTTGTATATACGTATAAAAATTTGCTATACAAATGAAGAAAATCCACATTTGAAAGTTACTTTTTGGAATCATCCGAGCATCACTTTTATATTCTTCTTATCGTGGAATTTTACTAACGTAACATTACCATGGTTTCAAAAAAGTTATAGTCTAATATTAAAAAACAAATAATATTTATATCCAGATGTTAAAGGATGTCATAATTGACAAAGCTTTTCGAGAAAAATCTACGCTCACCATTGGACATCGGTGGTTATTTCAATGCCGATAGTCTATCCAACGAAAGCAAAACTGTGCGTTTCGATTAAGTTTCCAATTTCAGTTATTAGATGCTGCTGCTGCATTAAAAAATAAACAGTGTTTTTCAAGTGGAAATTTAATCGGACATATCCAGTGTTTCATTAAACAGGATATAGTTTTATATGAAAGTAATTATATTTGAAACTGAATAATTTTTTACGTACTTTTATTGAACTCAAATCCACTGTTTAGACCAAATCCTGCAATCAATTCTTCGCCCGCTTCATGTTGTTAAAGCGACTCCAAATCTGACACACACAATCATTTCCGGTGAAAATAAAATCCCGCTCAAAAACTTTTAAAACAAAACTTTTGTAATAAACTTTTGAATAAAACTTTTCAGGCAGGGATAGGGCCACCTCATCGATTTTTATCCATCCTTTATTCTTTATCAAATGAAGGGCTAGACTCTAAGTAGTCCTATGCTACATTTACATCAATGTTAAGATAATCCAACAGTATATTCTTTGTATCAAGTACTATATTTTGTGTAAATGGTACGATGTTTGTACGATAGCACGAAAAGATTAGTTCTTTATTCCAACTCGAAAGCAGCTTTGTATTCTTTTTCTTGCCATATCGCAGAACAATCATATCGTGGTATAGGACTACCTAGAGCCAAACGCTTTAAATAAAAGCAAGACCTTTTTAAAAATCACTTGACTTTTATAACAATATCCATTATTATAGGTCTTCTATTTTATTATTTATTCTTGCAAGTGATATCACTACAGTTCCAAGATATGAAGAATATAAAGTGAATCTAGGTTGATTCCAAAAATTAATTTGTCAAAGGTGATAAGCAAATTATTACATCTGTTTATAAAAACTGTAACAAGATTTTTAAATTTACAAGTTAATAAATATATGGAATTAACTGAGTAAATATACAAGGTAGCCCACAAAACTTACTGTGAGAGCAAATAATGGTTTTATTAATGAACAGATTATAATATTTCAACATGTTCATACTGGATAATGCGAAAATGTTTCCAATCATAAAATATGCAAATTAGTTCAAATAGGTTTTTGGCTGCTAGAGTGTGTTGCTAAGCACAAAAATGGTTGCAACTTTGATCTGTGCGCATTGGACCGAATTTCTTCTAAGAGAAGAACGATGGTGTTTTGGTAACAGCGACAATCACAGGTGCCCGCTACCTACGGATTTTACAGGATCAAGTTATTCCTTACATGAGGCAATGAGGCATATTGGGAAACGTAACATTCCAACATGATGGCGCGCAGCTGGGATACCGACATTTCGTTACAAGACAATTCGCGACAAACGCAGCTCGTTCCAGAGAATTTGCGAGACTCACAGCTTAAAATTAAAAAAAATATGCCACCAATTTAATGATAAATTTATACAGTAAACTTTGTATATTTTAACATAAAAACGCGAATGTAAGGTCATTTTATTCTCTCATTATTCAATTTATAAAGCGTCGCTCATGATTAAAACTGAAGAAATCATAAAATCAGTCATTTTTTTTTTGTTAAAACAATGAGAATATCATTTCTACAACTTCAATTATACAATCAAAAAAGCAAATGTTAAATCATTTAAGCATTTTAGAATCTTACAATGTCTCGTTAATACGATTTGTTGCAGAAACGAATTGCCCGTCGCGAATTGTCTTGTAACGAAATGTCGGTATTCCCGCGCCGCCACACAAAATCTTCCTTGTAAAACATTTCTTGCTTTCTGTTTTGTAGTGAAGACAGATTGATTGGACGACATGTTCCAATAGTGTGGTCTCCTCGATCCCAGGACATTAATCCATGTGACCATTGGTTATGGGGATTTCTAAAAAGCAAGGGTTATCTTACCAGACCAACAACTGTCTGAAAAGACTCCATCAGACTCCAACCAAGGGTGATCTGAAAGACTCCATCAGAAGAGAGATAGCTCAAATCTCACAGCCAATATTGCAATCTGCCTTTTTCAATATTGTTAACCGCTTAAATTTGGTGATAGAAGGGAAAGATAGTCATATCCAGCAGGTTATTTTATATTTTATGATTGGAAACATTTCCGCATTATGCCATTAGGAACATATTAAAAACCGTTTTCAGCTCTCAAAGTAAGTTGTTTTTGGGTCACCCTGTATTTCAAGCACAGCAATATTCCAGAAAAACAGCCTGAAATTTAAAATACGCCAAAAAGTTATTTAATTTAAGCTGTTATGTAATTGTCTCGTACAAAATTAACTTATAGATACACATACACTCTTCCTAAGGTAAATTATAAAAACTGGAAGGTTCGGATTACGAACAAGGGCAACTTTTCGCATAAAATGATGGTTTTTTTTTTTTTGCATTAAAACATACTTGAAATAAACCAGGAATTGTTGCTACGATCGCAGGTTTTAATTTTGAAAGTTTTTATTATCGGCCATGATAGTTTTAATAAGTCGGAAACGCCATACATCGTTTTGAAGACGACAGGTTTTGATCAGTTCGGATTATCGAGAATCTACTATATTTTCTTTTGGTAACGTAATAACGAAACCACGAGAGTTTAAAATCTTTCCAAGAAAAGATTAGAAACACGTGAAAGCATAAAACCGTTGAGAAATTGTTATATTACAGCTGAGGGTTGAAAGCTTCTTCTAGAGAAAGTACGAAGGAATTTATAGCAATGAATAAGTTGGGTTTCCTTTATAGCAATTTGGTTTTGCAAATTTCAAGCTAAATACAATGAATCCCCTTTTACGAAGAATCGAGAACATAAATTGTGTTGGATGCTCTTCACCAAAGGCCATGACCACCATCTGTTTTGGGTTGCTATCTCGAAACTGATTGGAATAATCGTCTCTTTCACTTTCAAACTGAACGACTAACGTGGCGCCGAATTTGTTTCTAATGATTCGTCAATTTTCCTCGAAAGCTTTAAAGACAAGATTTATATCGAAAGAATTTATTTCACGCCCTATTAACTCTTTATTTTTTTATATTGTACACATTGGGTTTTTTTTTTTCCTTCTCTTTTTCTCGCTCTCTCCCTTTCCTCCTTGTAGGATTAATGATGTGATTCACAAGCTGTTAACACGGAGCAGCTACGATGCTGCCATCTGCTGTCAGCTTCTGGGAATTCGACTTCTGCAAAATGCAGTTTCCTTGTTTCTCCTGCAAGTAAGTCATTGGCAAAATTTTTTTATCCTTTAAGTTTTGAACGTTTTTCAGCAAAATAACCGCTTTAATATTTCCTTGCAATTTTGAACACGGGTTGTTTGATGTTTTAATTAAACCTAGCCGCTAGATTACCAAGAATGGCGGGCGAAAAGCAGTTAAGCCGTCTCCCTGTAATAAATAGCAAGGTCAGAAGACACATATACCGTGTATACTACAGTATACACACAAACACATACACACAACTCATACACGCATCTAGGGGTTTCTCCGTCTCAAATCGATCAAATGAATTTTCAGTATCGTTCTAACATTAAGTATTTATTTATGAGTAACCTGTTTCTTTTTTGGCGTCAGTCGACGAGCTCCTTTAACGGACCATTCCCATTTCACTCGTTTGCCCCCCTTTAATGTCGACGTGAGAGCGCAGGAACCCACATTTTTATCGATTATCGTAAAACCTTTGGAATTTTAAGTTAGATTTTGAGTTTCAAACATCAACGCTAGATGGCACCTGTTGCCATAACTTTCCCCGCAGTCTTTGCTTTCTCAGCTATTCTAGAAGAAAATTCCACTATTGACAAGGAATGGACGAACCATAACGGCGCTGGAGGAGAAGCAGGTTGTACTTAAAGGTCATGCCGGGAAATTGAATACTTCGAAATTCGTTTCTGTTTATTAGGTTGCGCTTTCTTTTTTTTTCTTCCCCATTCTTATCCCACCCTCCAGTCTCTTTCTCTCTCTCTTTCTTCATTTTCTTCCCTTAAACAATCCCATTTTCTGTTGGAAGATTACAAGAAAATTAAGAAATGAAAATAATGGCGTTACATAATAAAAGGAGGCATTCTTTACACGACTGCTTCTATTTAAAGGGGACGGCGCAGTCTGCTTCGGCGGAATCTTATCGGTTTTCTCGACACATTCGCCTTTCCACTCAAAAGTTGTCCTCTCTGGAAGAAGTACTTACATGAAATTGTTCTACTTTTCACTGTAAAAGTTTAAAATTATTTCATTAATCAGCTGAAATATAAACGATTCCAATTGTAAAACAACCCTCGTCTTAGCATACTTTCATATTCCAATAATCAGCAAAAATAAATTCTTTACACCTAATTGAAGGTAATATGCTTGCTTTAGTTAACATATCTAACTGCGCTTTGCAATCATTTGATTTGCAATAGAATTTATTGCATTCTTTCAATTAGAACAAACATTCGTACCTCGTATAAGCTAGGTGTAAGCGCAAAGTGTGCGGACTCTGGTGAGCGTTTCTTGCGTTAGCTTCGGGAGAGCTCGTTTGTTTACATGCGTGCACAAGGTAAAACAAAAGGCAAAAATAGACTATAGTTATTGCTTTTGTGCTATATTATAAGTATACCAATTAATTTTAAAGATGTCAAATAACTGCAATATAGTAAGATGTTGTAATACGTGTAAAACTGCCCAAAAAACAGGAAAAACAAATTCATTTCTACAAGTTCCCGTCTAGGCCATAGGAAGCTAAACGGAGGCAGAAATGATCCAGTTTATGAAGATTTGTTTTTAATCAAATAAAATATTAATTCAGTATCATAATTTAATTATGATTGAACAATATGTTCCACAGAATTACAGGTGACGAATGGATGCCCACCTCAAAATCGTATGTATGCAGCGATCATTTCTTTGGTGAAACGAAAGACAATCATCCCGGTCATCCTGATTACATTCCAATAGTTCGATGTTCGACATCCAATGTGACTGACAAAAAAAGTTCAACGCTTTCAGCGGTAATTCTCGGTCAACAAAAGTAATGTGTCTAGTGGATGTTTAATATTTCTAATTAAGTCACAATGAAATTTTGCTAGCACTCATTTTAATATGATTTTATAAGTTGGTTTATATATGCTTGTTTGAGGCAGGCATTGTCCGACAATAACACTGTGACTGTTATAAATTTCTTTGTTCACAGAATCCATATTCTTTGAATCAACTAATTATTTCCCTTTTTTATGATACTTCTCGAAAAGATGAACTGCAAATTGTTTCATAAAAAAACTAATTTAAACACATTTTCCATGGTGAGTGTCAATTTGAAATTCTTAAATACCAGCTAACTCAACGTAAGCATTGCGTTTCTCTCCCGACTCTAGTTGATTTAGCCACCACCAGGTGCGAATTCACTAGCGCTCCAAGCGGCATGCACCTAGCTTATAAAGCCTCTTATGCACTGGCGACTGGTTGTTCGCAACCGAGTGCGTAAACGATAACTATTCTAGTTATGTCTCGAGGTTGCTGGCACCCAGTCGCTAGTGCGTAAGAAGCTAATGCACATCTGATCCTCACATCTTTTCAAAAAGTCAAATAAGAAGGAAAAACCCACAAAATGTCCCAATCTATGCCCTCCGAATAAGAAACCCCAAAAGAATAAAGAAAAAACCTATAGAAATTTAGGATAAAATCAGATTAACCAGCTTGTTTTCGAGTCTCGAATCGAGGTTATATGATACAGGTCCGTTTATGTTATAATGTAGATATTCTGTGTGTATTTCTCCTTACTTTCCACTGATACTTATCAGCAGTCTATGTCAAGATGGCAACAAAATAAGAGTTTATCACTTCTTTTGCACTATACTCGATGGACTTACAGTCAGATACTATTTTAATGAAAATGATTGAAACTTGGTGGTGATCCTGAAGAGCTTTTAGCAATATGTATGTGGGGTATGTTAGAATAACGTGAATGCTAGGATTCAAATCTTCAATGAATATACCTACATTTCTCTTCGTGCAGTATCCATGCATATCTCCCCAAAAATATCAGTGCACCAACGCTAATTTCCATAAAAAAACAGCTACCATATGCAAGCCTGCAAGTTTGATTTAAGGAGTTTTAAGAAGTGTATCATGTACTGATTTACTAAAATATACACACAGTAGTGGATAATACTCATTTCAACGTTTTGAGCTACGGAGGGATACTAACGGTCGTCTTTCCAAATCCTATTCCAATGATAATTCAAATGTTATTACTAATCTTATATTCTGTAATTGAATTATTCATAATTTAAGTACGTTTAATAAAATAGTCCCTGACTTTTATGTCCACCTTGTAAAATTCCAAATAAAATCTTGTTTGGAAATAGTTAAAAATATATCTTGTGTGACGAAACTATATAATACTAACCGAAATGAAAAAGTCTACATATATCGAAACGAATAATATATGACTTAAACCGTCGTCATAATCACCGACACATATAAAGTCACTGTTCATAATAAGGAACTAAAGCATCTTATGTATTGTTTCGGTTGATAAAAATAAGATAAAGGTTGTTTTCCGGAAAGCTTATTATGCATCTGATAAAATACAGAGTGTATCAGATTTAAATTTTCCAACAGTTTAGTTTCGTGTGACACAGATCTATGAATAAGCAAATATTTATTAACATGGAAACCGAATTTCAACGTGTAAGCTTTTGATCTTATGGGGGATATTTCACAAGTGCGCATGCGTGAAATTGGAGCTGAGGGGTGAAGAAATAGAGTAATACATTTGCTGTGGAGTTAACGATTACATTTTGAATTCCTGTTGACTCGGTTATTTTTATGCAAAATTGATCCTCTCATTTTGGTGCGTCGAGATCGCTTTTGTAAAATGTTGAGCAGACGGAACAGGAGATCATAACAACAACAGCAATGCCAATTCATTTGAAATCATCGGATAGAATGCAGAGCAGCAGCGACGGATCAGAACTTAATTAAACGTTCATATAAGAAATGCTTTAAAGATACATGAAAACTGGCATCAACAAAGATGCTTGTTGCAGTATTTTATGAGCTTTTATAATACATAAGGGTATGAATTCCAGCAAATGTATAATAACTTTCATTATTGGTTTCTATAATTACTTTATAAATGATTTCTGTGTTAACAAGCGCAAATGTATTCTTCTGTGAGAAATGCTTGACAAAATTCTTCTCGTGCAAGCTTCCTGAAACCGTTATGAAGTGTTTAGAAATGATGAACAGCGGTTTGACAAAATCGTAGTGGGTTTGGCAAGATGGCGTTCAAGGAGTCATGGACTTGGCATTGAAAATGTTTCGGACCTCATCCTGTTGAAAGATAAAGTCTGCACTGTCGGTTTGCAGCCCTGACATGAGCCAACTTTCGAGTATGTCCACTTATCGAAAGTCGAGATAAGTGGACCCTATCTCGACATTTGTTTCCGCAAAGAAAAACGACGCATATGGTTTAGATTTTTAGATGGTGGACAATTCAAACGAATCGTAAAGAGATGTGTTGCTTCTCTTATATAGCCAAAGTTCAACATACTGCTAATAGAACGGCTGTAACAATCATTTATAAGCACGCATGATTGCATTTATCATTGGTAAGCATCTTGTAATTAATTGACATTTATATATAAGACTAATGGCGTTTTTTATTTGATTCGTAGAAAATTTTTAAACGTTCATGTTACAATTTCTTAATGAATATCTATGAAGAAATACAGACGAAGAGAGATTCAGCAATGTCTTGCTTTTATTTAAGGAGCCCCTATTAAAGATACACTGCAATCCTGATCAGAGAATCAATAAACAATTGGCGCCATCTTTTGTCATTAAATTAATAATTATGACTAGTATGGTTAAAATATTTATATATCTTAAATTTTCGAATGTCGCATATAAGATGCTTTTATTGTTAAATTTAGTCTCTTAAAAGTTTCAGTTTTTAAAAATTGAATTATGTGCTTCGATTCTCATGGTCGATGATTTACAGCTCTGTCTAGCAATTACATTTTCTAATAGCGATCAAGAGCTTCATAAATAATTCCATTTAGAAATAGACTACATGATGATGTTGAATCAGGAAAATTAAAGTTGAATTTTTCATCATCCTCTTGTAATTTTGTTTAGATGTGACTATTCATGAAGTTTTCATTACCGTTTTCTTATCCCTGGCCTCTTTAGTGCGCGAAGGGTTTTATTATTATTATTTTTTTTTTACTTTCTTTTTTCCTTCTTAGCTTCTCTCTCTCTCTCTCTCTCTCTCTCTCTCTCTCTCTCATTTTTAACATTAGCGCTTGATAATGCATTCAATTTTTTAGATGAAAATCCTTCCCGCTCAAGGTTTCGTCTGCGGAATGCATTAGTAAAGGAACAAAAAAATGGAGGAAAAACCCAAGGAGGATTAAATGTACAGGGTTTGACTGATTCAGCTTGTACGGGAGAAAAGAAGTACGGAGGGAGGGGATTGGGGTGTAAGGGATGGGTAGGAAAAACGAGGCAAAAGAGCGACTTCTTCATCGAAAGGCGCATGCCCGTGGTTCCATCTGCCGAAGATGCCATGCTGGAGATGGCAAAGGGGGAAGGAAAATAGGTTCCACCAATTCAAACAGCCGAAAAAATCGATGCCTCATTTTTCCTCTCCTTATAGATCATTGTCGACTTAGTCAACTTGGGAATCAGAAGCTGAATATTAATGACCCAAGATTTCCAGCCTTAATTTTAGTGCAATCTATGTATTTTTAATAAATTTTTGCCTGGTTTATTTTAACTTTACAGAATTCGAAAGCAGGTCTGTAAAATTTCAATGCAATTCTCGGCTTGCGGAACGTGATTGAATATTGAGGTGCAACAATTGCGACTGCAATTGGAGAGAATGTTTTAAGAGTCTTCCTTTCTCGTAATGGTTTCATTATTCCATGGTGATGCTCCACTTAAAAATATTGCAAAATACTGCGAGCATCTAGGATTATGAGGATTGCTTTTTTTAAGTTCCTTGATTGGACCAAATGAAAATCATGTAAAAATGACATCTTCAGAAGAATAAATAAAATATTAATTATTTGTTATTATCTCGTGATGATGATAAAAAGTTTTTTTGCTATCCCAGCCAAAAAGTCTTTGGTTGTACGAATATAATTTTAAAAAAATTAAGGTCAAAGGTTTGTTTAAATGAATCGTTGGTTCCAAAACTTTTAAACTCAAATTTAACAAACTATATTCATTAGATTATTAAAAATTAAATACAAAATGCAGAATGCAACAGATGTGTGGGTACTTTCGTAAATGAAAACAAACTGGATATCTACATTCCTAATTAAGTTTATTGTGTGGGATATGGATATCCTGTTATTATTAGTAATTAATAACTTATTTAAAAAATAAATTTTCAAATAATAAATAATTAGAAATAAACCTCTGTGGTTGTGGTTACTTATTGTGTGAAGAACCAGGAGACGCAGGATCCACTGATGATCACCTTGTGATCGAAATATACATCTGTTCCAATAAATGCTAACTTTTTGTGGACAAGTGGATCATGTGTCTCCTGGTTCTTCACATTCAAATAACGTACATATCAAGCATCGCTATACTCTGTCCAATGAAAGAAAAACTGGGAGTGTCCAGTTAAATTTCCAATTTCAATTGTTAAACATTGTTAATTTTAGTTAGCAACAATGTCTAACAATTGAAATCGTAAATTTAATTAGACACGCCCAGTTTTTCTTTCGTTGAACAGAGTATAGTTTAACTTCAGCTGTAAAGGAAGGAAAAACCTATGTTATCTACAAAGACAAACGAGATATCATATATCGAAGGCGTGTCTTCATTCTCAACATCAAATTGAGATTCTAATTACGAGATGCGTAACCGATATTTCATATCTCGTTTGTGCCTGTAAATAGAAGTTTTCCTTCCTTACAGGTTATCCATTCCACAGTTCCTTTTCTTATTATTATTTAATAGAATGAAGGCCAGTTTTAAAAATGGAAAATGAAACGTATATTTGAATTTCTATGAGATGTTTTTAGAGAAGGACTTCTATTATTTTCCCGTTCTTTACTTATTAAAAGTGCAATGCATTGCTATATGCCAATAGCAAAATTTTGTCCCGCCAGAAAGATAATATGTGAAAGATATTATTAAAAAAATTGATGCAAGGCTTGAAGTGATGCGAGGTAACGGTTATTTACGAGACCAACGCCTCCTATAAAGAAAGCCTCGGCATTTAAACGTCATCATCATGGGTGCATATACTTTTCAAATAGCAGCTAGCGCCACCAGCACCCGGAAGTGATGAAAGTAGCACACTACAAGCACGGAAGAATAGTATACGACTTCTAGCGTTCTACACGCTGTCCAAGGAAAGAAAAACTGGGCGTGTCTAATTAAATTTCCGATTTCAATTGTTACACATTGTTGCTAAGTAAAATTAACAATCGAAATTAGAAATGCATTTGGATATGCCCAGTTTTCTTTCGTTGGACAAAGTATAGGCTTCTAGCTGAAAAGTATCTGCATCACTAACACGATTTGCTATGATGGCGTCTTCTAAATACAAAACAACTTCATACATGGAGGCTGCCACCTTTGAAATCGCTCGTGCGATAACCTACAACAATAGAAGAAATACTGGCGTTTCTGCAACACCACCTCTACTCAAACAACGCTACCTAAAAAACATGTTTTTTAGGTGGCGTTGACTCAAAGCCTGAGCACGAAAACGTCATACATTGTTACATCACCTACGGTAGGGTATTGCTAATCATATTTCTACCAATAATAAACCCGAAATTGTCCCTACCGTAGGCGATGTAACTATGGGCGAGGTCAAAAATGCAAACACAGAGTTCGGTTGGTGAAGTGATGATTATTGCTTGATTGTTAACGTATTGTTGATTATCGTAGCAACAATGCTTTTCTTCACTAACTCAACTCGGTGTTAGCGTTTTTGACCTCGCCCAATGTATGATTTTTCCGTGAGCAGGCTTTCTCTCTAGGCGGTATTGGTTTCTGGCACGCTAGTAGTAGAAAAGTATATGCAACCAGGGTGCGCTAATAGCTGAAAAGTATACGCCTCAAACGCGCTTCTAATGCCACTAGCTGAAAAGTATATGCACCCCATATGTCGACCAAATTTAGAGCTTATTATTGGTAGAAATGCGGTTAACAAAGGACGAAGTCGAGGCCAACGAGAGACGAAGTATGATGATGTAACAATGTATGAGGTTTCAGTGCGGAGGCTTTCTTTAGAGGAGGCGTTGCCTTGAAGCGGAAAAGTCACCTGACCATAGTAGTCCGCCAACAATCCAACCTTCATTATTTTCAACAAACGAAAAAATACTGATTGTTAAAATCCAAGATGAAATCAACGAAGATTACATTTTATTCGGACTACCATGATCTGGTGACTTTTCCGCGTCAGGGCGTAACCACCGAGAGAGAAGGCCTCCGCAATGCAACTGAATACATTGTTACGGTCAGGGCCTGTCTTTCTCGTTAGCCTCGGCCTATTTATTTAGTCTTGATTGTTTAGACTTGATCGTCACGAACGCAGAAACATCACTCATGCATTATTAAGCTATTAGATTGGATTAAGAATAATATAAGAATTTGATTAAAGAAATTATCCCATACTTATAGCCAGAAAATTGTAATTTAGAGAAACTTTACAACATATTACCTGTAAGAGGCAAGTTTAACATCTTAGTTTTTTGAAGTGAATTGAAAGAGTCAGATAAGAAAAATTTATAAAACGGTGATAAGCCTTAAATGCATCCACTAATACGCAAATCGGGATTCGTAAAACATGCGCTATCAAGAAGAGTAACATGTTGAATATCCAAAGAGTGCTCTATTAAGAAATTGCTTTATTTAGCCACCAACTATTTCCGCTTATACATGTATTCTTCGAGTGTTTAAGGGAACTCAATATTGCATCGAAAATGAGGTCAAACCTAAGTGTTTATCCGAGAGAAAGAGAGAACTAAGGCTTCTATTTTGTTGCCTCTCCTCCATTGGAATCGTATTATGGACGCAATTAATTCTGCATGAGTGGGGGGGGGGGGGTGGAGGAGGGAAGGTGCGCGAGGAGTTGTCCTCCATTTGTGACCTGCTTTTTCCTTTTGCACCTTTCTGCTCGACTAAAGCGAAAACCGGAAATCACGTTCTTTCGTTTCAACCGAAAACTTCACGCGCTTTGCTTGCCTTGTTATCAAGAGCTATCAATCAGAAATGTCGCTCTTGGAGAATTCGATCTCTTCCAATAATCGACTGACCAACATTTGGGGAGATGATGCGACTGGAACTAGCACGAAAGAAGTGTTTTTGTGTTGGGTATTTTTTTTTCCTTTTTCTTTTTGCATGAGATGGTGGTTCCCTTTCCTGGTTGCTGCTTAAGGATTGGAGGCACCACTACGAATGCATTTTCCAGTGACGAGATGTAGAAACTCACATTGTCTTAAAGACAAGTTGTCCTGGCAAGCGACTGTGGATCGATCATCTGTTGCAATGTTGTAGATAGAAATCGGCGAGTTCATAGCAATGCAAAGATGGGAGGGGAAAGTGCTTTTGGCTCGATGCTCGATTTCCACTGCCGCCGACCATAAGATGTCAAAAGGCGGGTGGTGCTGGGGAGGCCATTTCAAAAGGGGGTCATCTCAGAGAAGATTGGTAGGGTTCCTGATCTCTCCTTTTGTGAAGACTGTCGGCACGGTGACATGGTGTTGGGGGGGGGGGGGGGTTGGGGGGAAGGTTTTGTTTGAGGGTGGGGTAGCCGGGTCAATGAACTGAGGTGCTTGCAAGGTGGAGCTTAGAAACGGGCTCGGCTTGGCCGGGCAGCAGCAGCAGCAGCACCGGGGAAACTATTGATCCTGCAGGAGCGTGTGCTCGGGGAAAGGGGGTTGGTTGTACGGGATGGGGTGGGGGTAGGTGGCTGGTGGCTGTCGTAGTGCGCACGTCTCGCTTTGCCGCCTTCCGGGATTCTGTGGTTGCATCCAATGGAGACGCAGGGTGAGGAAAGAAACCTGAACGCCGATTTTCACAACGAAGAGATGCAAACGGTGTTCTCGATTTGCAAAACAAAAACCCAATTTCTTCCTCCACTCGTGCCTTCTTTCCTCTTCTTTCCCTCCCGTAAACAATGGTCGATGCGGCAAGGTGAGGGTAGCTCCTTCACCTCCTTATTTCCGTTTAGTTTGTAAAAAGGAAGGAGGAGGGGGTAGAGGAAAAAACACGTAAACCAGGAAGGCTTAGGAGGAAAAACATGAAAAATACAAGAAGCGGAAAATTTTTGCTCTCCTTTTATAGTAAAAAAAAATTATTAGAACGTAATAAACGATTCTGGGATTCCATTCAGAAACATAAAAACCAGGTGAAGGAGAAAGACCGGGAGGCCATATTTCATTAACGTGCGGATTGGTCCAGACATCCACGGTTATTGAGTGTCACATGAATATGCAGTACTAAAAAATACGTTTGGTCTAAAGATCGGGTTACTGGCTCTATTTATTTTTACTTTTTTCAAGAGACCAAAGCAAGGGTCTCAACCCTTTATTTTTATTTTTTTTACGTGTTGCGTGCGTGACGATTGACCGCCTTGCGGCCACTCGTCGGCTGCCCTCCATGAATGAATGCAGTGAAACAACAACACTAAAATGGGGCTTCGGGGAGCTTTTGTTATTTTTATATTTTATCTTTTTCCACACCCTTCCGCTTCCTTCCTGATTCGGGAGGGCCTAAAAGATGCTTTCTTTTATAAGTTTATTCCTCAACTGTTACATGATTCCTTACCTGTTTTAAAGAGGATTGTTTTAATGAATGGATTTTGGGCATGTTTAACGTTCTAATAAAACTAGAACATAAAGATCGATCGACTATTTTTTTTTATTTTATGCCTTTCTTTAAAAATATGAAAAGAGAACTCTTTCAGGGATATCAGTTTGCAAAGATGTTTATTTTGTGTATGAATGGCTTTTATGAATTTTATGGGTGAAGTGTGACCCATCATGTCACGAAAGCATGTCTTAAATCCCTCTTATTGGTTTTTCATGACGCTTAATGAATAAACATTTTCCTGGAAAAACATTGAAAACATTTTTATTTCTCTAACTGAACATGAAATATATTTATATTCCACATCAGAAAAAACGATAGGAGCGTATGCGAGAGCAGGAAGGGGATAGAGGGGTACGAAACCCAATGGCTGCTCTGGTGACATCATTTCGAGAGTTTTGTCTTTAAGAAAGGAACGACTTCCGGGATTGAAAAGGAGGCGTTGGCCCAAATAACAATGGACCAATAGGAATGCAGGTTTTTGCATCGCGAGGAGAACCTCCTTTTGCATATGAAATTACACGGGAAGGATTGGGAAATGAAACAAGAAAAAGGAGAGTTTCGTCTGAATATGAAAGAACAGCGAGATGCAAAAAAAGGAAAGAAAAAGTACAAGGTGAAACAAAAGAGAAAAAAATGGAACGAGTTTGTGTGTGTGTGTGTGTGTGTGTGTGTGTGTGTGTGTGAGTGCGTGTGCGTGTGTGTGTTCGTTCGTGTATGTGTCTGTCTGTGTTATATTTTTTTCGCCGGGGAAGCCATCGGTGGCACTGTTAAAATCGAGGCGTCGATCGAAGAGTCGTTTTCGTCTTGCAACAGGGGGCTCACCAAGTCAGGAATCGATCTCCTTTTGCGCTGATCAACTGCTTTTATCTCTCTCTGACTGCTACCTAGCAAGAAATAAACCAGCGCTCAAAATGAAGAAGAAGAAGAAGTAAAAAGCTAGCCAATAATTTCTTTCTTTTTTTTCTTCTCCTCCTGCTCAGGCCATCTTTTTCCCCTTTCGTAATAAGTACGTCACTATCCAGTTTTAATTCTATCTTTTCTCCCAGTCTTTGTTATTTTCAAAGATTCTTTTCAAAAAAAAAAAATTAAAAAAATCCAAAGAATTATATCACCAAGAATTCATAGAGGGAGAGGAAAATTAATTAGAAAGGGAAGAAATAAACTTCTCAGTAATGAAATAAAAATTAAATTTTTGTATTGCTAATATGAAATTTGCAAACTTAAGAAATGAGTAATCAGATCTTTCCGTTATATTTTACTTGAAGAAACGACAAAATATTATTTAGGAGAAAAATAAGAAGTTATTCTTCGTTGTATCATCCACATTCACAGAGATTTAACAATTTTAAAACTCGACCTCATTGTGTATATTTATTATAAGTCAAAATTAAGATATTCTGAAGAAATCCGATAATCTGTTTAGAGCGGCAGAAACGATACTCGTGGTCCCTGATTCGACTCCTATCTCCTTTCCCTTTCTGTATGGTAATTAATGTGTATTTACTCACAAATCATTTTATTTTGCCACGAGATTTCTTGTATGCATTCATTTATATGTTGGATAAATAGTACAAGAACGTCTTCTATCTTATTAATTCGTAATCTTGTTACGGTTAAACGAACCAAATGAAGTATGTATTCTCTGAATATTCTGAATTGGTAGTTACACTTTCAGAGTAGAATGTCCCCCTTGTCCTTTTATTTAATACAGGGTGATTATTAAAGTTATTGTGGGTGGATGCTACCTCCGACCAGCTACTGCACAGTAACTTTTGAATCGCCTTGTAGAAAACAACTCTTGATTTGCAAGTAATGTGAAAGAATGCTACAAAAAAGGAGGATAACGAGGAAACAAACGGAAAATGCGTATCTCGATATATCAGAAAATCCTTTGGAGTTCTAGTTTGTATCTGATTGAGTTCTAGCTCGAACAGGATGGGACACAATTCTGCCACAATTGTTCCTGATTCCCTGACTCACGCTTTACCCGGTGGATGAAAAAATACTAAAGGTAGCAGAGACGAACTCTTAATATCTTTTGTATTGGGGTTATCAAGTCTAAAGTTTACCAGATGAAGATCATCAATTGAACAATTAAGACAAAGCATTACAGTCTCCGTTGCTGAAATTACACCAGCTATCTGTCTATAAATGCAAGGCGGCCACGTAGAAATTACTGAATATAGAAATCCAAGGCTTTCGTTTACTCTGCAATAAAACATGTTTTATCAGTAAATGTGTAGAAACTTTATAATCATCCAGTGGTTTATTTTCTGTTAATTATTAATCTTCAGAACTAGAGTTGAACTGTGAGAAAAGGTGGAAGGAAGACATGTTGAACATCTTCTGTAAACTCATCTGTTAAGTATAAGATAAAACATTACATAAAAATTTTATTTTAAGATTCTCTATGTATATTCTGAGTTATTCAAAATCTTTCTCCGGACTTTAAGTTTACCCTGTAAAAGGTTGTTTATTCTATTATGCAGGCATATTTAGTAAAGATATTTAGTATTTTGCTTTATGTACTTACTTTATACGATGAGGTTTTTAGATCCAAAGAACTAACGGAGCTAAGGACAGCGCTATCTACTAAACTGGTATTAAAGGAGTCCGGACAAAGAAATTTTTCCAATTATATACTGAGAAGGTTTCATTGTTCATTAGTCTGGAATTTCGCCAATCCGAAGAAACCAATTCCTTGACATGCACATAAACATACAAACGCAAGCACCATATTTGTCTTTTATTAAGAATATTTGCTTTGTTATTAACGCAAGCTAATTTTAATTTTAGAGTGCATTATTTTTGTAAACAACATTACGTTTCGGATAAGATGTTTCTCTGTTGTCTCTGTTTTTAATGCATTTACTTTTTTTTAAATAAATTGTGCAAGTTTAAATTTTATTGATTTCTATCGTTTACTAGCAGCTGTACTTTGACGAGAGGGGGGAACTTTCTTTCCACTCTGTCGTTTTCTATCCATGCATGGTTTGTTTCCATCGACGAGAGGTTTCTCTGAATGGATGGTGAAGTAAATAGATATTAAAACCAGCGAAAATTATTGAAAGTGAAACAGTTGAAGGCGAAATAATGCTTTGAATAGAAAAAAAGCAAATGTATCCATCAATGATCACGGAAGAAAATAATTTTGCTGCCATTATAGGCTCATTCTCCAGCTGCTAGATCAATATTGATTATTGATGCACGAAATGAGGTCATGGGTTCGATTTATGATCCTACGTCTGAAACAAAAAAAAAGGGTTCCAACACCGTTTTCGTAAAGATTTAAGAGTGAGTTGCTACATTTGACAACAACCTTTTTTTGGAAAAAATAATTTTTTTTTAAATCTCCATCTATGTCTGAATAGATTTTGCAGGAATTATCCTCATGTCAAGTTTTCTTTTTGCATGTAAGATAATATGTATGAAGGCAGAGTTTTATCTCCGTGGTTTTATGTTGTTTTCATATTATGTTGTTATTTCACGTAATAAGCATAACAGGAGTGATACACATGAGTATCAAGATAATTACTTTGAGGTTTATTCAGAAACTGCTCTTTCCGAACAAAGTAAGCCCCACTTCAATATGAGTTTAATGAAGCCATAGGTTGAGCACGCGTTTACAGTTTCTTATAGAGTTTTCTCTAAATTTTGCACAAATAAGGCAAACCTAAATTTAGCTCTAAAGAGAAACAGTTGTCAGACGGGTTATTGCCATGCATCAAGATGCACTAATTGCGTATGCAACTAGCAACGGAAACTCTCATCTTTGTCACTCGATGTTTGATCGATAGACGCAATTTTCTTTTCTCTTCCTGTTTTGAGAGAACTCTATTAAAGGTGCACTTTCATCGTGTGTTATTCTGTCTGTTTTCGGCCTGTCTCAGCGTGTCGTAAATACGAGCGACGGTTCTAATGTTGCCATTCAAGAACAGAACAGATATCCTGACGATGCGGGGAGAGGAAGTGACTGAACAGCGGGATCTCCTCTCTCTCCCAGGTCTAGTTCTGAGTGGGTCAGTGGGATACAAAATATGGAGGGGGGAAAAGTTCCACGCCCTAAAATATAATGCATAATCCTAACCTTTTTATTATGTATATTGTCTGGTCATGAGAGTCTAGTGAAACCATGCGGTGGAAAAGACTCGTCCATCTGGAGTGGAGACCTCACTAATGTTAATCAAATGGTAAAAAGGGACGAGACAGGAAGACAAACGAAAATTTTCCTTCTTTCTTGTTCAATTAGAAGCAGGTAAGGAGGCTCGAAATTCAGTGTGGACGCAGTGGCAAGAAGGACCCCGTGCCGTCGCCCTGGAAACCGGCTGACCCTGCCGCCCTCGCGTGCTTAAGCTTGGGGTCGTTTCATTCGCGTGCGCCGTGGACACTCACCAGAGTAGATCGGAACGCTTTCAAGGAAAACAGAATAATAGAAAGAAATAACAGGGAAAAAAAGAAAAGGATGATTCAACGAGAGAGGTGGAACGAAAGACAAAAAAAAAAAAACAAAAAATAAAAAATAAACGAAAAACAACAAACAATAAAAATGGTTAGGTGATGAAAACGAAGAAAGCCTTCAGGTGAAATTAAAAAAATAAAGAAGTAAATAAATAAATCATCCTGTTGCAGAATTAATTTCTCTTTACTGATCCCAGGAAAAAAAAATTGAAAATTCTTACAGGCGTGCAAAAGAGATTTAATCTTAGACCTAGGTATAGTGACACTGACCTTTAAAAATTATTATTTTTATTGTTATTACATCATATACCAATGCCAATTTGGTTTTTGCTGATCAACGCTGCAACGCATTCAGAAATGGCTTCCCTGAATGTGAGCAAGTGCCTTATCAAGAACCCTTGAACGAAGGAAGGAACTGGTTCTCAAGCCTCTGTCTGTACCTCTGCGATGACACTTGTTCCTCCGATAAACACTGGTCCACAAATCCCAACCGTTAAAAAAAATGCCTTGATGTCACTAACGTTTCACGCAGTTTTGGGCCACCCTGAATTAGCATAGGTTCTAGGGTAATCGGTATCTAACAACGGGATGTTTATAAATTATAGGATGTTCTTTAACCGAGGACTTTCTGTACTTCTCACTCGTCATGTAGAGCTTTTTGTAGAAATTCAATTTTTTTTCTACACCTTCTCTCAGACTAAGACGTATTTCGTTTTTTTTTTTTGTTATTTCCTTTGGTTTTCTACATCTTTGGTATTTTAGAGTGCACATGAGCATCCATTTCCGCTTGTAATAAAGGGGAATTCCAGCCATAAATTATGCTACTAATTCACGACAGCGAAACTTTCTTCCAAATATTTGATAGTAATTAGCAAAAACACAAAACACCACGCACTCTATTACTCTATTACTCGCGGAGATAATTTATGGTACAGTCGAAGATGTTTCGTAAGGGCGCGCCCGGATACATAAAAGAGAAGCAGCACTATATTCAAACCGGAATCCCATAGAATGCATGCAGCGCATTACACCATTACCGATCTTGCTAATAAGATACGATGAAATTTCATCTATATTTTCGTCGTTGCTGACGTTTTCTTCATTAGTGAAAGAGGTATCAGGCTCGAGTTCAAACATGTAGGATGGTACCTAATTTTTTTTCCTCAGTCGTTTAAATTACATAGCCGCAATAGAAAAAACACGCGAATGTGATCAGATCGCTTAGCGCGCCTACTTCCCTTCAAAGAGTGCCTAAATATTTCCAATTTTTAAAGATTGTTTTCGATCTATTATGGAAACAAATTATACCATTAATTATACCATTTAAGATTGCTAAATTTTAGACACAATTCACATTTGGCTGTACTTCCCCTTTAAAATTTAATTGACCCATTCCGAATCATAGCTATAGCGTAATCATATGGCCATATCACTAACAACTTTCTCAACTGAGTCTTCCGTCATTGATAACAAATTACATTGTCTCAACAAACAAATTTACATTGTGAAAGTTGTTCTTGAAGATGACTGCTGCGCTTGAAGTTCGCCAAAAGTAACTTACTGTTCTAGAGTTCCTGAAGAAAGTGGGACAGTGGGAAACCGGCAATTGACACTCTTTTTATTTTATTACGGTAGAACCCCGGTTTTATGTTTCCCGCTTCATGGTTAATTTTTGCTTGATCCCAAGAAACTCTTATATCAATATATTAAAAAAAATCCCGGATTTTATGTAATGCAAATCCAAAATTTTTCGCATCCTGCGTTTTTGAGGTTAAAAAATCTTTGGAGGTGATGCTGTCGCTCGCAATCGGTGGGCAAGCAACCTTATCTGGTGAAAGGCAGTAAGCCAATATTCGGGGTTCTCCATCCAACGGCAGATCACAAACATCTGACAATATGCAGTGGGTTAACAACATAGTTTTGAAGACAGGCGCGTAACAATGAAAAAAAAGTCACTCTTTTGCGGGAATTGGCGAAGCACGTGTATGCACAATTAGTTAGAAAAAGGGTTGCGCTAGATGGATTCCATTCTTCAGAGATATTCACAGATGCCCACAAACTAAAAAAAAAATACTGTCATCAGAGAACCTCGTCACAGTACGAAGATGTGACTTTCTTGCAAGAATTGTGACAGGAGATGAAACGGGGATGCACCATTTTGAAACAGAGACGAAGATGCAATCATTGGAGCACCAGAGTTTTACAGTGAAGCCATACGAAGGCTTAAGGCAGTTAAAAGAGACGGAGAAGTAATATTTCCTTCCTAAACATGTGTTAACATTAATATGTATTGATAATATTTATATATAAAACTTATTGTTCTTCTGTAAATATTCTTAAAATTTTTGAACCAATTATCCGATTGAGCTCATGTTCGCACCATATGTTCATTAGGTTCAGAGTAAGGTTTACATGTGGCAGAGTGTCAGGTTGGTCCAAAGGGGGGAAGGGTAAAAATAAAATATCTATATACAGGGTGATTCAAATCGTGTGTAAAACAATTTAAGAGGGTATTATAGAGGCCAAGGTAAACACAAAAAGTCCGATGAACATGGGTCCGAATTTGAATTATAACTGAGATATGAACAGAAATAAAAATGCCGCGACCAAGATCAACAAGTTAATAACTCAGGTTCTGTAAAGTCTAGATTAATGAAATTTGGAGGAATAACAGGGTATAAAAGACTGTGTATACCGTTAAAATTTGATCGAATTCCAACAGGAAGTTTCCGAGTTATGCAGTCAAAATTGTAACAAGTGCTGGTTAGTACTCACAAGTGAACACATGTTATGATGTTGAAAGAGTAACCCGGAAAATTTTTTATTTTACACATGATTTGAATCACTCTGTATATGAAATAGACTTGGTTTATGTTTGTTTACTTGCATGTATGAGCAATTAGCCCGTCGTGTTTGCGTCAACAATCGGCTAGTCGTGTTTGTATGTTGCGTCAACAATGGTTGATGAAATTATTACATGCCGTAGCCGACGAAAAAGACAGGCCCCGATAGATAGCACAAATTTACATCATCATAGATAGAACAAATTTAGGGCTTATTACCGGTAGAAATACGAATAACAATGTATTACGTTTCATTGCGGAGGCCTTCTCTCTCGGTGGTTTCGCCCCGTCATTGAAATATCACCTGACCCATCTTACAAGGGGACCGCACAGATATATAATCACGGATTTGGTTTAAATTTTAGGAGGTCAATCTACAACATTAGTATACCTTCTGTGTAAAAGGATTTGACTCAATAGCTATTCGTTATGGAGAAAAAAAACAAAATATTTTACATTTATTATTGTAGTGCCAGGTAAGCCAAATGGGAGGAAAGGTATACAACTTAACAGCGGTAGCGCCGTGTGGTTAACAGCAGTTTCTGTAGATATACTGGTCGAAGTTCGATTCCTGTAGTATTGGAATTTTTTTCATTTTTTTTCTCTCATTATTTTTCCATTTTTTTCTATTTTTTTTTTTTGTATTTTTCTCTATTATTATTTGTTTTCACTTTGTATATAGTAACATTAACATATATAAGCAACGTCACAGGTCAAAAAAGAATGCAAAATGCGTTGTCCAGTATTTTCAAAGACAGTCATTGCCGTGGCGTGTGAAATAAAAAAGAAACTCTAAAGATCTCTTCACACTACCGACGGTCTGTGCGCAATCGTCACCACCAAATCACGGATCGCCAATGACCATCCGTGACAATATTGTACAATTTTGAAAAAATTTTGCTTTATGTATGTGAATGTTATTATGCAAAGTGCAAACAAAAAAAAATGAAAAAAATTTCACTTCTACAGGAATCGAACCCAGACCAGTAAATCCGCAGAACCTGACGTTAACCACTGCGGCACCGCTGTTAAGTTGTATGCTTCTCTCCCCACTTAGCTTATCTGGCACTTCAATAATAAACGTAAAATATTTTTTTCCCTCCGAAACGAAAGGCCATTGAGTCAAATCCTTTTACACAGAAGGTATATTAATGTTGTAGATTGACCTCCTAAAATTTCAACCAAATCCGTGATTACATGTCCGTGCGGTCCCCTTGTTAGTCCAAGCAATAATGTAACCTTCATTGTTTCCAACAAACGAAAAAATACCGATTGCTAAAATTCAAGATGGAAACTGTGAAGGTTACATTATTGCTTCGACTAAGAAGATCAGGTAATTTTAGATGATTTTTCGTTAGCTACGATGGTTGATTTAATTCTTCACGTTTTAAGGGAGATAGTTATAAAAAGTAATAAATAAATAAATAAAAATCATTATTATTTCTTTTTTTATTAAAATCTTTGGAGAGATGTAAGAAATTTTTCTAAAACAAATTAGAGAATACAACTTCTAGGGCGCGCAGCTGTTCAAGCTTTGGCTGAAAAAGTGAAGGTACTTTCCCTAATGAGCTAATAACTGGAGAAAATTTATTTATCATATGGTTTTTGTAGTGTAGTAACTTCCTTTAGACAAATTATAGATAAAGTTCATCTAAACATATTCAAAGATTATAAATATCTCAAAAGGAAACTGAGAGGGCAATTCTTGCAGTCAATATGAACAACCACATTCAGGACATGATTTCACGCTCTGTGACTGAATACAACTCTATTGAAACGGTTACATATAGATGAGGGATGTTGATGTTCCTGAACTCTCTCAATCAACTACGAACTATTATTAATGTAGACGGAAATAATTCAATAGTAGCCTTTCTTTGATATTCTAAAATGTTAAGAATGCAATGTCGAATTATCCTGATCCAATCGGACACAAAATTCCAATGCAAGCATTTTAAGGAATCCTTTTCGTTTTTCCAAAGTGAATATTTACTTTATTAACTCTAAGAATTTTCCATGTGTTCTTATTCATATTCAGATATTGCAAAATTTCATCAAACATATACACAGATCAACGTCGGGCATATCAGCTAGTCTTTTATATAAAGTGAAGCTGAATATTTGTGGATTGATTCATATCACACTTTTTCTTTCACGCATTACGAATTTCTTTTGCATTTCGAGTGTACATAGGTTTATGAGGCTTATGAGGTTTCCATATTCGATTTGCATTGGAGTTGTAAATTTGAATCATGAATATTTAAATGTTTTAAACCAAAAGATGAATAAATAATGAGGTACTGGGGGGGAAATACGATAACGCATTAAAAAAAATAACAATTTCGTAGCAGTTAATGCTTAGTGAAATGGAAAATAAAAAGGGGGAGGGAGGGGGAGAGGAAAAAAGCTGCTGTTTGAATAAACACGGCGGCATCACAAAGAGACCGAAAATTCGCTGTAAAGAGGTGGAGGTGAGAGAATGAAAAGAAAGTCGACGAGCGTTCGCGGTGCCATCTGCAGTCGAGAAGAAATCGACCCCGTTGTCTATTAACTAAGGGGATGACCGTCTGGTTTTGCGGTGGAACCATCATGGCTGAACTGCAGATGGCAGGTCTGGGGTTGAAGGGGAGACGAGGTTGCCTTCGACTTTGCCGGCTCAAGCAGGAAGAGGACTTAACCTCTTGGTTGGGGATTTTTTGTGTGTGGAAATTAAGAAACCGTTCTCACGTATTTTTACTTACAAGGCTTCTCGTCTGCGGACCTGTTAAGATGCAGCAAGTGGTGGGCGTCCATCGTCGTCGCTGTCGTCGTCTCCCACTTTTTCTTTTTCTTTCTTTCTCTCCAACTTGTCTGCGGCGGAATAAAAACTTTTAGGTTTTCTGCCTATTGAAAAGGAACAGAGCAGCAACAACAACGAATGGCCCCCTCAGCTTTCTCCGTTTTCTTCCTGTTGATGGAGGGGGAACATGCAGGAAAGCACCCTCAAAAAATAAAGGGAAAAAAACGGCCAACGAATTGTGTGGGTGGGTGGAAGAACAAGAACGAAATAATAAATTGGAAAAAGCCAGCGTTCGGAGAAAAAGAAAGCTGACCCCCCCCCCTCTTTCTCTCCTCATTCTCTCTCTCTTTCTTTCTTTTCTCTCCTGTTGACGGTGACTGTTTCATAAAAGCAGAGCAAGGCCAGCGGAATGAAGAATTGCGAGCCAAGCGCCGATTAAGTTAACGGAGAACCCCCACCGAACGGAATAAAAACCACCAGAGTATGTAAAAGAAAAAAAATACGGAGAAAAAGGTTTTGCGAAACTTAGGCATCGTCGTTTAAGGGTTAAGAAACACCTGAAAATACGCTGTACATTTGCAAAATTATTTCCTTTTATTTAATAATTTTTTGCCTCAAGAAACGGGCAGCAACGCTTGCTTGTAGGAACAGACGATGGTGCGTTTAGTATATCCCAGACAATTTCATAGAGACAACTGGAATTTTAGAGGTCATCTACAATTTCGTGCAAGTTTTTTCAAAATATCTTAAATTTTTAAAGAGTCATTCAAATAAAAACGAAATTTTTTGACACACGCTTTTAACATTAAATCTACCAAAAAAAGAGCATTCCGGAATTCGAGATGACAAATGAATTCAGCATATATACTATTGATTGCGTCGTAAAAGACTGAGAGAATTTGTACTTGGTTACTTGAAATACCTGACTTGTACAGTAAAGCTTCCTTTATTGTGGTATTTCTAATGGAATCTTATATTTATATCTTTGTTTTATTATCTTGTTTTTAATCTTATGAATAGCATTTTATCTCAATAAGCAGGTGATTTCAAAAGAGGTTCATTAATAAAATCAACTCACAAGTATTGGGGGGAGGGAGACCAGAAAATAATGTCGCTTTCTTCATTATAATACTATAACAGTAAGTTTCTTTCTTAATCAGTTATATAATCGCCATCATTATCTATCACGTTTGTCAATCACGATTTATTTTTTCCTGATACTAAGAAATCTGAAAGTCTATTTTTTTCATCAATATTTTGGAATCGTTTCCCACTAAGCAAGTGCGGCAAAAATCTGGATGATTACGTTGTCTTTCCATGTCCCTACAACGTAAAAATGGAAGAACATCTCTCTTTTCTTGACTGTAAGCATCCACAGTTTTATTACTATCTAATTTTTTATGTGGATGGTAATGAGATGGTGTATGACAGGGAAATACGGTGGGTGGACCAGAATATTCCAGCCAAAATTTCTGATCTTTTGCAGTCTTGCTGAGTGAAGGCATTGTTATCAGTTGAAAGTTAATTTGAGACCTAAACTCTTTATCTATTGGCCTTCCGTATCTGTTTAAGGTCTTTTGAGCAATGAATCATGATGCATTAAAATTTTTGTATAATTTTTCAATGGTTTGACGAGGATCTGTGTGTCCAGCCTTCCTGCATGAGGATCATCGGAGAAATCAAAATCCAATGCCTTCCTTATTGGAATTGGGTGACCATGGTTGCATTGTTTCTCCTTAGGTTTTTATGTCATTCATTTTGTTCTGCAATCTGGAAGACAAAAACATCTACAAGAGTAAAGAAGAATAATTAATAAATTAATATCTCAAACCTGGTCCGCGAACTTAGCCCACAAAAAAAGACATTATTTTCTGGTCTCCTCAGTATATCTCCTGAGTTCCAGATCAGATCAGGTAGCTAGGGTCTCCTTTCTTAAGTTCTTTCATCATGTCCTGCATATCATAGATTCTTGAAATAAATAATTTATTTTTACCAAAATAATTTTTTAAAGCTGATAAAATGAGAAGGCTGTCCATCTTCATCCATTAGAATAACATTAAAAGATTGACAAAAAGCGCCCAATTTGCTTCAAATTAAAAAATACGTTTTTGAAAATTTATAAATAAATTTAAGAGTACTATTTGATAGTTCTTCCAGCGATGTAAATTCGAAAAGTGACGAAGTTTATATGTTGATTTTTCTGTAATGTTAGCAGTTCAAAATTCTTGTGATGTAAAGCCAAATCTACGTGTTCATAGTTGCATCCAGTGAAGAAACATTAAATCACGTAGACAGACTTATTGGAGAAACTGGTAATGCCAGAATTCACAAAATAAAACTAAATTAAAATGAGCTTGTGAGAACTGTCTGTCAAAATGTGGAAACTCGTGTGTTTTCGACGCCTTCTGCAGATTCATGCTGCACATTTATTTAAAGAGTTAAAGCATGATTCGTGCAAGTCTAGTGGATCGTTTTAGCGCTGAGACCTAGTTTCCATGATTTAGAACATTGCGATTTAGATTGTAGAGGATTTGCCGCTTCCTGGAATCATCTACTGACGTCGCCACAGTCGCAGATGCAAAAGACTTCGGGCAAAAGAGCATACGATTTTAAAAAATTCTACTTTTAAATATTTTTACTTTTATTTATATGAAAAATTACGGCACAAACGGTACCTGATTAGACTTTGTATCCTGATGTCTTGCAATGATTTCAGGAATTAGCATCAGCTTCAAAGGAAATACAGAAAACATACAAACAGGTAACTAGCTCGGAATTGTAGAATATGAAATAAGGCAAATATTATATTATGATTTCTTTTAAAAAATAAAAACTATCCAAACCTTTTTAACATGTGCTTTAGAATAATTCTTTTCAAATATTTGAGCTTCATTCATTATAGATTAATGGAACAAAGAGCCTCCTGGATTTCTCCCAGATAATTAAAAATAATGATTAAAGAGACGGAGATGCACCAAAACATTTACTTTATTTTTTACTTTCGTGGGTTTCCTTGATGTCATTTAAACAGATGAATCGTGTGATTAATGATAGATTGATGAGAGCTGTAAACTTAAAATTTTTATCAATCACGTAATTGGGGAAAAGAACACAATATATGGAGAAATTCTCCGTACGTAGAATTAAAAAAAGCCCCACTTAGTACTTGATTGCATTATATGAATAAAGAGAAACATTTTCTCAAATTACTGTTTCTAAGACTTCTATGTTCTTATGAAAGAACATCTAACGAGCTATCTTTTAAAAAGGTAAAAAATAGCTTTCCCAATGGATAGAAATAATATAGAATTTCTGTCGAGGTTCAATTGAATCAATGTTGTTCATTAGCTGTGATAAGCAGTCCAACGATAAAAATAAAACATCCGAGTTATCTATTGAAAGGGTTATTTTTATGCTGAAACTTCGCGAGTTGGAATTTTGTGTTTCTCAATGTATATCAAGCAACAAGTTGCGCCACAAATCCGAGGTGGATTCGTTTCATTTGACCATTCTCGTTATCCCTACATGAAAACTTGCACAACACAAAAGAGCTGTAATAAATTCTTCACATTTTCAAATAAAGGATAAAAATCGAAATATTTTTGTCGTTAAACTGCAGGTTAATCCGGATTATAATTAAGATAGCTTAACTTTAGGATTTTATTCTGCCATAATCTTTTTAATTCCGAAAAATAAACTTGATTTTATTTGAAACTGAGTTTTATATTTTGCTTTCTTTCTTATAGGATAAAGTTACTTTGTCTTAACTGGAGGTGAAATATGATTAATACTATGTTTACACACCACTATTGTTTTATATCCTAAAGAGTTAAAAAGTTTAAAATTGTTTATATGCAGGTTACAATATTTTCTTTTATTTCGATTGATGCACTACTGAAGGTTGTTTAGTTTGAAAAGTTAGAGTAAAAAAACATCTTTATGACAATAATAATTAACTTTAAAACTCTATGATGATAACAATGATTTTTCTCGCCAGATAAATGTTATTACTTTTATTTATTTATATATCCAGAATTGTTTCCAACTCAAATAGTTTGAAATTTCTTGTCAAAAATAACTGTTTCCAACTCAATTTAATTCTCAGTCAGCTTCCATAATAGTCAAATTGCATCGGAAGTCTTTTATAATAAAGCGCTTACTTACTTTTTGTCATAAAAAGAACTACAAGTTATCATCTCTGTAGTTACAGTATATCGTATCTCAATTACAATTTAATTTTCACAAACAGTAATCTTTACAGCATAGCTGTTGCCTACAGCCACCCAATCTGAATTGCCCTTAAAGGTCATAAGCTTGATTTCCACAAAGCAGAAATGTAGTTTATACAGTCTTCCTACCTTGAAGTCCATTAGAAAAATAGGATTAGTCTCAGAATTAGCTAACGCACTTCGCCATCATGATCATCCGTCCGCTTTTGTTGATAATAGGTTGTTTGAATAATGAATATTAAAATTCGAGTTAATGCCAACGTATTTCTTCCAGTTTTATTTTTATTTTATTTATTTAAAGTACGGATTAGTACAAATATACATTTAGAAAATCTTAGCCAGAGCCAAACTTGTCACAGGGCCGACATAAAGTCCCCGGCAGGGGAAAGCAGAAAACAAAAAAACAGCATTATGTTAATTTACAAACCAAATACATACACTGGCCAATGAATTAGAAACCCGTGATGAATTACTGTACTGACATGTAAAGCGGAGTCACAGGTCAGAAACGATTGTGATATGCAAATGAATGCAATCATTTTGAATGCATGCTCATTCCAAGCTGCAGGTAGAGGGTAGGAAACAAGCTACAGCTGCTCAAGTTGAGCAAAATGGGGAAAACAGCAGACCTGTCTAAGTTCCAAAAAGGAGTTATTGTGGGAGCCCGTCTAGCTGGAGCTATGATTTCCAGGACAGTACAACTGACCGGTATCTCAAAAGGTCAGGTCTCCAAGGTGTTCAATGCATGGAAACGGAATCCACAAGAGATGTCGAAATGGCAGAATTGTGGATCAAAAACAATCAACACAGACAGGGACCTACGTCGTCTGAGACGGATTGTGCGGCAAAACCGAAGGTCTACTGTAGAGCAACTGACGACAGACTTCAATGAAGGATCATCGCAACCCATCTCCTCCAGAACAATGCGCCGAGAGTTGAAGCGAATAGGGATGGGAAGTCGCATGCCAGTGAAGAAGCTCTTGATGTCAGCAACAAACCGGAAAGTCCGCCTGCAATGGTGTAAAGAACGGTGTGACTGGACAGTAGACGACTGGAAAAAGGTGATGTGGTCGGACGAGTCACGTTACACATTGTTTTGCACTGATGGCCGGCAGAGAATTTGGCGGCAGCCCCATGAAGCGATGGACCCCTCATGTGTTGTGAACACAGTTCAAGCTGCAGGAGGAGGTGTCACGGTATGGGCCATGTTTTGTTGGTATAAAAGGGGGCCCCTGATATTCCTTGACAGTCGGTTGAAAGCCAAAGACAGTCGGTTGAACATCGTTGCAGATCAAGTCTATCCTGCAATGGTGCATTTGTACCCAAATGGTGATGAGTTCTTCATGGACGACAATGCTACTGTCCATCGAGCAAGAATTGTTCAAGAGTGGTTTTCTGAACATGACACCGAGTTGCAACATCTGCCGTGGCCAGCGCAAAGTCCGGATTTGAATCCGATCGAGAATGTTTGGGACATGTTGGAAAGAGAGATCCGTCGAAGGCATCCGCTACCGTCTACTCTGCAGGACCTGAAGGTCTCTCTGACGAATGCATGGTCTGCGATTACCTTATCTGCATTGCAACACCTTGTAGAGTCCATGCCAAACCGCGTATGTTCTGTAATTACAGCCAAAGGAGGTTCAATACCATATTGAACGAAGGTTTCTAATTCAGTGGCCGGTGTGTGTATATTAAATGCTGTTAATACAAGTATATTAATAAAATAGTATAAGTTAGTTTTTTCCCTTACCCTTCTCATTTTTTCTCTTTTTTTTGTTTTATTTTTATTTTTTTTGATACGATAAATCAGTTTAACAATAAAATTTTCCCCTGACTAGGAGAATCCCCGGAATGAGAAACAATAAAAAAAAAAGAAAAGAAAAACGGAAATGGGGTAAGTCAAGATTAGAGATATAAAAAATAAAAGGTTAATGAGTGCATTGCTATGTAAGCAATTTTTCCTTCAATTCGATTTGCATATAAAAAACTACCAATGAGAATCAGAAGTAGGCCTATACCTTTTGAGTGTGAATTGTCAAAGCTCGTGTGTTCATTTAATCAAAAGTTAATTTTTTTTTCGTTTTTTATCAAGCAGATGTAACTTAGTTTTACCCTATTTTGACTTGGTCGATCTCCGACCCATATTTTTGTTCTCTCTCCTTATTTATTACTGATAATACTTTATTATAATATATTAATTTACTCGCTCAAGCAACGCACAAAGAATTCTATGTAGTTATTACAATAATTGTTATTTAAAATATCCTTGAGTCTTTTAAATAAAAAGAAATAATGCCAATCTTCTCCTCTTCTTTTGTCTGTTTTCTATTTATCAATAATCCTTGTAAGAACGAAGCGTTATATTCTGGAGAAAACCAGGTTAAGTTAGTAAACAACAGTTCTGGCTTCAGAAAACAAAAAGAATATAATCGACCCAGAAACAGCAAACAGTTTTTGTTAAAAGTTCGATGCAGATATTCAGCCTACAAGAAAATTTTTTGTAGAGGAGGTGAAATTAAATTTTCATGATGCTAAAGTTTTGAATTCGCGATGAACAACCGCCTTCAGTTGGAGATAAAAAAAAATTATCTTCGGTATGTAAAGATTTCTGCTATACATCCCCTATGAAAGGACGCCTAACCTTGAAGTTAATCGATAGAGAGAGAGAGAAGTGGGAAAAAAAAGATATGTGTGTCAACAAAAGCGACCAATTCCAATTCCAGATTAGCCTCGACTTCATGCTTAGACAATAAAGGGAGAGAGGAAAAAATAAAAGAAAAAATTGAAAAGAAAAAAATACAAACTTTAACAGCATTTCATCAAACAGATTGGAGAACTTGACGCTCCCTCCTCAGTAATTTAGAATTCATCCATTATTTACAAATCGCTTTATTTCATCCAAAACACAGCGTGTTTATCAAAAAGTATGTCCTTTGGCAATTACTGAATTATCAATCTTTTAACTAATAAGGTGTTTGATGGATACTACTAATCCATATAATTAGAAACCATGACAATAGCTCTCAGTTGCATTGATTGAGAAATTCCAATTGTTTGAAACTTCTCTATAAAATAAAGAAAATAATCGATTTCTAAAGTGGATGCAAATTTTAAGGTATTTAGCCAACTACCTCATGTTGATTGTGAATCTGTTCGAATAAGTATAATTTTTTGATTTTTGTGTTGGATTTCTTCTGTCATTCTTCTCCCGGCAAATATTTAAAAGAAACTGATTTAAAGGATTTATGATTATCTTGATGTCAGTACAACTGATCCTTTTTGCGAATCTTTTTGATTGGCTTTATCTTTAAGAAAATTGCGTGCCTCTATATGGTTCAATTAAAGAGCTCTAATTGCCCTTTCCTCTTATAAATAACTGTAATTTTTAAAGTTCATATGTTGAAATAAGAATTTTTTTGCAAGTGGGTGTAGATTGGGAGCAGATCTATATAGTTTTTCCTCTTATCTAAATGATTCTAATTTGCAAGATAGATAGGAAATCCTAAACCAATTTATCGTTAATAATACAAATTTATTCATCACTCCATGAAACATTCAGAAACTCACCATATGATAGCGGTAAACTTTTATGCCGATAAAAAGATAATCTCTCATCTCTCAAAGTTACCACAATAAAATGTGAGGATACCTCAAAGAAAATCTACACTATGTTGTATGGAAAATATCACATCAGAAAGATGACTGGTTAATATGGTGGCCTCTCCGATCTCCGGATTAAGCCTATGTGATTTTTTTTTCTTGTCGAAATTCGTGAAGAATATTGTCTTTGTCCCCACTTCTTGAAATCATCAGATACTTCATAATTGTATCACCAAAGTGATTGTGGAGGATAAGAATTATCGGTGGACACATTCAAAATAGGAAAAAAAAAATCTACAGCCTGGACTCGAACCAGGAACCTTCAGCTATCGCGCTGATGCCTTAACCAACTGAGCCACTGTGAACATGAAAGCGTATCCAGACTTTCTTTACGAACTCATTTTGGCGATTCATTTGGTACTATATTTTTAATTAAAATTTAAAATCATCAAGTATATAAAGAAGAAATTTTTTTTTCTAATTCCATTTTATAACAGGAAACACAAAACTAGTATTTAGCGCGAAATAGCTGAAAGTTCTTGGATAGAGCCCAGGCTTTGAAATTTTCTTTCCTATTTTCATCAATAATTTAAACGTCTGAGATATGGCGTATAATAAACATTCCTTGACCCATCTTGAGTTATAAAAAACTTTGCTTAAGAATTACCATTATTCATAGCTTAGTTTCCATGTAGTGAATTTCTACAATGTTTCGCGGACTTAAGCCTAGCCCCGTATATAACTTATGTAGCTTTACTGGAATATGAAAAATTCATTTTGTTTTCAGTATAATCTCTATAATTCTAAAGTCCAATGGGTATTGATAATCGGGAAGCATTTTCTTTCTTTAAACGTAATAATTTTGTATAGTAAACAACATTTTGCAATTAAATCATTGTAATTAAATATCAGTTTCAACAAATACGAAATTGAATCAAAAGTACATGATGCATAAATAATCAAATATACCCATAAGGCTCTGATTTCAATTATTTCAAATAATAGCCCCTGTACGATTGGAACTATATAAACTATCGCAGAAAATACTTGATTTGAAATAATAAGCGGAATCTTTATTAATTCATTTATTGCTGTTATTTTTATAGCCTATATTAACATTTATGGGAAGAGTATTATGGGAATACTAAAGAAAAGATAAAAATTTAAATTTTAGAAATATGTTTTCATCTAAAGTGATTAGTAAACTTCATCGATGGTCAAAAAAATTTTTTTTTAATAAAAAGCAATGTTATTTACTTAATAATTTTCTTTCTTAAAATCAGTTGCTTATCTGTCAGCAGAGACTTTTAAATTACAGAATCGCATTTAAGTACTTTAATCGCTGAAGAAAAAAAAGAAAGCTAATCGCATTAGGGTTTGAAATATAGAAAAAAAAATTATATGATAAATTACGGTGCTAGAATAATATTCTAAAATATTCCAAAGTCGGAATGTGAAATCAAAAGCAAATCTATAACGGTTTCCCATTAACATTCACAATTCATCAACAGATGAAAGTTGAACTTGAATAAGCAGAATAAGGAAGAACTTATCATGATTTTCTCAAATGGGATTGGGGGGGGGGGGGAGGTGAAGGGTATATTTGGGACGTGGAGCGAAAAGATTGTTAAGTTAACTCCTTAATGATGCGATGGAGATGAGTCAGTGAATTATTGGACGAATTGAGTATTTTTCCGGAAACTCTTCTGGCAGCGGAAACTCTTCTGGCAGCGGAAACTCTTCTGGTTCGGTATTCTCCGTCTTCGATGCGAGCACGACCTAGATTCCCGCGGCTGCATTTTGGGTCGCGTCCACCCACGCTACCCGCGAAGGTCTGTGGGGACAAATGCGTGGGTGGGAAATCGATACGCAACGTACGCGCTCTCGTAAATTTGACATTGAAATGTGCCAACTCACCGCTTGGCGGTGCAAAAGTAGCGCCTTCGATGACGCGTCACCGGAAATAGACGGAGGCAACATGATGGCTGTCGATGCGTGGGCTACGTCCTACATCCCCGTCCTCTTGGTCGTTTACACCGAAGTTGATCGTCGAGATTCTTGGTTCATAAAAGAAAGTTATATTCGCAACGATCTGAAGAAGGTTGTATGCATAGAAGCGCTAAAAGATCTTCACAATCGTGAATTGTATTCTTATGTCGATAGGACTTTTAAAATTGACTATTTCCAAAGAGTTACGATATTTTATTTCTTTATTATCTTAAAAGATGAGATGTGTAAAAGAAAATCTCGCTATTAAAACAATCTTTCAAACCTACTTCATCGTTTATAATCACTAAAATTTTGAAGATTGGCGGAAAGAAATGAAACTCTTGAGTTTGGTTGAATCTGAAGACGATTCTGGGAAGGATGAGAGGTGAGTAACCCATTATGTCATAGGAATCCTAGGAACGATCGCTTCCAAGAAACGATTAAGGAAAGCGCTAAATAAAGCGAATTTTTTAGATCTCTTTTGGGTTCCACGGAAAACTCTCTTCACGTTCGAGTCAACAGCCGGTGTTTAATGGCACTGAACGCCTTGGAATCTAAGAAAAGGGAAGCAAATTCCACGTCGTTGAACATTTTTCGCTCAGTCATGCCAGAACGACTTCTGTCGATTGTATAAAACCCTTCAATTAGAAAAGTGCGGCGGTTAATCATGCTTCAGCGGGAAGAACGTAAGAAGATAGAAATACTTGTGTATCAGATACTACCGGCGTCAAATTTTTTTTTGTTATTATATGGTAGTTTATCTAATCATATCTAAGTTAGGATTATAAACAAATTTGTATTGTAATAAATAAGCAGTCCGAAAAAAAGATGCGCTATTTTGTATATTATCTACAGTCTATTCTTTAAAGATAACAGTGATTGATCTTAATTCAAATGTCAGCATAGTTTTAATTAATGTAATGTTGTTTTCTTTTTGAATGTCTTATCTGATACATTCACGAGTGTATATCTATCAGTATATGACAAATTTCGTAACGGCTTGTCAGTTACGAAAATGTTCTAAATACATATTGAAAAAAATACTCCAATAATAATCCTTATCATATCCAAAAAAAATAAAAAAAAAGTAACTTAGTTTCGAATCTGCAGTCCGAAACATTGAATCATGATAATGTTTTTAGATGCAACAAACAAATAAATATTTTGTACAGTACATAAACCTTTTATTTATTTATTTATCAATGGATGTGTCTACAGAAATCATGTAAATCGGTAATACTGAAAAGGGCTTATAATAATTGAAGTATGAAATATAAAGCACGGGTATCGAGTCTTTCGATATGTCGAGCAAATACAGCGTCTTTGCTTAAGCTAAAAGAACCTTACTCGCGTTTGTGCTCACAATCGAATGAGACCACAAACATGCAAGCTTTTCGCAATATCTAAAATCACAAAACTAGCGTATTTTGTATGATGAAAATTTTAAATTACTGATCACCCGTAACGCTTTTTTTTTTAGTCGGAACATTATTCTTAATTATAGAGAGGAAGGAATTTGTAGAAATAAATTAAGCACTTCAAAGCGCACAGAAATTCAACCAGCGCATAAATTATAAATAAGATGAAGACTTCAAAAGCATCAAAAGATCTAAATGTTTCAAAATAATAAATTATGAATTAAATTGTGAATAATAATATCTATTTGTTGTAATGGAAAAGAGTTTATTCCAATACACTAGGATTCATTAGTCTTCATTCAAAACATTGAAAGAAAAACGTTAGGCCATTACACGAATTGGATAGGTAAGACAGCGCTATATTCATAAATTCTCTGTAGTAAATAAAAATTGTTGCTCAGAAATAATGGTCAGGTGACTTTTCAGTGCCGGAGTGTGCTTCAAGCCGGCGCCAACAATACTTAAACGTGCAACAACAATGCAAAGCTGTTTCCGTAACACTTTTTGGTGTCGTTTTTTGAACTAGGCTTTTTGTAGAATGATTCCAGCCATAAAACATTATCATATTAAAAAATTGCTTTCTTGTGAAGCCTTGATAAGATTATTTCTGGAGATATCTAGCCTACTATTACTAAATCCAGATTTTTTTTGTCTATCCCCTCAATACACTCAAGTCTCATAAATGGTACTCCAACCAGCTATTTATTTGGACTCAGCTGCGCTTATAAGCGGCGGTTGGGTGTCACGTGCATGGTCAATGTCCCTGACACTTTGTCTGCTGATTTTATCTACAGATCTATGGCATTTTGCCTGCAAGGAGCAATTTTGTGACACCATTATAGTTATACCACCATGAAAATGAACTCAAGGTCATCAGCGTGTATAGGCCATTTTATGATCAGAAGAAGGGATAGGTGATCATTATCACTTTCATTCTTGCTCCAGTTTTTGATGTGACAAGTACGTTCGAATTTACATCTTTCAGCTCTTTTAACTTTTGACTTGTTATGAATTTATCAATTTATTTTAGTACCTAAATGAATAAAAACTACCTCTCGTGCAGAGGAAAGACATACACAGTGAAGGAATCGGTATTCACTTTATGAGTAATCCTTTCGATGCTCCATTTCTTTTTAAAATGGACCATGCTTGCTGCCGGCCTTGAGTTCTTTTTCGTGATGGCATAACTACGTATATTTGTGATGCGCAGGCCAGGGAGTTATAGACCATGCCGCATCCAACGAAAAGACAGGTCCCGGCACTGAAAAGTCACCTGACCATAGTAGGCAGAGCAACTCATCCGCAACGCTACCGGTTCATGTTTACTGTAGTTGGAAGCGGACCGTTCTTCGATCGGCTATGACGGCATCAAACTTGCAGCCGTTAAGAATGTCACTACGTACATTCCGAAAAGATCGTTCTGCAAAACAAAAGGTAACATACCAAAAAAGATTCCTGACCTCACTCATTAATAACTGTTACTGTTTGCTTGCTATTCTATTTTAAAAATCGTCAGTTCTCTTTAGGACATCCTGTGTATGCACATGAGGAACAAGGATCCTGTATCTTTATAATAAGTTTAATCATTCTCCTGGTTGTGGTCAAATGTGGGATTTTTTTTAATTTACATTTTGAAATATTTTTTCCACTCCATCAGAAAATTGTTTTTTTTTTCCAAAAAGATTTCATTATGATTATACAGTACATACACTCGTGCCATGCACACCTTTCGGTTCGTAGAATTCAGTGATTACTGATGAATCAATATAAAACTAATTCATATAAGAAAAGATGCTACAAGATGAATCAAAAAGAATGTTACATTTTTAAACATCTATTAAGGATAAAATACTTATGATAGAGAACTGTGCAAGGCACCAATAGAAAGAAACTCCCAAAGTTGTTGTTTTTTTCATTACAACGATTCAACAAGAGAGCCCGGTGTAATGCAGTCCAAACGATAACCTATCGATTTGAAGAATAATATTCTTCTTTATACAACACTAAAGAGTTCAAAAGAAACTTCAAAATAAATGCCATGCTGAGATTCTTATAGACAGCCGATGAATATGGGAAAATGTTCCAGAACCCAAATGTTTTCTCTGACTTTAGCCTATTTTTTAAACTTTCTTTTGAACGCTTTAGGGTTGTGTAAAGAATATTATTCTTCAGATCAATTATAAATTAACACAAATTTTCAGTGTAAATAGATAATCCAATCCTTTCTCTACACGCATGTACTTCAAAGGCACTTGTGATACGGCTTTGTAGTAAAGATTATACCCCCAAACTAAAAAAAATCCTAAGGGAACAGATCAGGGGGAATTGGAATGGCCAGTCCATTGGTGTGGAAGATACTCATTCCGATAAGGCTGCTTCTGTTTGTGGTTATGAAATGGGATAAGTCTAAATGAGAGTAATAGATTTCCGCAATAGATATCTAAAAGTGTAACATTCTTTTGACTCTCCCTGTATATTCAGAAATACTGAGAACATTACACTAAACTAAGAAAATAGAAATTACTGTATCTTGGAAATTTATGACTTATTAAAACATTCAGATTTGTTTATTTATTACAGCTGATATGATTTGTTTTTTAATCATAAATCAAACTTATAACGTGCTTAATTTTAGGTATGACGTATTATTTCATACATGATTGCATGATGATGGATTGGATTTATGGAAGTAAGATACGTCAAGAAGCATTTATAGGCGTCTACGTCTATTTACTCTTCCCACCCTTCTTCACTTATTCAGGTGACAAGATAGGAATGTACGTAGAAATTAAATAAAAAAAGTAATACATGTAATAATTTACACGCGAAGGTATATAGAAAGAGATGAAGCGGGCATAGAAAGGCAAACTCGGTATCTTTAGTTGAATGACCCCTCTTCAGTGGAATTTAGATATTGAGCTGTTAAAGAAGAAACCCCTACACATTATTAACTATCCAGTCAGAAATAGACTGAAGGGGAAGCAATCACGCTAACTGTTCTTTCACCTAAAACAAAGAGAGACGAGAGCAATGACCGTCGACTGGTCGGTCGAAAAGAAGACTTGAAGGGGAGGCAAAGAAATTAACACAACTGCGCTCTATCTACATGAGAAAAGAAAATTACCGAATTATAATATGTCTGCGTTTGGTCTTTTCATCTTCTCCTTTTATTCATTTGCCTCTCTAACCACATCGCTAGGAAGTCGAATGTCAGGTCGATACATTGTATTGATAGAAACCGTTAATGAATTAGAGTTCCCGTCTTTATCATTACCTGCAAACGACAATACAAGAGGAAATGACGAGGAGGTTTGTTTTTATTAATAATTGAGCGTTTCCATGCAAATTGTCGCTTTGTTTTAAAATGATTAATTCAAAATCACTCAAGATGCTATGTGTCGATTTCGTTGGTCGCAAATAATTTGCAGTTTAGCTTGCCCCTAATAAAATCTTTAGTTTGCGCATTGTAGAAGCATTTGATAAAGGAATTTGAAGTAAATACAATACTTATACTGTTCTCAGCTTTCCATTTAGAGGTCTTCTGTAGAGGTCTCGTTATGTAAAAAAAAATAACTTCTTAGTTTATGATGCACAAAAAGGAATCCTGCAATTTACATGAAAGTTAGTACGTGGAATATACATCTATAGAAGAAGAAATGATTAGATTTTGACAACAATTGGACAGAAAAGTGAACTATAAAGTTGACCCATCTCTGCCCTGATTGTAAGCTATTACCTAACGTAGCGTGGATTCAGAAAGTTGCCGAATGGTGTTCTCAAGGCTATCTTGCCAATGTCCTCCAATTGGCAGGCTAATTCGTCGACTCTCCGGGACGATCGCAGGCGACGCCCTATCAACTCCCACATGTGCTGAATAGGAGAGAGATCTGGTATTCTGGACACAATCCATGTAAATATTTGATGAAAAATACGTGTGGATGGGCATTATCTTGCTGCGAAAGTAACGGCAGCACAATGGATCATGGATTGTCCTCAACGTAATGTTGTAATGTGAAGGGTGCCGCGGAGAACTACCAACGGCTTTCAAACAAAATGGCACCCAGATCATAAATTCCCTGTTATCGGGTCGTATGGGCGTATTCTCGTAAGAAAGAGATTCTGCATTGTGCTGGCCGTGTCCAAACACGTCTGCAAAATTTTGATCATTTGCATAACTGGTCGAAAAATATGTGCATGTGAATTTCGTTAGGAAAGGGAAAAAATTCTTTGGAGTATGTGATTTTTTTGTCAGAAACTGTATGAAAATGTTTTGTTGATTTGAATTTTGAATTTATCTCATTGGCTAAGGCTAGGCTTTTTCATAATGGTTTATTCAGTAAAAAAGGCTTATTATTTGGAGTATTTTCCTGTACGCTATATGTCTTTTTTTTTTCCTCTGTTGAAGATGATCAGGTTACTTAATTATAAGTCACTTAAAATGTTTAGGGAATAACATTAAGCTCTCCGTTTGTGTCTAACTTAACTAGAATTAAGTCACATAATAAATAATCAATATAAACTGGAGATGACCCTCCAAACATCAGGTGATGATATTGTTTGAAAAAATGGAAGGAAAAATTCTGGAATGGCTATCGCTAGAAATAAGTGTTAATATTAAAGAATAGGGGAAAGGAGGGTGAAATGGCCTGGGCGGGCAAACCAACCATCAGTTGCCATTCTCTTTCATAGTGCTGCAATCTTGGCACGAATGTTTCAGCCAGTCAAGAAAGAAGTTCATTAGTATTCTGAGCAATTTGTGTTGAAAGTTCCTATTTTTGAAGTTTTTGCCATTATTCTTAAGATTGATATAAGGCTAAGTGTCCAGTAATGTTGATCACATCTTAATATCTACCTTATTAATATTTATTGTTATCCACTTGAAACGGTGTAACTTAGGTTTAAAGCTACAAGTTCTATAACTTTCAGGATTATGCTGTTTTCACGTTATATTATTTTGTCTGCAATGGCGTCCAGGAAGACAAAGTAGACAAAGTATCTGTTTTGATGGAGAAGAAGACAAGGTGTTTGAATGTACATGTATATATTGCAAGGAATATTATTCAAATTCCAAAATAACGATAGTTAGATAAGAAGCTCCGCTTACTTTCAATAGACTTACGAAGAGTTTACCTGCTGCGAAGAGGAAAATGGTGGAGATGGGGGGGGTTCTAGAAATTTAGGCGTCGACTACTAAGGTCATTTTGCGCCTTTTACACAAGTTATATCTGTATGGCCGGCTCGGTGGCTGAGAGGGTTAAGGCGCAGGTCTTATCGCTCTCGGATCCAGCGAGTCGCGGGTTCGAATCCCGCCAAGGGCATGGATGTTTGTGTTTGTTCTTTCTCTAACATTTCCTCTCGTGAGGTTGGCGTCAGGAAGGGCATCCGGCTGTTAAAAAAAAAATAATCATTGCCAAATCATATAATTAACACAGTGACCCCATATGAAAATGGGAAAAGCTGAAGATAAACAACACAAGTTATATCTGTACGCAGCCCGGGACAAACACAAACATCCATGGCGGGATTCGAACCCACAGCCAGGCGGACTCGAGAACTAGAAAGCCTATGCCCTAGCTCTCTCGGCCACCTGGCCGGCGGAAAACGGTGGCCTTTTATTGAAGACTGTCATGGCTAAATGACAAAAATAATTTTCTTAAATGTCGAGATGCATATTAGTGATGTGTACACTTGCAAATAAATGTTTTATTTTCCTATAGCTGCAGCTTGGTTTGAAATGCGGGTTTATAAAAAGATATGGAAAAAGTAAATTATTGTATTTCTTATAATAGTTATAGTGTGTACTGGTAAAATCCAGTTTATTTCTTACTGAAGACTAACGAAAAATAAATTTTCCTTACAACATGGCTACTAGACCCTTCCCTTCCCTGTAGTTTTGTAAAATTCGGCAATCAAAATTCGGAGAGAACAGAAAAATTAATAATATTTAAAAAAGACATTAACTCTTTTATAAATAATTCTGTTATTCTATTTTATTCAAATGGAATAAAAAGATCAAAAATATTTCCCTTAATTTTTTGGTCCGTTTTTACTCTCCTGTTTAGCTACATTAATTATTTAAGAAATGATTTGAATGTAATTAGTTCTTTTCAACTGACACAAACCTTTCCTACACATTCTAGAATATAATATGATCGTTAATAATTTATGTTTTGCTTTACAAGAGAAACGTTTTATTATACAAATTTATAAAATCATATTTTTTAAATAAAAGTTTCCACAAAAAATAAGAAATGAAGCTTAGTGGTGTCCGTTAACACAATGGAGTGCGATATAAATATAAGACACCCAGGTAATTTTTATGTTGATTGCACGAACAGGGAGGGGCAGTGAAATACGATTAGACTCCATTTTCCTCTTCTAAATTAAGACTTGAGTCTCGAATAGGTAGTTTTAAATGTGAAAGGTTTTTTCGGTTCTTTCACACAATTGTATTTGCTATCGCAAAGTTTATTATTTGTCTAACGTAACCATAGCAAACAGTGTGCAGGAGATATGACATTTAAATCAAATTTACTATAACTCAACAGAGCAAGAGAGAGAGAGAGCTAAAAATATTGACATTTTTATTACCGTTTTAATAATGCAATTAGTCGAAAAATGTGATGCAAGAATTGATTTTGTCGGACGATTTAAAGAAGAAAATTAGGTAGATGGTCTTGAAAATATCATTTTTGTTCGTTTGCGGTTTGTGGCGTAATATGTGACCACTCATTTATAATGACAGAAAGGAAAGAAGAAAAAAACGACGTTTGATAGTGTACTCGAATTGTTTCACATATATGAAAATGGAACTAAAAATAGGAGAGTCATAGCAACAGAAAATAATCTATATCTAAATGCAACGTAATTATAGATATGCTCACGAACATAAGAATGGTAATCTTAAGACCATGTATAAAAATTTATGGAAACTGTGAGCTAAATCAAAGAAAAAAGAGAGTAGTGGAAGAAGAAATGCACAAGGAATGCCCACAAATGAACCGAATGGTGCAACGACCCTAGATCAATGTAGACATTGCATTTGTCTAGTCAGGTGAATCACCATTTATTGCCTTACTAACATCGCAAAGGGCGTCTCTAGTTTGGCATCAAACCAAAGATGAAGGACTATACTACAGCCTTCTTTAGCCTTAGGCATTTTCAATTCCATTTTGAACGTAATTGAACTAGTTGCGTAGACTATTTGCTCAGTTTTGTGTTCCTTGCTCTATCGAAACAAATGGCATTGTCTACGAATTGCCTGGCAACTACATTTTAGGTCTCCGAGGCGAATTGCAAAAGTGGTTTGAAACGTGAAAAAAAAAATTAGAATTAGAAAAACTGTGTATGGTCTCTTTTTTAAGTACCCTGTGTATGGTATTAGAACTTAATTTCTGTTCTTTGTATTTTACATTAATTTATTTAGCACAATTTTTATCTGTTTCGTGTTTTTTTTAACGCAGTTCGTTTATTTACTAAAAAGAGACCTGTGCCATTAATTCGAGATATGAATTTTGCCAATCTCCAGTATTCTTGACCCCTCTCAAAGGATCTGTTTAAATTTATTCTATAACGAAATTATTTTACTAATTTAATGAAATATCTCTCTTCCAAATATGCTATCTCTAATTAAATAAAATAACTATAAATATGAGCTGACATAAAAATAGACGCCTCCGTGGACTTAATCAAAACACACCTATCACATTCGTCCCCGCTAGTAGGTTGTTCGTCACAGTTGTTTTTGGTAATGAACTTCAAAATATTAACTGTAAATTACAACTCTTTTGTTTCACCTGAACTTTCAGTCCACACCATATAATAATTTTAACAGTGGTTTCTGTGCCATCATCACTAGGAATCGGATTTATATGCACGAAAAAGTGCAAAATTATGCGCATATACATGCACTAAAATATGCTAAAATGGATACCAAAAATTTACTAAAATAGGTACATGTCAAAAAACTACTCTCAAACGTTACTTTCATTGTCATACTTATCAAATTGGACGGTAAAAACGAAAAAAATTAAATCGAAGCAAAAATTGAAATTTGTTGACCTGAACAATCGACATTTTTCCAAAATTTCTACATAAAGATTTAGTCGGTTATCTTCTAGTACTTTTTTAAATAAGGAGAAAGATCTCTCTCCAATCATCAACTGAGAGGATTGATAAATACTTGAGGACAGTCACCACTTTGGGAAAGATTGACCCGAAATTAGAGTGTTTCCACGCTGGTCACCCCTTCAGTATGCTTGCCAGTTTTTCCCTCCTACCTCATCCTTAGATCCAAGCCACATAATTGCCTTTTGTTTTAAATTGTTGATATTTTGGACTGATTTGTAAGCAACATCCCTTCAGCTTCCATCTCCTTAAGACGGTTGACAAGATACCAAAATGTGCTTTCATGAAAGACAACTGTGCAATAGCTTCTTTGTCCATGAGGGCTTTCCTTGCTATGTTGAGAACAATATTTTTTGTGCAATTAACACTTAACTACGATAGCGCTCGTGCTACCTGTGCAAGTATTGTACAACTATGACTTTCTCTTGTCTTTCTCAAGTACGAGGAACCTCTTTCATCTTTTTTGCCACACGTGATTGAAACTTAGAGACACGTTGATAAACGATAGGGACAGAGAGAGAGGGAGAAACGTACAGATGGCGAATGTGTCACTATTGACGACGTAAAATTTCTTTAATAGAATGAAACCACTTATCTCGATTTTTGAACTTGATTAAAACGTTAAATATGCATTAATATGCAACAATATCTAATATATGCAAAAATATGCGCTAACCCTCAGCAATATTTTATTGGCAATAAAATATGCTAATATATGCACAAAATTATTTTTTTTTGAAATATGCGAAATATTCAAAAATATGCATTTAGATGCGCAATAAAACTCAGACTAGGAGGTTCAGAGGGAACTTAAAGCGTTTAAAACATGCGAATTATTGGTTCGGGGAAAATATGCATTATATGCAAAATCCTAACTCTAATCATCACAAAGAGATCATTTCCAGCCATCAGTGATAAAAACCGAAAATCTGCAAGCTATTTCCATCTAAAACCAGCGGAATAGATGTGTGTTTGAATAACCCTATGGAAGTGACTATTTTATTTCAAATATTTAAAGTTATTTAATTTGAGCTAGTAATAATAGAAAGGAAGGTGTTTCAAGTACTAAAACATTTATAATATTTCTTTTGATTTTATTATAATATAATTAATTTTCTTTCGATTTTATAACAAAGTTGATGTCAAGTAGAACATTTATTTTTCTCTCCCGATATAGTGCCAAAAACCCAATTAGAAACCATAATTGATCTCAAGTAGGTACTACTGGAGGTGCTGCTATTAGTCGAAATTTTCAATTAAGGAGAGAAGGCAAATGCAATGGGTCGCTTATGATTACGCAATGTGTTAGACAGCGATTTTATTTGAGGATTTAATATTGTTAATTGTAATAGAATAGCTTTTTTTTTTTTTTTTTTTTTTTTTTTTTTTTTTTTTTTTTTTTTTTTGAAATATCTTCTTGCAACCCGGAGAGACCGGAGTTGGCACGCGATGCTCATCGAAGGAGAGGAAGTGAAGGAACCATTACACCACAGGAACGCAGCAAATGCCCTCCATTCCCACTGATTAATCGAATTTCCTAATAATTCCAATTAAATCTTCTCCTTTCTTTATTTTATTCTCTTTCCTCCTCCCCCCCCCCGCGGGGTCTCCGGCCCGACTAAAGAAGTTTCTGTTTTCTAATCTAATCTGTGCGACAAGATTTGTAAATTCCGTGGCAATTGACTACATTTCGAAGGAACGAGAAAGATGTGCCAACAGCAGCTGCTTGTCGACCTAATGAGTCAATTATTAGAAAGAAAGCGAGAGAGAATGAGGCATAAGAAAATTAATTTACGCAAAAGACTAAAACTATTTCGCGTCATAAAAACATTAATAACAAAAGCAATTGCTGTTTTTAAAAACGTAAGATCTCACGGTTCAATGTAAGACCTGGGAAAAAAAAATCAAAATTCGAATATGGTATAAAAATTAAAATCGATTATAAAATTTTTAAAAATTAAAATTACTTGGGAAAAATGTGGAATTTCGCTTGCTTTCTGGGTTTAAAAGTCTTTCCTCCACGTTTCAATTTGGAATGATTTTTTTTTACTATTCAATTAAACAGAAGATAAACACGAAGAAGAGACTGGTTTTTGCTAGTAATTATTTCATTATTTCATTTCATTAATATTTTCATTGCCGTGCGATGAGAATGTGGAAACGTGTTAATATATAGAAAGAACGCTTTTTTTTTTTAAAAAAAAAAAAGAATAAAAAAATATTCTGCCATTGCCAATTATCGATCGTTATCCATGAAGGTGCGTGGGGAAAAATAATTGAAAACACGGTTTCGATTGAAGATATCATTTTAAAGTGGATTATTTTTTTCAAGTTATAACGAATTCAAGATCGCGATTTCAATCTCCCGATGCTAGAGATTTGCAAGATATATTAGTCATTAAAAATACATAATGAAAACGTTATCCCTAATTATCTGAAGAAATGTTATACAGGAATGTTAGCCGAGTTCAGCTCAAAATGCTGATCAAGCAAATAGATGAAAACAAGGAATTAAGGACCTTAACTTTACATTTTAGTCGCGTTTGTGGAAATTTTGAATTACGATTAATACTATTTCAAGAAGAGCTTTGCATCTATCCAGGTACGAAGGCAAAAAATGGAGGAGAAATTTTATTCTTGATATTGCATCATTAAATTTTATACATATATGATTAGGGGCGTGTGCGTGCGGCACGTACATACATTGTGTGTGATGGGAAAAAATATTTAATAAATATTAAAAGACGTTGACACAGACAAATGCAGGCTCTTTCTCCAATCCAACCAGCCATGTTCAAGGTAATGGCCTGCCAGACCGATCAACATAAACTCTAATGTGATTGGAGAAGCATAGCCATGCAATAAGGAACACCTTTGACATTTTCTGCTCTTTTTTTATCTACCTATGGAATATAATTTCTTCCAGGCTTGTTTTAACTACACAGAACGAAAGCAAACTACAGAAATTTCCGGATGAAAAGAGGTACAAGAGGTCACAACGAAGATGTTTTTGCAGTTCATTTTAACATACACACACGCATTAGACAGTGTAACTATTGTTATGAACTTACTTCGTTCAGTGTTTAGTCGTTATAAAAAAGGCAACTATTTTTAACTCGCTAAAAGAAAGCAAGAGAGAGAAAGAGGCAGGCGCATTCAACTGCATCATCGATTAATCATTCCAAATGTGCCCAGCCTCATTTGGACCCTTGCCTTCTCTTCTTCCTTGTCGTTTAGCTGCTTCAAATTGACTTTAGTTTCAGATGGACACTCTTAAATATTTAATACTTTTCGAATAGTTGGCAAATCTTAAATGGAATATTTTGAAACTAATCTAATCTAATTTCATGAAAATAATTCTACTTTCTCTTTTGGGGGTTCAATTCCGTTGTCCCTTTTGACAGATTCGTCTTCCTATATAAGGGGAGATTATTCGTGCCATGGCATTTAAAGATTTTTATTTAAATGTCAGGCCACAAATAACCTCGCTGTCGACGCGCCATTAAAATTAACTAGTTCTCTAGCTCTACTTGTTCAAGTGGTTATTAAAGTTTTATCGCTATAATATTTTTTACCAACGCATCCTTGTTTGCTTTTATGTTGTTCAAACATGGATTTGCATGGTTCTTATTATTATAAACAGATGTACTGTATATTTTACTAGTTATTCAGTCTTAAGCACTTCTTATTAGAAAGCTTTTATTTAGTTTTCCCTCGTATTCTTTCTAATTTTCTTCTCTTTGCACTATCAAAGTTCGTTGTTAGAAGTAACAAGTTATAATGTCTGTCTGTGTATATGTAACAGAAAAATTTCCCATTAGCCAAATGCATTATCAGAAAGTTGAGGAATATTTGTGGCAGCTGACTGCTTTTTCCCTTATTTTGCATACGAAAGTTCCAGATGTCGCTCTTTAAAAAGCTTTTAATGAGAAATAATCATTTAAAAGAATTTTTGAATTTTGCTAGGCGGAATCACTGCAGTTATTCCTGTAATATTGCTCTTTTTGAACTATTCATTAAAAATAATAAAATGCCAATTCATGAAATAGTTGAATAAACTTACACCTGAACATTTATTTGGTTCACTTTACCTCATTTCACCATGCTGATTTGAAATTCCTGACTGAGATATGACGTCTTCCGTGAAAATTTAATAACAGGTGCACGTTTGATTTCAAAAATTTCGATTTTAATTTCTTCCAGTAGTAATGGTAGACCGTTTTTCAAAGACAGAGAATAGAGTATAAGAAGAAAGAAAAAGAGGAACAAGATCTTGTTGTCAATATATTTTTACCTCTGTAGCTCTAAACACTGTAAACACTAAAACAATAATAGCCTGACATGAAGACGTGAACTGTTGTTCAAAATGTTCCCCGGTGGAAACGGCTTAGTTTGAATTGAAAGCTGCCGTGCACAAGTCCTTAAATCCCAAACTCCAAACGGTCTTTCTTCGTCACGAAGATGGCAAACAAATCAAAACTGACAGTTTCGATCTTTCCACCCACATACAACTCTTATTTTTTCCTCTTCTCGATGTAGAAGTTCATGTACGCGATGAGATAAAACCTTATTTCTCTAGAAGAAACGTACCCAAGGTTTTCTATTCTAATATGAAACCAATGAAGCGATTCGTTTAGACGTTGAGCGTGTTTTATTTTGTCGATATTATGTAAGAGATGTGGCTCAAGTTTTTTTTTTATAATGAATCCAAAGAATAAAATGCATTAGTGCTGGAATTCGTATAATTTTGGAATTATTTAATTTTCCCAAACAGAAAAGTATATGATTACGCTTCCTTCGGTACACACCTTCATGCAGAGAAGACGAACTGTTACTATTGCTCTATCACGCTGCAGTTTGTCTCCCTGCAATCTAATGAAATAAAGAAATCAATAAAGTTAACCATGAATATGGTTTTTTATTCTTTATTTGAGATGAAACTCTGAAGACAATCATTTCGTCAGGAAGTACAAATCCAGTCTAGTAGTTTGCTTGCTGCATAAATCAGCAGAAAATTGCAACAACCGCTTGTTTTCCGAATGGCTGTTTCCCCTTAATTCATGACTTGAATGGATCTCTAAGCTGAACCAACCAATTCATTCAACAAAATGCCTTCTGATATAACATCACATTCTACATCTGAAGACTAGCCTAACCTCGCTACAATGAATGTTGAATTCTAACTGCAACATAATTTTGATAGTACAATAATTTTTAAAACTGTTTTTTACGTTAAATAGGATTTTATTACTGGATTTTTATTTGGAATTAAAACGTGCACGTGCACGTTGGCAGTCGAATTTTCGAGAGAAATAAACGCTAAATCGGTACAGTATTACTTTATTGCAATAATGAAATTTCCAAGGATTCAGAAAAGAAATTTTTGTGATTTAATTAGGATTAACCTATTCTTGAGATCTTAGTTTTATTTAATCCAAATAGTTTTTACAAACTTTTTCCTTCCCGCTTATAAAATAAGTTACTTTGCGCACCTAGCTGTAATTTGGGATGTAAAGAGAAACACGTGTATATGTTTATTTCTAATTTTCTATTTTATCAGAACAATCTCGATCCATTTATTTTCTGTCTCTCACAAAAGTTGACATTTCTAATAATCTCTTTAAAAAAATAATCTCAGAAATTTAACATATAATATTTAATCCCATTACTCAATAAAATCCGTCGTTTTCTTTTTTCAGGTCTCTCTTTTTAGAAGGAAATGGGAAAAAAACGAGTGCAACTCAAATGGGGATCAAGGGGTAGATGAATGGGCTTTCCATTACTGACTTAGTATCGTTTAATAAAATTATCCTCTAAATTTGATAATGTGGTTCCTGGAGAGTTATAAAGTGAAATAAATTAATAATTTGATAATGGATATACTCCTCGAGCTTAATATTTAGGGTAATATACGCAAACTCAGAGAATGTAAAAAAAATCTCCAAATGCCTTTTAAAGATGATATGAAAATGGGTTTGTTTTTGATTTTCTCAAAATGATCTTTTCTAGAAAGATTGTCGTTAAAGAAAAAATAGACAAGCGTTTTCAAGATTTACTACTACATTTGTATTGCACCTGCTCATAAATAAAATGCCATCCCATTTATATTTGTTGTAGTAGACAAGTTCTGCCAATGGTCACTGTTTAGGTCTGATCACGTGATTAGTAAGCGGAATAAAAGGTGGAACCAGACTTTCCCAAAACGAGAGCACTTTTTTGCGCTGTTGTTTTCTCTAGATTAAAGTTGGAGTAGTAAAAATATCTGAAAGACGATGTTGAGAAAAATTTCTCACCAAACCTGAGGGTTTTTTAATCATAAATTTACGAGCAGCTGATTGGTTTCTATTGCCGACGTACGGAATAGAAACCTATCAGAAATTGGTTTCTGTTGCCAACGTACGGCAATTGGAGCTCAACGTGATGCGATAATCATGTGTAGAATTTGGAGATATTAGATAGAAGAAGGTAATGTCTATACGTGAACTGGAGGATCTACACCAACGTAGATTCACATCAAACACTGGCAGACTCATAAGCTAGTGCCAGTGTTATTCACATGTGACAATTTTCTACGAAGCATACATAAATTCTACAATATCAAAGCAGACCATTGCTTGAAAATAGCCTAATAGCAGTCAAACGAAGCATCGACGTGAAAGAATTCAGTGAGATGAAAGGGTACATATGATTTTTTTCCCTCGTATATCCTCAGAATTTACTTCTTTGTGTGCCTATTTCTATCACATTTGAAGCATTCCTTAATGGTATCGTATTTGCTCTGCACTGAAGTGAATTTGTAGAATAGTCTACTTACATGATAATGGGAAGAGAAATATTTGGATTTATTTTGTTGTGAAAAAGTCCGTTTGTCTACTGTGAATTGTATGCATCGTGCGGTACAAAAGTGCTGAGCATAGTTATCATTAATATACGTACATCTAATTTCAATTAACGGATTGGTACATGAATTTTTAAAAGATTGTTGATAACGGTGGCAATAATAGTAAATGTTATTTAATCACGATTAGTCTGAGGAAATTTCTAGATTAATCAAAAGAATTTCATTTTTTAAATCGCCACATAAGATGGTGCTATCTTCATTAATCGCGATGCTTTTGTTTAAGGATACTCCTAAAATCAGAGATTTTTGTGGCACACAAAAAGAAACCTAAACCATATAAATGTTATGAACGAATCATTTTTTATTCAAATTTTATACGAACAACGTTTTCTAATTTTATTTTTCCCTTGAGGATTTATGTGGATTTAAAGAATGTCATTCGAAAGTAATTTTATTTACAAGATTCTTTATTCATACTTTCAATGCATCACATCATTTCTAATATTCAATTGATTAAAAATAGATATTCCTTTTAATGGGAAAATAGAATAACATAAAATGAAATAATAAAATCTAAATAAAAGTCACCCAATGTGATGACTTGCGAACGATTGACCCGAGTTTATATACTCCATTAATAAGAGTGTATATGTTTAATCAATTGTATATTACTACGACTCCTACTCTTATATAATTACATCATTTTTAAAGTGATATCCCGAGATTTATTTCGTATTGTCCCTTGGTATCTGCCTGCTCTCCTAAGTCGTCGACAGTGAACTGCAGCAAACACTTTCGACATTCTTGCGAACGATTGACCCGTAGCTTAGTGTCGGAATTTGGTCCAGATTTCGATAATGGTGGACGAGAAATGAACTTTTTCGAAATAGATTCGTTCTGTGTGTGGCTTTGTCCCGATGCCCATGAGAGGGGCCGCAGCTGCACTTAACGACGCCGCCCTTTCTTGCATCGCGCTCCTTGACCGCACTCCGTTGGGTGGCGCTTCAGTGTGTCTCAAGTAATGAAAGATGTCATAAAACCCTGAAACGGGCCAACCGGGGCAATGGCAAATTAAAGCCTAAAGTCAGCGGTGGTTGGGGCGAAGAATGGTTCGCTAAAGTCCGGCAAAGACACAACCAACGATCGTCATATTTAGGAGGGCCGACGAAGATAAACATGGCACGCTTCTCCTTAGTCTATGCCTTTATCCCAAAAGAAGTGAGTATTTTACGAAATACCTTTATCCATGAGAATCGATTGCTTATTCTTTCACTTAAAATATTTATGGTTTCGGCCTGATAATGTTCAAAACAAATTACATGTATTGGTCGACATTTGAAAATGATAGGATTCGAATTTTTTTTTTCTGCCCTACTCTTTCAACAAATAAGAATTTGTCATCGTTTCCTAACATTGAAGGCAGCACATTAACAAGTCGATTTCCTACATTTCATTCAAACACTGCTGTCAAGATTTTATCAAATTACGAGGATTGTTCGATAGAAACACGTTTAGAGGCTGGGAAGCAATTTTATTCAAGGATTTTAAAAGAAATCTCCATGAACATTAAAACATAGTCCCATTGATGGACTATCTATAGATTCCCATCCGATAAAACTCTACGTCAGCGTCCGAATTGAACCACCTTCTTAAAACACAAAGAAAGTCCGCTTCTCCACAAAGATTTTTACTCGCCAAGAATACGCATATTTCGACTGCCAGATAGTCATCTTTTAGAAACGAACCTTGTACAATCATTCAAGCCGCATTCAAGTCAGATCTTAAGATTTGATAAGAAGAAAAAAGTTTTCATTTTTATAAATCTAATTAATAGATACGATCTGAACAGACACAATTCCTCAACTTATCTGGCCTTGCGCTTTTATCAACAAGAGAATATATGCTTTGCTTATATCTGCTTTTATCCTGTTCACCTATCCATGTTCTTCAACCCTATGAGCCCGGAGACCTACGGTGATGCTATAGAGTCCACAAACTTCATACCTCGTATATCAACTGTTGTGTATGATCACCGTTTGAAGTTTCTTTCCGCTCAAGAATTAAGTTATAGCCTTGTTTGTAGCGCAAGTCTTTCACAGAGGCCATTTTAACAGGATCACTACGGCTATGCTTTCTGTTGGAATGCTGTGCAATCACGCATGTAAATTATCATTTTTCTTTCGCTGAGAAAAAATGTGGGACATTATTTTCTGAGCAATCCTACACGTTTAATATAAAAACTTGGAGGGTATAAATTTCTATATTTTCTTGCATAGTATCCTTATTGTTGAGCTGTTAACATATCCAATATTTTTAATGAAATAACTTTGATTGTAAATAACGAGGTTTAATTTAAGTCGAATATTTGATAGCAATGTTGAGTTTAGTATTTAGCAGCATAATCTGCCTATTAAGTCCAACGTTTAGCTTCCTTAGACTTTGTTTTATTCTGCGCCATTGACGATGTATTGTTGAATAATCTGGTGGCGATCGATTGCGTATTTGGTAACACTGTCAGTGATTCAAGGTAAAGTGAGACAAAAGTAGAGTTTAAGCACATCAAGGCTCAATTCGCATCCGCTTTACTGGAATTTGGACTTGGCTAGTAGATAGGTTCGGAGCATCAAAATCGGAATATTATGATTACTTCCGGTTTAAGATACTTCCTGCTTCACTCATTCGGCGCTTCCGCCTATCGTCACAGAAAAAAAAAAAAGCTAACAAAATTATCATCGATTAGTTAACGATTTTTCATTGCCAACTTATTTGCTTAGAGAATCTGAATAATTTTACTTTACTGCCGCTTTAAAAAAAAAGCTGAAAAAATAGAACAGGATTTTTAAATCGGTATTTAGAAAATCTTTAAAAGATCTTTGCTAAATTCAATCGCCAATTTCCTCGAAAATTATGAATTTATCGCAACGAGGAAGAAATAAAATATGTTTTAATAGTCAATATTTATTTAAAGACGGCCAAACAATGGAAAGTACAAGCAATTTTACCGATTTAAAACGATGGCGCTGAAATTAACAAAGACAAACTGAAAGAGAGAATTGAGATGTCCAAAAATGGATTGAGCCATATTGGAATACGTAAAACTCTTCTAAATGAGTTTTCGCTTTGCACAACAATTTACATTAGAAATAGGTTGGATTAGCGACAAAAAATTTATATCCGACATATTCTAACTTTTATCCAGTTCCTTTTTTTCATCGTACTGCCTACATTCTTACAAATATGAAGTGTTAATAACATTCAGCTATTTCTTTTGTTAATAAATGGTCAAGTTGTTTAGGCTTGTTTGTTGTGT
>JAHWFO010022496.1:1605873-1623767 GCA_023313115.1 Rhysida immarginata
GATCTTGGTTAGAATTACTTAGTACTATTGATCTCCAAAATTCATTCACATTTTTTTTAAAATAATAGTAGTTGAATAAACAGGACGATCGTTAAGTCCTTTTACACGAACAGATAGAGTTCGGCTGTGGAGGTGGAAGGAGGATAATATTTTAACCTTTTCTGTGAATTCATAAAACAAAGAAAATTATATAGAATTCATTAAGATCGTAAATGCTCAATTTTTAATCAAAATTTTATTTTAAGATTTAAAAAATTAATTTTATGATGTTATTTAATTTTTTTGGGGGAGGGGGGCATTTTATGATCACCCTGTAATGATTGATAGTAAGAATAAAGCTCAGAAATTTGATTAGATCTTAGCTGCTTTCAACATAAACGTCTACGTAGACCCATATAGTAAAACCCGGGGTTAAAGTTAACTCAGCTGATTTTTAATATGCGGTTTCTTAAATGTTCGAGTCTGGTTTCTTAAATGTATACATTTTTGTAATATTCACATCGTTCATTTTAACGCTCTAAAATCTCGATGAAAGCAAGAAGCTTCTCGTAAATATTTTTACTGAGAACACCATATTAAGCGAATATTAAAAAACAAAATTTACGGAAAGTGATTACGGAACTAAGCGCCAATAGACTGGAGAAAGATGTCTCTGTCGAAAAAAAGTAGCAACTCTGTAAAACGGATATCTTAATTAAAAAATCATTCTTAGGATTTTAAAGATAGGTAGCTTCAAAAGCTTTCAGAATACGTTTATTTTACTCGTACAAAGAAATTTACAATCAAAGGATTTATATTATATTTTTTTCAAAATAGTTTCCTTCAGTAGCTTCAGTTTCCTTTATGAATTTTTTCGCAGCTTATAAAATTTTGGAAAAATTCTGGAACCGAGTTCCTCAGCTCCTTACGCCATTCATAAAGTTGCGATTTCTTCATTGTCTGACATTATCCTTTTTCGAGCACTCTTATTATCTCTGAAGGTAATCTTTCAAATAAAACACAAAATGCGAACGCTTTTGATTAGCGATGTTCATGCGTACGTCACACAAAAGGCAATGTTGTTGCTTCGGTTAGAGAGGAAACGAGAAGTGACATCAGTCATGGAGGCCACTGATTTTTCGTACATAAAGTCCTTGTCACGATTACTTTTTCAAATATAGGCGCTGAATCCAGAGGTCTTTTGTAGTTACCACGTAATTGATGCTCATCATCTAGTTTTAATTCCAAAATTTTAAAAAAATGCTTATTCTCTACAAAATATTTATAAAATCAAACTTTATAGTAAATTCAAAAATATGCATTTAAGCGAAAAGAACCACTGCTCAAAAACCGCACAAAACAATGAGTAATTAAGATTAAATTCAGCAATAACGAATGTAATTGGTCTCATAAATAACATAAATTAATATTTTAAGGGAATAAAAAGTATACTCTAGGTTTCACTAAAAATTTAAAAATAAAAAAAAAATAAAAAAAATACGCAGAGATCACATAGAAACTACGAAAATAAAAGAAGGGGAAAAAGCAAAGTCCCCAGCGTAGCCAAAAGGGAAGTAGGAAGAGAGAGAGAGAGAGAGAATGCTTAAGGGACAAAAGGATTGGAAAGAAGCGGAGAAGAGAAGAAGGCTCGAGCGTTAAGAGGATCCACCTCGAGGAGGAGCATTGTTGCATTTGGCAGCAGTTGAGTAGGTGGGTGGATGGTGGCGTTTGAAGAGTGGCTCAAGATCACGGACAAGAACGAGGGCGTCGGCGGTGGCGGCGTCGGCGTGGGCGGGCGACGGGAAATTTGATTCCGGCGTCTTCGACCTCGTCGAACGGTCACGAGACCTTGCCCCACTTGCGGGACCCACTTCCTCTTCCGCTCGTCATTCTCGATCTAGACGACCGAATCAGCAACGCAGCGGGTCACTTCTAATTCCAGGACATCGAAAAGAGGCGTGGTTTTGGCAGGACCGAGCTCAACCATTAATTCATCATACTTTCATAAATTCCACCGTTTACACTAACAGCGGGGGAGATAGTCGACATTGACTCCACCTCTCTCCATCCCAATTGGATGAAAACTCATCCATCCTAGAAGAGAGACCATATTTTTTTAAACTCCATATCCCTCGCAATTTCTTTCTCGTTCCTCTCTTTCCCGCCCTTTACTATTTTCCTTGAACTTATATCAAGTTTCATTTGCTGTTCGATGAATCAAATTTTATGCGATGTTGTTTTGGAATGCCTGAGGAGAGGACATGCAAAGTTAATGCCACTGCATATAAGACTCACAATCTAACTGTTGAGATAGTGTGCTTTTTAAGTGTAATTTTTATGCTTTTATTGATGCTGCAAGGCATGGAAGGATATTCTTTTAATGTGAATTCTAAGCAAAATTATTCTACTCAATTCTTCTGGAAGTCTTTTCTTCTCCTTTTAAAGATGAAATTAGTGAGAAACAATAAAGTCAAATGAAGTTTTTGCCTCCAAAGTAAACTTCTCAATAAGAAATGGAAAATAAACTCTTCGTTATTCGAAAATGGACCTCTAATAATTATTATTAAGAGAGATTAGATCTAGTTCCAGTAAGTTGTTTATGTATTTAGTAGATAGCCCCACATAATAATTTAGAACAAGGAGCCAATGTCTATAGTTAAATTTTTACCTCAATCCTCAATTAACTCGATATAGTTTTTTCTCTGTTTGCCTATGAGTTGCAGTAAAAATTCAATTCAGTGGAAATGTACAAAACAAGCGGTTGTCTGATTCTTAGTAAGGCAACCTATTATTACTCTTATCAAGTAAGTGCACACTTTAATCAGTAAAGTCATGGGAAAAGCCGTAAAAGAATAAATTCATTGATTTACAGTAAGGTTCAAATCTCATAATATTCAAAGGAATTGTAAAATACATATATTGGATTAAATAAAATATATATCATCGAACACGAAACCAAAAATATTACAATTGCAAAATAACGAACCGGGTAGACGTGATGCAACTTCTGCAAATTAGCTAAGAACATAAAAGGCGCATCCTTTGGGTTAATTTGTTTGCAGTTATGGTTCATCCTAAGGATATTCTCGTGCAAGATAGTTAGCGGAGAGCAGAAAATAACCAAAGATGCAGCATGTGCTAGATTTAAGAATGCCGTGATATTGCCTCTCGCGTATCATACCAGTACATTAAAACCATGGTGATTGGTCATCCTTTATTAACTTGACTCCATGCTACCCTACGTCCACTGTGTCTGAACAGAAAAAAGATGCCCAGTAATGACTGATCGAGTTCACCCTATTTCCATATGGTGCAACTTTTTGCCTCACTCTGTATTACACTGCCGAGTTCTAAAATTACGATAAGGTATCGTGTTTCATGAGAACAATTAAAATATTCAATATGTAGATAGAAAATTCATATTTATTTTAAAATCTTTTTAAAAAATATTCCCCCCAAAAATCCCGTTTGGTAAATGTTCCCTCGGACAACTATACAAATAAATTCACAATATAAAGACCTAGGCATTTTAAGTAAACCTTACGATAAAATAGTTTAAACTGAAAATAATAATTAATTTCGAATTTATAAACTCAAGATCGTAGACTTGATTTCAGTAACGAGCGCAAGAACACGAGAGAAGGCAAACCATAATAATAAAAAGTGCCTATTACACCTATGAATGAGGCTTTTATCCATTTACCAGTTGCATATCCATCATGTTGAGGCATTATTTTAAAAATAAACCCTGTCGATAATGGCTTTGTTGTTTAAACTTTTAGTCGATTTGCTTTATCAGGAAAAACGAGTCGTAAAATAATAAGCTTGTACCCAAAAACTGTTGGACCTTTTGTTCAAGTTTTTCCTGGGAGTGGGTGGAGAGAGGAAATTTTATTTTTTAATTAACGATGTTCGTGTCTTTCTCTACTTTTTAAAAGAATATATAAATAATTTTATAACTCTGTTGGCATGAAATCAGAAATAGTGTTCTTTATTACATTTCGTCATGAAGTCCGCGCTATTCGCTTTTCCGCGATCGTTTTTTTTAAACCATATTAGAAACAAGATAGAAAGAGCCTTGGATAAATGTTCAACAGAATGTTATTGCGAAACAGTGATAAAGTTCTTGTCGTCTCTCGCCATTGTTCACCTTGACATGGGCCATGTGTGAATTAAATCATATAGACAACAGTAATGACAATAATAAAAAACCACGGAGAAAGGGAGAGATCATCTTTTTTCGAACAATGATCGCGAGGCAAGGTGCATTTTCTAGCTGGAGCAATTGATTTAGTTCATCAATGAGTTGCGTGCTTGTTGCCCGACACGGTCACCTGGGTTCTTCTGCCTTGGCTCAGGTTCATTGCCTACCTGTAATGGCCGTTCCTTTTTAATGGCCTCGCAATTACCGCCCACTCACGAGCCATAGTAAATTGCGACGGTTTTTGGATCATTTTCAACCATTCCAAAACTGCTATTAAATGTCTTTTTTTATTCCGCTCGTGCATTAACTTGGGTTCGACGACGAGTTCCTTGATCAGGTGGATTCTGCGCGAGGTTTATGGAACCGTTAATGAGTCCAGATTGAGAATCAAACGTTAGAGGCACTGCGTTCTCGTCCGAATGAGGAAGTGGCAACGGTTTCTGGATTATGAATAAATCAATAGAGAGCCAATGAAAATAGCGGAGAGAAAAGCCTCTCTCTCACACACACACTCTCTCTTTTTTTTAATGCCAATGGCAGAGGAAAGTTTTCGGTTCACCATTAAAACGGACGGGGAGGGGTGTTACATGGCGACACCTGTCCAGCAGGAGTCCTAGCTTCGACTGCCACCCGACGAGAACCCAGATAATGAATCAATCGACTCGTTCTATTGATTATTTTAACCCGATTCTAAAGGACCTGTTTGTGGAAGAGAGAAAACATAAACTCACGTGTAATTCATTAAAAAAGGGAATGAAAAATATGCAAATCACTTTTCTGCATAAACAAACGCTAATTTTATTAGGCGTATTGATTTTACCTAAAATTTATAATTGAATTATAATTGAATTTCTTATCTGAAATGATTTGCAGAAAAAAGTAGCATGTTGCAAGTAAAATAATTCAGTTTATTCTGTGATTTTCCATTAGCAAAACTTGAACTATTAATATTAATATGAAGTCAGAGTAGAAAACCTCTTTGATATATACAGCAATAAACGAGACATGCAATTACCAATTGCCAAAAATTCATTCTTTCAATGTATACTAGAAGTTTGGTATAACTAATATTTGCAAGAAAATCATAAGTTTAGTCTTGGCTTAATTATTAACATTTTCAACTGGATATTAAAACCTAATATCATCTTAACTTTTGCGAATCTTCTCTTCCTTTTTAGGATTTTTAGCGTTTTGAACTCTTTCGTAGCTCTCTTTCAAGGGAGTCACTTTGACTGACGTCACTATGCAACAGACACTGCATGTTTATCTAATCGTTCGATCAGAATCTCTTACTTCTAAAAGTGTTCTTTTAATGATCACAATGACTCTGTCCTTCCAGTTCCTCTTTTGAAAATCGTTGAAACAACCCTATGAAATTTGAAAATGCGTCACTTTTATACTCAGAAGATAATTGAGTGAGATTCCCTTGATGAATTTTTTCACACGTTTCTTAGAAAAAATCATTTTATTAAGACGTTTATGTATAAGCTTGCTTATGAATGAAGTGATTAAGAATTCACCATATTTTCTCACTTAGCCATATTTCATTAGAACCCTTTAATTTATGTAAAGCGTTAAGTTAAAAAAAGTGCTTTTGTAATCAAACGATCTTAAACATTAATAAGAATTTTTTATTGGAAATAAAATTCTAATATATGGTTGTGCATTAACGGTGAAATGCAAATTTCCCAATCCACTGGCACTCTTGCAGCCCCAGACCATTATTGAAGCTGGCTTCTATACAGCACGTCGGTAACTTTTGAAGCAAAGTTAAAAATTGGAGGGTTAGCATCTGCTGGTATATAATAGTGTAATAACGTTTTCGAGAGATTCCTCTCATCTTCAATTTACATTTTTTGAATTATAAGTTGGAAACAGATTTAAAATAAACAACTCACAACGCCAAATTTCATCATTACATCTTTGCCAGCACTCAGTTTTCCCATCTTCAAGTGACATCAACTATATTCTACATTCAACTAGGGCCTATAGTTCTTTTAGACATCCAAGATTATTTCTTTTCTATCTCTTAAAGACCTTACATTCTTCAGTTCGTGTTTCTTCAAGTATAAATACTCAACAATGTTTTTCCTCAAAACTTAAACTCTACAACTCCCAAGATTGGTGAACTGTATTTTTAAGGTTAATTATTTATTTTGTAATTTTAATATTGGTAAAGGAGAATAATTTTAACTCGCTCATTATTTATTTTATACATTTTCAATGGGTGACGTATCTGGGCTGCAGGCAGGCTAGTCAAGCACCCTGAAACGCTACTGTTGTAGCCAAGTCTTGGTGTTCCGAGCAGTATGAGGCTTCGCGTTGTCCTGCTGAAAGATGTTTGGTCTTCTATTGATATTTTAATTTATTCATTCTCTTCAATAATTCCGCGTGTAAATTTTAGTTTATGATTCTCGTCATTCGTTTTCTTAACGTAATGCTTTAAACAATCAGTAAATGAGTTGCTGACGAATACTGCTTCTATGCGGCGAAAGTGCCCTCTATGGAGCTAGACAAGTCTTGGGTTTGCCGAATAATATAGCATCCATTGTTAAATAATTGCTAGAGCAAACTTCTCTTAAATAGCTAAATGCAGACTAGCAGTTCGGTTTGCTCATTGTACTCATAAATGTTAATTATTTACGAAAAGAGAATAGCTTTTAACGAGGATTTTATTCTTTTCGAGCAAGAACAAAAAAAAGGGGGGGGGGGAATCTAGCTGGACCTATTCCTTTTGACACAGGTTCCTTTCCCCACGACGGTCGATCTTTAAATTCGATGTCCCAGAGGCCATTGCTTGTTCCCCTTCGAGTCTCGTTATCACCACAATCAATCAAGAAGCAAAAGGGGAAGGGAATTTCTTTAACTCTCCTTAAACTAAAGTAGCTGCACAAAAAATCTTCCCTCATTCCACTATCTTCATGACTCCTTTTTAAAAAAGGGTGGTCTTAACCCAATACGATTTTCTTTTATAATCATAGTAGTTTTCTGATGCACTTCTAACTCCTAAGAGAACTTGATTTTTTATATTAACTTCACCTCCTATGGATCCTTTTTTATCCAAATAGATACAGATTCTCACGTATCCCTTAGGATTCGAATTCGTTTCATTGCCAGCGCTTTAATTTCATTTATTAGCAATACATTTACTGATATGTAAATGCTTTTCCTTCTAACTATTGTAGCTGGTATTTGCGTCGTTTCTAATGCCCTTCACAGGGATGTGGGTATATTAAAAAAATATCTGATAACATAAAATAGAAAAGAAATTTTTGCACTTCGAACCAAAATGAATTTATTATTCTGTCGTACTCATCTACCGATTTCTTTAAGCCGTTGAAGAAATATGAAATTTTCAGCAATTACTTGACAAAAAAAAATTAGAAAAGCCGAAATGGCATGTTTGCATTCTTGATCGGAGGTCCAAGGGAGATTTTGATGTTCTTTGTTTACCTCCAACACTTTTTTTTCCATTGATTGAACACGAGTTGAGTGGAAGTTTTCTCCTGTAGATGTTTGCACGAAGAGTAGACGTCGCTAATGACTCCGATAATCGAAGAGACGGTAAATAAAACAAACCAAACGAAGGTAATGATTTCTGGCAACAAATGTAATTCCAGTCGTTTGAGCAAATAACTTTTACTATTAGTTATTTCTTTTATTCTTTTTTCCTCTCCTCCACTGATTCTCAGATTATCTCTATTTAGGAAGACTAACTCTTCTTCGGGAGGAGTAATGATACATAACAGTTTAATCCGACTTAGTCGAAATAGATGACAGCCTTATGAGCGAATTCATTCTCAGCTTCCCCGTTGTTTTTATCTATTCTGTCAGATATATTGATTACTTTCTCCTGATTCATTTGTGAGCGAAAAAATACAATCTTAAAAATTTTTAACTGTTCCAATTCGAACGGATTTATAATTTTTTATCTATATTAAAATGAAATACTATTATAAAAAAATAAAATATTGTGTAAAAAAAACATTTTATTTGTATAATCTGCATCCGAGAGTGCATTGACAGTAATGCCTGCTTGCCTTTTCTCCGAAATAATTAATGCTTTTATAATAGTACAAATGCTTACTAGTGCTTACTAAATGATTGACAGGTTAGATTAGGTTTTTGAAGAAGAAACAAGAACAGTCATTGATTTCTTGACTAAAGAAGGATGCACTGCTGCTGGCACCCACAAAAGGCTCAGAAACATGCATGATAACACGACAGTTGATCAGAGTCATGTGCTAGGATAGCTGAAAAAATATTAAAATCGTGAAATTTACGCGTTAGAGATCAGCGGCATAGAAAAAAATCTATGGAGTGGATTTAAATCCAAAGTAGATTTGAAAAAAGTGGATTTAAATTTAGCGCAAATGCATCTTCGCCGCCAATAGCACGATTTCGAATACCTTTTGTAAACAAAAAAATCATTTTATATTCAACATTAGTCAAAATTATGTTAACATATATCATATGTGCAAGATAATTTATAGGACGGTCTCATCCTCTTGGCTATCGTATTCAACGCACAAAGAAGCGAGTAACAATACCATTTAGAGTCTGAGCACATATTTCGCAGGAAATAGAAGATACCACATTATCCGTATTCTGTCTTTGAAATCATTGATAACTTGAATTTTTTGCTTATATACGCGCTCCTTCACCATACTCATAACAGGGCGTCAAATTAAGAAGTGTGGAGGCCACGGCAATGGTTCACTGTGACCTATTCATCAACTCATATTATGTCTATGTAGTGGCATATCTCTCGTATCATAAATAAAGGAATTATGACCTGACAGGCAATACTTTAAATAATCCTCTTTGAAACAAGTTAACTGAGTCCTAAATGCAAACATCAGGGTTGCAAAATATCTTTTGAGTTCAAACTGTTATAGGACCCTAGTAAAGTAATTTAAATTCAAAACAACGTGAGGTTGATTCATGTTAAACCAGAAGTGTTACAAACCACTTCCACCAATAAAACATTTTTTCTAGAATTATTCTTATTTATTAAAATAATTTATTATTTGTGCCACTTAAGTAAAGAAATACTCAAATACTTTATTCTGTATAATTATTAAAGCTTATAAATTATTGGCTCATTCTGATTGCTAGTTTTTAAATTAATTCTAGATCTAAAGTGATTTTTTTTCTTACAATATTTGCAGACTACGTAATTTTAGAAATTTTCATATTTTGTAATTAATAACAAACCGTTTTAAATTTATAAGGGCAGCATTTGAATTATTTCGAACATAGTACTTTTTTGGTAAAGTCGAGTTTTTACAGGCATACACGCATTTCTTTCATAGAAATAATAGATTTGAAGCATAAAAGGAAGTTTTATTTCATCATTTAATAAGATGCACCAAAATTTATTGATAAAATGGATAGAAAGGGAAGAGAGGCATTTATGTTCAACCTGTAACTGGATAATTTTCAAAGCTTTGTGGTATCTCAACGTGATCCTAATTCTCTTTATGCCACATTATGAATAAATTTGATTACCTTAAAAGACACTTTTAGACCGAATAAAAAGCGTGCTTAGGTGAAGTGTGTATTTTGCTCTGTCTATTTTTCTTTCAAGCCTTGACTAATGTCGTATCCTCCTTTCTAGCACCTCTTTGGGCATGAATCCCCTTTTATCTGGTTTCTCTGGATCTCTCCCTCTCATTCTCACTTTTTCTTTCACGTTTTCTTTCACGTTTTCTTTCTTGTCTTTAAACGGTTTTGGAATGGATTCATTAGTCGGAGAACCTCCGGGATTTAAGCTGAATACTTGAGAATTCAAGGTGGAAGAATGAAAGCTCGGCGGTCACAAAGAAAGTGCTTTTACCACAGACCGGAAACTCATCATTTCAACCCCCAACTTCTTTACAGTCAATGTTGAAACTCATTGACTGTCCTCCTCGGGGAGTGGTTAAGTCATCTCTCTCTGGGTTGGACGGTTATTGTGGAGTGATTGAAGAACCGTTTCCTCCCTTCTGTCGTCTTTCTCTTTCTTTTCTGCTCTCCTGACTTATCCCTGCCTCCTCACAACCTCGAAGAAAATTCTACATTCAATAGATTCGACGAAACCCTTCTTCAGGATTCCTAGAAAGCAGAAGGAATCGCGAATGTTTTCTTTCAGTTTAATTTAAACTACAAGGCTATACTCGTATGATTGATAGAGTTCAGAAGTAAAAATTCCTTACTTTTTTTCGCACTGCCGCGTTTGTCTTTTGATAGACAGGAGATATCGATTTGCATTTTGTTATTACTTGTTTTATGCATGTTATTAAAATTCCAGGAAGTGCAATCGTTGCCAAAAAGAGAGGGGGAATGGGGGAATGCTCAAGGTTTTCCCATTTCGAAATTAATATTCAGCGCTACGAGCCATTAGTCTGTTCGATTTCTTTTTAGAGTTAATTTAGTTACATAGGTCAAAAGTCGTTGCATATTGTGTTTACCGCTTTTTCAAGCTTTCTGTGAAATTTTACTTACAAAACAGTGAATATTTTTACTTGAAACCAATCTCTAAGTTTTTATTAATTTGATCAATTTAGTTTGCATTAAATGAGTACCTGACATCAGCAGAAGAGAAATTTTGTTCATCATGGGAAAAGAAACACCGCTATGCAGAACGAAATACATGGTATCCCACTGAAAAAGAGTCCGAAGTAAAAGGCAATATAATTATCGAACTACTCACTCGAGCTTATGACAAAAATGCTAAATATGCAGAAAACATGGGTGTTTTATCCTCATACATTATTCCTTATATTTTCTTGTGATACAGTAAAAAAAATCATTTTCTTTCCCAGTAATCTGAGAGAATTCTAATGCCAATTGTATTTTGGGAAACGAGGACAAAGGTCTATGAACCCCTCAGGCTCGTAGAACAAACACGTAATGAAAACACATCTTGTATGGTCGAATAATTTTTGGAGCCGCAATTGATGTCTGATGGAATTATGCCCCAACAGGACGAGGAATCACCCCATTTTGCCACAATTTTCGCGAATACTTTTATGACACTTTGGATTGGTCGTGGCTCGCCAAGAGTTTGGGTCCTTTGGTCACCAGATCTGGTCCCATTAAACTATTTTGTCTAGGGATTTCAAGTCCAAAAGTTTATAAAATGTGAAGATTCACAACAATGAACAAGTTAAACAACGCAGTTGCCGAAATAGCATTAAGTATGCTGGAGGAACCTGGGTCTATGCTCAGACATACATGACGATTGAAATTTGATGAACATGCATCCTATCGTATAGGTAAGTTAGAATAAAACATCTTTATTATAATTCTGCTTGTGTTTCGTCCATTCGTTCGTTCGTCCGTTCATTCCGCTGGAGTTTCGTTTGGATCTAGGCTTGTGAGATGGATACATCTGTCCTATATGATGGATTCTCAAGATAGATGACTAGAAGCTGTCCAAGAAAGGATGCGCAGATATAATTCGGTTTAAAAAAAAACGAAACAGATTAAGCAATTTTAAGTGTATATAATTCCATTGTATGAACTATCGTTTCGAATAGGGAGTTAGGCCTATGCTACTCATTTGCTTTTCGCCACATTAAAGATACGCTTTTTTGCCCGTGAAACTAAACGAAAAGGATTCAATAATTTTAAGTGAATGTTGCATCGTCAAGTAAAGCATTGCCTTTTTAATCTGCATTGACATTACTAATGTAATAATTTAAGAGAATATAATTCGATTATAAACAGGCTATCGTTTCAAATCAGGCGTTAGGCCTATGCTGTTCATTTGCTCTTCGCCACATTTTTTGCCCGTAAAACTAAATTATTAAAAACAGTCATGCATACGATTAGGCCTACGATGTATTTTAAAAATTATCAGTTTAATTACGCCGTGCAACAGAGAAGATGTCAAAGGCCTGCATAGACCTGCTTCTACTACGTTTATGTTACTGGAGGATGTGGCAGGACATTACCTGTTTAACACAGTGGTTTCTCACCTACGGAGAAATAATCATCAAGTGTGTTGTGGTGCTTGGTCGGGAATAGCGTCCACACAGCTACTGGGAAGCAGGAAGGTTGCTTTTGCACTTACATAAGATTTATAATTTTTAATAAACTTTTAAATCATTTTCTATTTTATTCTACAATCTCTCTCATGGTTCATTTTATTCCGTGGAATTTTCATTCGCATTGCTAGTTCGGTATTATTGGTTGATTGGTTGATTAGTTGGAATATAAAGAGCTAGTCGACATCTCGATCATTTGCCGTCTTCCTTTTAATTTGTACTTAATATAAAGTGGTGATCATGTAGAAGTGTACTAAATTATAAGCTAAAACTTTCATACTATATTGAAAGCGAAAACTTCTAATCCATAAAGATTAACGAAAAAAGTAATACCGATACGTATTTCTTTTCTCGTTAGTTTTTGTGAATTATACAGGGTGTCCCAGCTAAGTTGATGAATGGAAATAACTTCGCAACGGTACCTCATATTAAAAAAAGTTTCAGATAAAACTTGTCCAGCTTTAAGGGGGACATGTCATGGTGCACTTTTCATCATCCCAAATATGCAAATTAGGACACATTCAAAATTTATCTCAAAAACCGTAAGGGATAGAGAAAAAAACCCAATTGCAAACTTGCTCAGCATAAAACAACAAACAAAACAAAACAAAAATCATCCAAATCGGACCTACCAATCACCCACAATCACGTGGTAAAAATACGGTCATGTTGACCATTTCCGGAACAGTGTAGCTTGCCATCCTGGAATTGTTCTGTCTTCTGTGTGCTGAAACATGCCTTTTATTTGCTTTTCCGTATGAAAATGAATGTGAATATGGTAATTTATGTTAATTTTTTGATTTGCATGGTTTACATGGTGGAAATACCAACATTGTTTTCCTTGTGCAGTGTGAATGTCGGTAAGCAACAAACAGTTCACCACGTGATTGTGGGTGATTGGTTGGTCCGATTTGGATGAAATTTCTTTTGTTTTGTTTGTTTTTTTATGCTGAACAAGTTTGCAATTGGGTTTTTTTCTCTATCCCTTACGGTTTTTGAGATAAATTTTGAATGTGTCCTAATTTGCATATTTGGGATGATGAAAAGTGCACCATGACATGTCCCCCTTAAAGCTGGACAAGTTTTATCTGAAACTTTTTTTAATATGAGGTACCGTTGCGAAGTTATTTCCATTCATCAACTTAGCTGGAACACCCTGTATAGGTTTTCACTTTGTTTATAGCTTGTTCTACTCCACAGGTTTTCCTTTTTAATTTGTATAAAAGTCATGTTTTTTGGATGTTTAAGATTTCTTGAAAAAAACTCGGGTGAGTAATTGGAGCGTTATGATCTTTTAATTTTGACCATTTTCAAATGGAACACTTTGTATTTGGTGTCAGAAGAAAAAATTTAGGATTTTCTTGATCTTTAAAAGATTAGTAAATTTTATAAATAAGCACTGTAACCACACCAAACTGCTATTTTCCTCTACTTACGTATGGTGATGACCTTTTTTTCCTCCAAACTGAAGATCTCAGAAAGAGAAGAGATTTCGATTGAAAATCAAGTTTTTGGTAGTTTTCCACAAAGGTTTAAGGGAGCAGCAAGATAAATTACCCTTATTCAACATCCTTAAAACGGCAAAGAGCGTAGAACCCCATAATAGACGAGACTTCAGAAAGTGAATAAAAGATTCTTAAGGGAGATTAACCTTACCAAGCTAAGCAAAGCAATCCAAAGAAAATATTTTGTTACTTTGCTTTTTCATTTTTTTGGCAGTACAAAATTTTAAAAGGTGTCAAGTTAGAAAAACTTGCTCGTGGACAACCCGAATAATCGGCTTAGACGATCAACTTATTTTCATATCTGCCTAATATCTGGTAAATAAGTTCTTTGGAAAAACACAGATACACCCCATTAACTACAGGGGCCTTGAAGAAAAACTTAAATAAATAACTTCGGACTGAGAAGAAGAAAGTTTACTGGAGATTACACGCAAACTGCATTAGCTAAAATCTTTTTCTTTTTTTCCTTTTCTGAAGACGCGACGAAATTACAAATTTTTTCCTTTGCGGAATTTACAAACCGTAAATTTTAAGTTATTTGCTCCTAAAAAAAATTGAAGGTAAATTTCTTTTTCAAGTTTCTTGGTCAATCCGTGGTAACGGAACGTAAGATGGGGAACAAAGCCAAGCTCTCTGTTTTCAAATCTATCTTTATCCCCATTCTCACCTACAGTCATGAATCTTGGGTAATAACCGAAAGAGTGCGATCATGAGTGCAAGCAGCCGAATTGAGATTCCTGAGAAACATGGCAGGTGTTACCCTACTATACCCTGTCTCAACTTCAGTTGAGAGTGACGTCATGGAATGAGGTCCCTTACCAACCATAGTGCACAACATCGTATCCTTCCGCCTTTAAAAGAATAAGTTATTCTCAGGCTATGTATGCTATGTTACACCATCCTATAATCGCGTGGCTTCTCGTAAGTAGAATAGTCGAATGGTGTCTATCAGATATCATTATTTTAAATTAATATTTAAAGTATTTTAAGCCTCTTCGTGGAAACTCGATCATCTTTCATTTCCGACACATCTCTTTCATGCAGGAACAAGAGACGCCACCATTTTGCAATCAAATAACCTCGACTACAGACTGACTTCATTTTATTTATTTTTTTTCATAATTTCGTCAAATGGCTTTTCTATCCGCCGATTTTTTTATTATATCGAGGAGAAAAATATGAAATATGATTCCAGAAAGAATTTTGAACTTTTTATGCAGAAAATTATTCGAACTATTTCTTCATGCGGGCGAACTGTAACCGCTTCACTCGTGACGTCACTCTCAACTGAAGCTGAGACACGGTATAGATAGAGTGCATAAGCAGAACAATAAGGGAGTAAACAACCCGCTTATCTCAGTTGGTTTGGCATGGCCACATGATACAGAGGCCGTAAACTGGACTTCCTAGGCAGTTTCCTATTTTCCAACCTAATAGGTAAGAGATCAAGGGGTCGGCCTAGAACCAGATGGCTAGACTACAAGGAGAATCTGAGTTCGTGACGCTTGGGTATTACCACTGAGGACATACGATGGCGGAAGATCCTCTATAGGACTGCTGACCCCGCAACCCTGACGGATAAGCGGGTTTGAAAAATAAGTAAGTTCTTTGATTTTAAGTCATAACTGTCTATTTGAGAGAAATAAACAAAGTGAAGTTACTTTAATCACGAAATTAACTGATTGTCTCCGAAAAGTCGGTGATTCGTTAGATGACCAAGTCCGTCATATTCAGCGGAAGGGGCAGACAAAGATCAGTATTAACGAGGAAGGCCAAAGGAAAGGAGAGACAAGAAAAGGCTCAATATCAAGGGGCTATAGTTAATAACATTAGTACGGGACGTTAATACCAAACCATATAAAATTCTAATCGAAATTCTTCTGCTTAACCGCCTTCCACATCGTCAGATTCAGCTCTCTCGTCCGGAAACGTCAAGAGTAGCTCGACCCTTATTGGTGAAACAACAAGTGTAGTCGTTGGCTTTGATGACAGTAACAAGAAGTCGGTAACCTCTAAAAAATGAACAGACAAAATAGTAGTGCAAACATCGCCTAGGTTATTTTCCTTTAGTCTAAAAAAACCGGTAAGGTTTCCAGATTCGATACTCATCCTTTCTTAGCCTTGTCCTTGTTGGAAATCACATACCTGAAGTAATTGGAAAAGTCTTTAAGTTTTTCTTTATAACACGTTGTAAAAGTTCGCCAGTACAAAAAAACTTATACATTCTTTAGGTAAACATAATGTGTCTGGCACTAACCACTTTTCTATTTCGTTTGTTTAACAAGATGTTCAGTAATAAAAGAAAGCCTTTCTGTGTACATCAACCTCCGAAGTCGGGCGTTTCATTTTGTTCGACTTGGTCAACGTCCAATTAGGCCAACTCGACTCGCTTACCATCTCTGCCTCCGTTCATACCCATAGAAGAAGAAGACTAGGTACTGATTTAATGCATTTAAGTTTTGAAGCCAGACGCCATCTGGTCGCAGGCATCGAAGGCTATTGGCTGCTCACCGTTGGGAATTAAGCAATTTCCTAAAGGAGACTTTATTATTCGAATTTGTGGACTTGCTTCCATATTGTGGAAAGCAACATCTTGAATACGGCATTCTGTAGTTAGATTTACTTAATTTAAATTCTTGGCGTTTTTGACGTGTCATGATTAGGAAATGCCTACATGGACTACGAAGAACAAACAGTCAGTCAGGCGGAGAATTGTGGTTCACTGGTCTCTGTGACGATATGACGAAAAATGACGAAATATTTACATTTACCGAGCCCAACGAGAAAGACAAAGTCCTGACGCGGAAAAATCACCTGACCACAGCAGTCCGACCAACAATCCAACCTTCATTGATTTCAACAAACGAAAAAATACTGATTGTTAAATCCAAGATGAAAACAATGAAGGGTACATCACAATTACACCTGGGTCTAATTACAAATTCAAAAAAAAATTATATCTATTAAAAACATAACTACACATAAATAGAAACCGCCGTCGGTTTGTTTTTTTGAAAACATCTAACACCTCCAACTTAGCTCCTGTCGAAGCTATTGTATTCGTGTCGATATAATGCAAAGAAAGCAAGAGAGTGCTTGACAGAAACGATTGCTTAGAAAATGGCCTTTCGCAGAGCGCTCTTTGGGGGTCGGTTGTTGCATCGCCCATTTGCGCATTGCACACTCCGAAAAAAGAAGAGACTGTATACCGAAAAAAATCCAAACACTGATGTCTGGAATACATTATCATGCTTGAAAGCAGCAATATATAGAAGATGAAAACAAACCCCCTTTTAAAATAACAAACTTTTTGGCGATATTTAAAGAAAAATGCAAATTATTACATTTTTTCCATACCATATACATGATGTTCCAGGAGGAAAACTCAATATTTCGTGTGGTAAGTCAAAAAGCTTATGTAAGCATATTGTCTTCTATTAATGTTTCTGAGATACGTGTGCGAGAGCATTTTTTTTTTCTTAACGCAGTTTTTCCTAATCGTTGGATTGGTTGCGGTGACACAATTAGTTGGCCACCAAAATCACCTGACCTAATTTTCTTGGATTTCTGCTTGTGGGGTTGGTTAAAATAGCGTAGGCTTTATAAAACTATAGCCAATACACGAGACGAGCTTATTGCACGTATAATAGATGCTGTGGACCAAATAAGAGAACTTGAAGATGTATCGTGGCGAAATATTCGAAAATTTATTACGATAAAGTTATTAGAAGCTAATGGAGTAAAATAAAAACCATATTAGAAATTTCATAATTTTAATTTCAAATAGTAAATAAATAACTCATCCTATACCCACACGAAATATTGACCTTTTCTTCCCAGGACACCCTATTTTATTACCATCCATAAAAATACGCTTTCAAAAAATATACCATTAAATTAATTATTATTATCATTCTATCAATCAGACAGATCAAGATTTTAAAAAAGAATCAGAATGATGTCTAACTAGCTGTTAAAACTGGGGAGAAAAGAGTTAAATTTTATGAGGCACTAATACGAGCGAATAATGTGAAGAAGGCGATGAAGTTAGTTAGTGTGAAATTCCTTTCCCAGACAAAATGTAAAACAGTCAGGCCTTCGGTGGTAGGCTTTCGTTCTTTCATTTTCTCTCTCTCTCTCTCTCTCTCTCTCTCTCTCTCTCTCTCTCTCTCT
>JAHWFO010022496.1:1623777-1642173 GCA_023313115.1 Rhysida immarginata
TCTCTCTCTCTCTCTCTCTCTCTCTCTCTCTCTCTCTCTCTCTCTCTCGCTTTTGTCTTCCTCTACTTCTTCCCGAGTTGGCGTCATGCCTTGACTTCCTCGCCCTCGTCAAAGCGAACCGAGTCCTTCCTAAGACGAAGCTGCCATTCCTCAGCGCTCATTGTGATATCAGAGCTGAAAGTGATAAAACGGTCTAAAAATGGCTTCACGTGACCTCCCCTCACGGCGCTAGGGCCTCTTTGTCATCTAAGGAAGCAGTTTAATCCAAATCGGTGAGGGGGTGGGTGTTGTAAATCGCCAGCGATCTTTCCAAGTTCACTGGCTCGCTATAAGGGCCCCCCTCCCTTTCCTTGCCTGTGAAAAGCCTTTTGTTTTCCCCCAGCTCACCCACCCAAACATCCGTCCACACAATACAAGCACACACTTTTGCTCAACTCTCCTCGGGTTTATCTTTTCTTTCACTTTCCTTCCTTTCTTTTCTTTTTCTTTTCCCTCTGTTTTAACCATAGGTCCACTCGCAGGTGATCTTAAAACGAATATGAAATGCTTAATTGCAAAAGTGAATTAGTACTTCGGTTGATTAAAATATTAAAGCTTAGGGTACAGAAGCCGTCGCACGAGTCGATAGAACGGCCGTCTTAGCTGTCGCATCGTCTTCATCAACCAAGTCGCTTTTTATCCTCGCTTCTTTTCTCTCTTTCTTTTTTTCATTTCCACTCTTTTAAAGACGGAATTCATCAACGTAATTGTATCACTAACACTCTATAAACTGAAAATCCTAGTTTGCTCGAGCACTCAAATTATAGCGTGAAGCACTTCAAGAAGAAGGCCTAGTTATATAACTCTCGTAAAACTTTAAATTCCGATTTAATAATACAAAACTTCGAAATTTGATAACATTAACCTTCGAAATTTTCCGTACTATATTAAAATTGTACTGTACTGGGTGATGGGAAATTGACAACTGATGGAGATACTTATGTACATGGTGATCATAAGTCGCTTTACTCAACCAGCTATTTGAGAAAATGTCAACCAATTATTTGAGAAAATAACCATTCCTAGTCAATGGTAGGTCTGATTTGATCAGAGGACCCAAATCCTGCCATGTAAACACGCCCACACCACGATAGAGCCACATTAGCTTGCACAGTGCCTTCCCAAGTTTTTAGGAAGAGGTCATATGAGACGAAAGCATTACTAATCGCCCTAGTTTCTTATACACATTTTTCTTTGTAAGGAGATTCTGGGATTAGCATTTTTGTAAAGACGAGGCATTGTTTCATGTCTGTAGGTTTGTGGATAGTCACTATCCAATGCATGCTGCTTAAAAAGGTTTTTTGGGTGTGTAACTCACGCTTCAAGGAAGCGCGCGAAAATCCACGATTACACGAAGTAGGTGCACCGTAACAATTGCGGAAACCATTTTTCCAGTTAGTTCGACCATGGTTATTAGAAGTTCGATAACTTCTAATAACCATGATTCGACTAACGTACTTTCCTAAGTACAAGGTATTGTCCGTTACTCGTAATTTTAGGTTGGACTTTGAAGGAGCGCAACGAATCTATTGCTAGAATGGGGGCCGGTATACAACAGTCCTATCGTGGATTTCACTAAATTGATCTTCATCCACGTCATTATTAAACGAGGTGATTTGACAGTGCGTTACCTGTAGTGAAGAAAACTGGAAGAGAAACTGCTTTGTAACAATGGAACCTGTAACTTCACTTTGGCTTCAGATGTCGCTGCAAATACAATACTCTTAAAGCTCTAGATTCGGAAAGTACGGCAATCCTTTTCCGCGCCGCCCGCAGCCGCTGATTGGTAGAACAGGAGTCACGTGAGTTTTTCAGCCAGTGTTGGCCCAAACACAGCGATAGATACCATTGAAATGCATGTGGAGGATGCAATTTAGATTAAATTTTTAATGAAATATTCGTTAATTGATGCAGAATTTTAATCCGAATAAGCAAAACTTCAGGCTCCTTCAATCTATTGCTCCCTGGAGGTTAATAAATTCGTTAAAATATCCGAAGAAGTAATAAAAAGCAAGGAAACTTATAACTTCACCGAATGTTGTTGAGATATTGCATTGTGCTCAGACGATCTGAAAATGTAATTTTTCCATACTATTGTGGCGCTAAAGAAAATTACTGAAAGTTTATATTACAAGTCGAATATAATTCTTTTTAAGAAAATACAATTCAATTAACAAGGTTAAACTTCTGTGAAATGTGGAAGTAGGAGATTTAAAAAATTGAAATAAAACTTTGATGTTAGGTTTTTTTTTTTTTAATTTTTATTTTATTTTTTTTAGCGAAGTTAATTATCACTCATCATTACAGGATACTATAGTTATCTTATCTTATTACACCTACTCCTTCGAGGGAGTTTTGCGCCATCCCATTAATAACGACTGCTACGAGATGACAGTAGCAGTCGGGACCGACGGCTTAACGTGCCCTCCGAAGCACGGGGGGTTTCTTGATGGAAGAACTGCTGGGGATAAACGAACCGGAGGCTGTCACCAACTGCTGGAACACCAGCTATGGTCAATCGGCAAATGGGTCAGACCAAAGTCCCCCAACAGCCGCGCCCCAAATAGCTGTCCCGCCAGCGGTGGCCCTCAAGCCCAGGCCGTCACCCAACCAGCAGCTGGCCGCGCCTGAAGTTGCTGAACTCCATCGATTGGCAAGCCAACCGACGAGACAACCAGGCCACGGCCACCCCCTTATAGTTACTTGAATGTAACGTTTAAAATTGACTAACGAAAATTTGCTGTTTGGTATAAAAAAAATATAGAAAGTTTTAACTAGAACAAGTTTTCCAAACATTATAGACCTCCATAAATGAATAAATTTTAAGATGCACTGCATGTGTAATTTTTTTTTTCTGAATTTTATTTTTTATCAAGATATCATTTTTTTCCAAATTATAATTTTTTAAATTTTCTCCCAAAATATAATTATCGAATTAATTTTTATATTCATATCAAAACTTCAATTTAACAATTCCTATTTTATTAAATTATATTTTGATATTTTTATAATTGTATTAGTATTATTATAGTTTAATAATATTTTTAATTTAATACCATTAAAATAAAATGTTAAATTGAAGTTTTGATAAAAATATAAAAATTAATTTGATAAAAGCTTATTAACTTATTTTTAATAAAAATTTATAAAATTATATTTTGATGACTAAAATTACAAAAAATCCTACACCTAGCATGCATTTTAAAATTTATTAATTATTAATTATTAAAATTTATGAGGTGAAAAACTAAAAATTTAATCTATTTATCATTAAATTACCTCAACCTTCTTATCATTATTTCTATATAGAAAATTTTAATTGAAAACATAATTTAAAGGAAAATCAATAGTTACAAAATTTATTGATTGTCAGTTAAATTTCCAGACGATATTAATACAACAAAAAAATTAAAAATTGCATTTTAACCGAATTTTAGAGTAAGCATAACTCAATTGATAGGGCCAACTGGGCCAACAATGGCGGCGCGGAAAAGGTTTGCCGTACTTTCCTAATCTAGAGCTTGTACTTTGACTAAGTACTCTGACTCTCATTTTCGTAATAGAGTATCGAGGTCCTTCAAGGTCGATCCTAAATTAATGAGCAACACACAATACAACAAATGTACTTTATTTTAAAATGTCACAATAGCTTGATCCTTGATTAGAAAGCTGCTTTTGTTTTATTTCGAACTGTAGACACCTCTAGGGGAAGTACTTGTATTGGGAAAAAATGGAATTACTATAGAGACTGAAATGATAATTTCCCCAAAGGTTTCATGATTGTTACTGGATTTAGCTAAACCGGGACGCTAAGAAAAATATCATCTGCCAAAGTTAAATCTGCTTTAGTACCAGTAGAAGAAAAGAAGAAAAATTAATTACCCTTATGACTGTGGGTTATTACTTACAGTAAAGAAGACGAAGAAACATAACCACTTCCCACAATATTATTTATTCAGCCATGTATACATATTTGGACTGCTCTGCAGTCTTCGTCAGCATGTAATACACAGTGAAAAGAATGGGGAGAAAGGGGGTCACGTAACAGGAAGCAACAAGCGACAGAAATAGCCAATTGTATGAATACAGAATATATATATCCCGCCGGGGTAATCCTATTATTCTGTATTCATACAATTGGTTATCACTTGTTACTTCCTGTTACGTGACAACTTGAATTACTATTATTCTAAAAGGGCTCTTGGAAGTCGACAACCAAAAAACGGAAAGACGCACAGGAAGAGTGGACGAGACTGAACCTGGCCGACATTCCGAAACAGTTTGTTCTCAAGGAAATACCGATGCAAGGCAACAGTTGATACTGGTGAGCTCTGAGCTAGTGTCTGTAAAATAATTATGCAATCGAGCAATAAAAATCTAAGTTATATACGAGCACAATACCGTTATGCATTTTTTTTTTATATATATACAAGGTTTCTTAATAACAAACTGAATTCATGAAACACATTGCAATATTCTTCTCATTAACAAGATTAGATAGCTTTCAGCCATTAACGAAAATAACATCACTTATTTGTCTAGATTCCTATTTAGCTTTACTTATTTAAAATATGCAATCTCAGTTTAGGAATTTTGAAATTCATACGTTTAGAAAATTTCAGTTTCAAAGGTCAAACGTCTAAAAAAGAATCGCCCCACCCAATAACATGGGATTTGAAAAAAAAAAAAAAGATGGAAAAATTGCCAAATTGTCAACGAAGAGGGTGGAGAAGGAGAAATCTCACTTTAACACTACAATAAAACACACTCCAGCTTTAGAACTTGTGCCTAGTGATGGAAACATGCATTTTCGAAGCTTATAAAAATACTTTTTGAATTCAGAAATCAGAATCAATTAAATTCAGAGCGTTCTGTGTGCATTGAAAAGGCGTTGAAAACTGAAAAGCGTGCGCTATTGAGAAAAATCTCTTCTTTTAAATAAATTAATGTTTTTATGAACAGTTCATGGTTAATTTGAACGAGGTTTCTTTCTCATCCTTTGGCATGAAAAGGACAAGTCCGTTTTCTAAAGGTGGTCCTCCTCCATTCCATTATTGTTCCTCGGCGAAGAGAGTTGAGGTCGGCTGAATGCGTTCTTATCGTCCAATTTTATGGCGTCGTTCAGTTTTCTTCTGGTGACAATGCACCATTTGGTGAGAGGGCCAAAGTTGAACATTGGCTCACGAGAATGTCTGCTCTCAGTGCCTCCAGGCAAAGTGCGCCCTGAATTCTTATCAGAAAGCCGCATTAGAAGGTTTTGATTAAGGAATTAACTGAAAGTCGAGGCCTTCAGAAGGCGAGTTCACATCCCGAGTACTCGTATCTCGTGTTTCCTAGAGAATTTCATGAAGAAGTTCTCGTTCCATTAACAATAAACTGAATCTTTTAAACTTTAAAAAATTGATAGAATTGTGACCAAAAATATTATTATACGTATCAGAACTTAAACGATAAATTATTGATTGGTTAATCATAAAACAGTGTCTAGGTTTCTTTAATCTACATCTGAATATAACATCTGTAGATGGTGTTGACAATTTCAAGACAGAGCATGTCTTTGTAAAAAAAAAAGCAATGGTAGACTAGGAACGTCGGACGAACACGTGCAAAGATTAGAGAACTTCTCTAGCGCATCCCGCAATAGTCAAACGCACTGCATTAACGTCTGAACTCTACTTGCACTTCCTAATTTGCTTCACAATGAAACTTTGCATTGAAGTCAAGCAATTATGTGTTTGCTTAAAATGCACTCTTGTTACTGCAGCTGAAATCGAGTATAGAATTCAGGTACGTAACTTCCTTTTTATGTTTCTGCTGTTCTTTGATGTCCTTTCCGAGGCTTTAAGTGGAACTGAACTAACTCCCATATACGCCCACGTTAACTTTACTTGGCCTAGCACTCAACACGGACGCCCTCTGCTGCTAGGATTTTCAAGTATTAATACGTCAACCCTGCTCTATCGATTGCCATATTTGTCATTCAGGCTACTCGATTCACACCAGAGAAAGTGTACTTCTGAGGGATTGTGAGGCAGGTGATCAAAACTTTGACAATTTAACTTTATCTTGGTACAAACTGTGCTTTTCTAAACGTGCAGTAATCAGAGGTATACATATAAACAAATATCAATATTCATTTTGAATAGCCGTGTATATTTAACAATCGCTTGCGTGTCTGCTGTGTATAGGTTAGCAGAACTTACGAGGCACCACGTGGCCACTCGCCCTTGATGCTTTGCCGTCAACCCAATAAATGAATCACCAGAGACCATCCAATTTCATCGACAAATGGCGGCGATAAAATTGTGAAGCAGCTTAATTTATTATTTAATGCGTTTTCCTCATGCTCGTGCGAAATACTTAAAAGCTGTTTTAACATGTAGAAAATTACATATTTTTAAACAAATTGCTCTTTCGTCATTACCTTTTAAATAAATTAATAGTGAAAACCCAACTGCGTAGCATCTACCTTCTCAAATTGTGCAATACTATGCAATTACATAAACTGGCTTATCTGAAGAGAAGAGCATTGCTTAAGACGTTGGGGAAACATGTTTATGGCGCTTCTTTTAGACTGTTTAAAAAGAAGAAGAGGAGGTAGAGAGCGATTATCTCGAGATAATGTGTAGTGGAGGAAGGCGTGAGTGTGTGTAGGTGTGCGGGAAGCGCTGGGGCCCCTTCTGTTGTATGGCGACCCTTCGAGCAAGAATCGCTCCGACTCATTACTTATTAAAGTTGGTACCTTTAAACAAATACAAATTCATCGCCCTCTCCTATTCAGGTGCTCGCACCAAGCCATGGGTGGAAGAGAATTTTATTTTGGAAAACAATAAGGTGCGCGCGTCTTTTCATTTTTTCATGAAGGAGTTGCGCACTAGGACTCATAAATTTGCCGTCGATTGTCCAGAGAAATCCCTGGAAAGAGAACTTGATGTTACCTTTTAAAGGACAGGGCCTGGGGAGGGTTAAACGTTTGAAAAAGAGATGAAGAGAAAAGAGGGCTCAGAAGAAGAAGGAGGAGGAGGAATAAAAAACGCGTAAATAACTCATAAGGAATGGAAGGGAAAGGTGTAAGGGAGGGAAGGAGGATAATGTTTGCTGCCAATTGTTTATGCATTGGTTCACGAATTCACTTTTATGTCAGAACTGAAAAGGTCAAGGTTCGTCACGCAGGCACCGAGGCTCGAGCCGAGCTTCACCTATCGCATCGAACGGCGACAGGGAGCACCAATCATTCGGCGGCGCTCATTACTAAAGGAACGCTCGTGCAATCACCTATTATTTTTTCGTCAATACGTCATGATCTCTATCGTCAGTGGAGCCGTCTGTCATAAGTCGACCGGAAGCGGAAATGAACGAAGTCTGCAGGAAACGATACGACGTCACTGAACGAAATCTAGCTCAACTCTCGTTAATGATTGGAAATGTTAAACGACCATGCAATCGGGAAGAATCATTTCAAAAAAAGTTTATACATAATGTGCAGTGCAGTTCCACTAAAATCTAATAAACTGACCTTGGACTTTAAAGGGCGGGAAAAAAAATCTCAAAATACATGAAAGAAAATGAAAATCATGCATTGCGTATACAAGTTGTTTTTTTTCCATTTATTAGATTATTAAGTCCACAAAACGGAGGAATATCCCAACACTTTTGAAGAAGAGTTTTGTTAATATTATTTGAAAGTCAATAGAATTTATTTCCAAGCAGTTGAACTGAAATGTTCTTAAATTTCGAAGCGCGTTCCAAACGAAGTGCTAATTTCTTTCTCCACCGCCGGTTCATTTTCTCGGCGCCTCATCTGTTAATTGGATAGTTCGATTGAAATCGCGTAAAACAAATTCTACGCCACTTAAAACTAATTTCCCATCTCGCTAAATCCTTTCTGCCCTCAATCAATGAACGCCCGCATTCCTTCTTTGCAGGGTTCCTCTGCTCCCCGGAGAGTTTGCATTTGTTTCGGGATTCTCCAAGAACAGTGGCAGAGGATTCTGGGCCTTTTCAAGAGGAATCAATTTCCCGTCGAACAGATGGGGAGCTCTTAATTCGGGTGTCAAAATCCTCTCCACTCAAACGACCCCGACGTCACGGAGAAGCCCCCTATTCCACACTTCATCCCTTTCTCGTAACGAACTCAGAAGAGAAAATTGCCTCTCCAAATTAATAAATTCGGCTATTTTTTATTTTTATCATCATTTTTATTTCTGTGTGGATAATTAGCGTCGAGATGAGATTCACTGCTCATTGGAAGAGCATAACCATAGATAAGACAATCATGCTATGCGTTAACAATGAGTGCTACTGCTTTGAATTCAATAGGACGAGTTATTTGCTAAATGCTTTTTGCGCTGTTTTTTTTTAAATTATTAGAGTATATCGTAATATCTATGTGATAACTTCGGAACAATGTTGTCTTGTAGAACAATACACATAAAATTTACATTTCAAAAAGAATCATTCATTTACAAATGACAAAGAAACTTAGAAATCTTGAAAAATTTTTAATTTAAAGGTAGCGATAACTTTTCATATTCGATCACTTAATTTTTAAGAAAGATAATTTAGAAACACTTTTGTCTATTTTAAATTCTACTTTGATCGCGCGATTGATTCATGTGAATATTTTCTTCTTCTGTCTCTCATAAAATAAATTTCGAAAATAATGAAGATGAAATGGAAAATGTAAAATTAGTTAAAAAATATATTTACTAAAAATATTTTACCAATAAAAATATAAAATTACTGATTGGGAAAAAATTACATTAATATTAGTCTATACAACACCAAACTGTCTCTATACATTTTTACTGCGAAAGCAGGTTCTTTTTCAGAGTAAAGGTAATCTGGTATCAAATCACATAACAGACACATATTCAGTAAATTTTAATCTGACCGCCTTGCGTGTCTAGCAATAGACCTATTGCTGCTCCACAGCCGAAAAACTATCTCCTACATGGCTGCCGGTAAAATTTCGGTAACTGCACCTGTGATGCTTGTTTCAATCGTTCAATCCTATGGGTCTTCTTCTGGTAAATCTTAGACATAAAATACCTCCAGACAAATAAAAAAATCTAAAGGGTTAGACCTGTTGCAAAGCCCAAAGAGTTGGCCAGCCACGATACTCATGCAATCTACGGGAAAAACCACACCAACTAGTTTTAATAGTTGTGGTAAAATGGCATCATGCTCCATTATATTTAGACAACAGTGTCTATAATTTCACAATTGGTTCAAAAATTATTCCAACAAATCCAGGTATGCGTTTCCAATAACTGTTTGTTTTGCGAAAATGAAAGGCTCGCACATCCTTATCCTTATTAATCCCAACCGCTCATAAACCCTGTACTGCTAGTATTCTTTAACATTTACCTGCATATAAACTACAGATATCATTTTGAAATTCGTACTGTAGAAACTTCATTTTATTCATGATATATGGCGTTGTTAGTGAGGACACAATCCTGTGACAAATTCAACATGGAATTTAGCGTACAGCAAAAGGTGGAGTGTTATTTGAAACAGAATTCCTTTAAAATTGGTCAGACGGCGTTTCATAATAAGATGTGTCTAATAAGTCTAAAATAACCGTCAGTTCAGTGTTTGATGATCGGGTCATCTCACGGAGGCTGATGATCATCTCTGGCTATTTCGACCACCTCATCTGACGCCGCTAGATTTCTTTCCATGGTCTTATCTCAAAGAAGCTGTATAGGAAAACAAAGGATAGGAAAACCATGAACGCCTTAAAAGAGAACATCAGCCACATCATTGCACCCATCCCGACCGATATGTTGATACACGCTGCCGCAAATACTTGTCGTTGAATAGAACTGTGCTTGGTAAAAATGGTTCTCAGTTTCAACATTCACTGTAAATCATGAGGTAATGCATGTATAAAATAAAATTATATAGAGTGGAAGGGAAAGTCTGGTACTCCTCAAATAACTCAAGAATGATGATAGGTATTTGGGACAGAGTAGCAAGACCTTCTCCCACTGTAGCAAGACCTACTCCAGAGCACTGGTTCTTTGGAGATCCGTGCAGCAAATTTTTGATTCTCGCTACATAACTCTCAAATATAGCAACATAGATAACAAGCTTTCAAAAAATGGACATCTATGGCGCCCACGGCTTACCTTTAAAAAAAAAAAAAAGGTGTTCCACATCCCTTTAGTTAATTGGGCTGGAGGCTTTCTTATCTGACGATATTCTTAGGCGTTTTAATCTGCAGCTATCAAAATTTTAGGGTTTTTTTCTCTACTGTTTATAAGAAATATTTTCCAAGTTTTATATCATAAAAAACTCATTTATGAGTTCATGTAGTATTTTTAACTGAGCGATGAGCAAAAATGATTGCTATCTGACTGACTAATTAGGAGTGTCTCTAGCGTTTTCCGTATTTTAGACTTGAAAGACTTACCGCGTCTGCAGCGAAAAGGGCGCCTTGTACTGCTATACAAGTGATGATATGAAAAGAATGTGTGTTGAAAAACGTTTTCTGAATATGATTAAATGTAAAAATGATAGTTGGCAAAGCGTTTATTTAATAACTTGAATTATCTCTTGAAAATTCCCAATTACTTCGAATGCTCAATGTTGTTACACTTATTAAAGAAGCGAATAGGAAAGGCAATATATTTCAGTCTGTGCAACACTTAAAGCGCAAAAGACGATTAATTAGCATGGTCATAAATCAATGAACGAAGCTCATTTTCTTTATCCAGTGTTTGCAGACATCTCTCGATTCCTAGAAGAGTTGTGTTCATAAAAAATAGGGTATTCAACTTTCCTACCTCGTAAACTTACTTAAAAACTCCCTTTAGAAAGTAGAGCGTGAGCTGAAGGACTATTTTAATCGAGTACCTCCAGGCGACTTGTGGTTCAGTGCTAATGTTCATTCGCCTGAGCGCCCAAAAGCTTTTTCATGGAAAGAATTCAAAGATCAAATAAAGCATAGTATTTTAGCAGAATACCGCACGCCCCCATTTTCCTCCTGCTTTCTTCCTCTCCATCTTCCTGTTTTCTCTTACGATGTCAACTTTGTGATCGTTGTCAAACCCCATCTACGCTAGCGCAACGAACTGAGAAAATAGTTTTCTGTCTGTCTAAATGAAAATGTCAATTCTCGGCCCTGGGGAGACGGAAGGCAATGCGCATGAACGGAAATCTTAGCAATGGGCGAAAGGAACAATCTGTTTAACGGGTTAACGGACTGGCTTCCCCATACTGCTGGTATTGTTCTCGTCGCCCTTCTAAACTTTAAAGACCCCCATCTCTAAGGATTTTGAAACATTTCATAAGGTCATGGCAACGAGTGATTTGCACACATTTAATTAGGCAAAGCTTATTACGCCATCGCTTTAATAATATCTGTCGGGTCTGATCTGAAGATGAATGACTATCTTCGACAAGGGGATGGGAATCCGATAATATTTATGAAACGTCTTCTATCTCGAACGATAGGTAGGTGGAAGAAATGGTTATATGGAAGAAACTACGCTCTCCAATTGGACGGAAGAAGCCACTCCAAAACATGGTCTGTGAACGTGAGTTGAATTTTATTTCTCCGTATTCCTCCCTCACATTAGGGTGATGGAATCCTCCTCCAAGTGAAATTCACTTCGCAAATAAAACATGGAAGATAGAAATGCCGATTAAAAATTCTCTAGAATTTGTACTAGGAATGCACAAAGTAGATATATTATGATACTTAAAATATTAAATTAAATTCTCGTTAAAATGGGTCGAAACAAGTATCTGTGTACTTACAAATAGAAGAAATTCTTTAAAGAAGTATTTCCAAGTGAACAATCTTTCATTATGGAAAATCTGTTTAACAAAGCGTTAAAGAAATAATTTAAATAAATTTACATATAGGGGAAAGTGGGGCAAGATGGACTAAATGGATATTTCTGTGTTAAGTCCTGCAAAATTGGCAAGTTTCGCAACTAACCTCTTCATGTCTTGTACTCTTGCTTTACCTGTTTCGCTGAAGCAACACTGAACGGCGACTGACTGAACGATTTGGTCGTGTTTAGATCTAAGATAAGCTTAAAATCAACAATTATATCAGTTGTAAATTCGAAGTAGCACCTAGAATATCTATTAAGAAGACGATGAGCCTTTAATTTAGCTCAGGGGATCGAGTTGTATCGTACATACAAATAATGCATTATGTGCGGGATCAAAAAGGTACAACACAACCCGAAGAAATCAAGTTGTCAGCAAATGTAAGCTGTGAGCACTAACGTAAACTTTGGGCGCATGACAACTGTGCAGATGTCACTGAAAAAGAACAAAACTTTCATTTGTAGAACAAGCGATGGTCCGTTGTGCCCCATCTCTGGGGTATGATCCAAAAGCAATGTTGTTTTCTTGAAATTAAACAGTCATTAACCTTAACAGGTCCGTTTTACCCTACTTCCCCCTACATAATACAGGGCGAACCTTATAGATCTGTTTTACAAAAAAAGATATCAGTACAAAATTGACGCTTTATATGCAAGATACAAGGGAAAGTCTGGTCCTCCTCAAGTAACTCAAGAATGAACATAGGTATCTGATATCTGTCTATGCAGACCAATAGGAAATCATGGATGGTCTATCTGACGGCCTAATCAGACAGGCCCTAAATATGCAAGTTAGGCCAAATGCAATCCGTGCAAACCGTAACAAGTACGACAAAATTGCTAATTGCAAATTAGGCTTCAAAGGTTATAGTGAACCACTATCAGAAACATGGAATTGGAAGGATATTTAAATCAGTAAATCATAGCCTTGGATGAAAGTTCTTATTTTATTCCCAGGCTGGTTGCAAACCTTAAGAACGAAAACCAGAAAATAAATACGTAACAATTTATTAATACAGTAATTACAAAAGCAAAAATCGGATTGTAAAATGACTGTAAATGACTGAAAATGAAAAAATGACCGAAATAAACAATAAACATATGTGTCACGCATGATCCTAAATGATTGTGGATATGTTCAAAATGCTTCCATTTGCACCAAAGCATAATTGGGTACGAGTTGGATAGACTCTCACCTGGCATTAAAATCCTAATGTGCACACAAACCCGCCTAATGCGGTCCTTGAGATCTTCTGGTATTATTGCTGGATTGTCGTAGATAATAGTTTTCACATGTTCGAAAAGAAGAACTAAATTGATTATAAGGTATTCTAGCCTTCTCATTTTCTGTAATGCCATAATATCATCTTCAGCTTCTTCTCCAAAGGAGGAAAACGCAAATATTTTGCAGCTCATCTAATAGGATATAAACAATTTAAAATTTATATTTTTTTTCAAGATCCCTAGTTTGTTCTACTTCGAACCGGTTTTACTTGATATGTACTGTACAGTAGCAGCAACATTTTTAAACGGCCATAACATGACACAATAAAAAGCCATGAGGATCGAGTGGTAGTAATGTAAGAATTCGGATTATTTCTTGAAGCCAAAAAGTTGCAAGTTCGTAAGTCTGAAAAACTCTAGCGATTCGAGCACATTTGTACACGAATTTGTGAGTAAATAATTAGTTTTTATTTAGAATCATTGAATTCTGTATGCACTGTTAGAGTTTCTCTAAATCAGTTATTATTCTCTTAGATAGGGATCATTCCGAGTCATCGTTTGGTTAAAAGCTATACATAAATTCATAATTGGGTTTTTTAATGATATAACTTTTTAATATTGCAGAAGTTCAAAAACAATTTATTTCTTATAAAAAGTAGAATAAAAATCTAAACTTTTGGTAACTGCTGATTAAAAAGCTTAAAGGTGAGAAAGGATTAAAAGTATTATTCATTTAGATTGTTGTTTGCCTTCAAGGAAGAAAAGACATACAGAATGTTTCAATCAATTATGTATCGTTAAATTTGATTTATTAAAGTAAGGGAAGAGCACACATTACAATTTCTTTTACCATGCTATTCTATACAATTTTGATTTTGTTCCAAATTGCAGTTAACCTCCACTTGAAGTACACGAGGTGACCCAGTATCCAGTTTTTTTTTTTTTTTTTTTTTTTTTTTTTTTTTTTTTTTATTTGGAGTGGTTTTTTTTTTAGCGCAGGGGATTACGGACCTTTCTGCTTTGAGGAATACATGAACGCCGAACTGAATGAGACATTCTTCTTCATTCCCAAGCTCAGGAGGGAGCCCTCTGCCGTCAGTGGTTCCACCAAGACAGCTCTAGACCGCGCTCTTAATCTGAAGTGCCGGAACTTCCGCATTCAAAATTTCAAAATCATGTTTTGTCAAGTCGTTTCCCAGAGATGGTCGAATGTGACATTTCCTGAATTAAATCTGACTTATTATAGTGAGAATTTCTTAAAGACAGAATGTTTTCGTCCGCTTCATGATCGCTCTCTACGAACTACGAAAAAGGATACTTAACTGTTGCGCCAACTAGATCAAGCAATATATGGGCGCGTTTCTCGAATTTTGACAAATTTTAACTAGGATATACTCAAAATTGTGTAGAATAACGTGAAAAGAGCTTTTATAATGCATTCCATCCGTCTTTTAATAAAATATATTTTAATGTTATAATAGGTGACTAAAACATCCGGTGTAGTGTACACGTTAAAATTTAAGATTCGACAAGTAACAACGACAAAAAAACAGATACCTTTAGCTACTTAATTGATAAACAAAACGAAGGATTCGAAACACAAATCGTCCCTAAGAATTTTAATCATAAACGTACATTCATGTTGAAAGTAGGCCCCCTTGCAGTTGAAATGTACATTCATGATTAAAAATTCTTTGTGGACGACTGGTGTTTCGATTCCTTTGTTTTGCCTATTAAGATTCAACATTTTACCCCTGAAGTTTCTAGTTGGTGCAACTTTTAATCTTCTCTATCGTCGAATAAAAATTTGAGTTGAATTTTATATACAACAAAAAAAGCGATAACATTATAAGAAACACCCTACATTTGATGCAAAATCAGTATTTTTTTTTTTACATAGAAAGGGTTTCCAAGAGCTTATCCATGCTCCATAAAAATCTATTTAGCTTATTTTTGTATCTTTATTTTTTTCATTTTGGATAATACGTGGCGTGATCGATAAGGTAAACAAAATTTTAAATCTTAACATTTAAAAGAATTCATTTTGTCTCACTTAAATTTATGTCCTTAATCTGCGTCATGTTTACGAAGCAACTCCTGTTTGCTTTTGAAGGTTTCTACACCAGCGATTATCACGGAAATTGCTTTTGATTGGCTGATTTGATCACGTGATTGATCTCTATTCGTCAGCTGAGGGGCTTGTTCGTCCGCGTTTAATTCCTTTAGACATGAGGCCGATGGTCGGTTGTGGTTGGTGGAGGTAGTGGTTCGCGTGACGACGGTATGTCTCCACGGCTCGTCATAAAACCGATAGACAAGATTGTCGGGTCCTCTAAGTGGCTCTGTTGTTGCATAGCTGACCTTCTCGGTGTCTGGACGGAGGACAACGATCACGCGACCACCTCTACTTTAGCAGAACTTGATTAAAATTCTTGAGCTGCAAGACGTCAGATGCCGGCGTTGCCGTCTAAACCGTCCAACCCACATTTTTCATCACCGCTTTTGTCTTTTTTAACCGTAGTTTTTGTTCCCTCGTACATTTATCCTGCCCCACCCCACCGTCAGAGTTGTTGTTTTTTAAAAAAGTAAAAGAGAGAGAAAGCATTAAAAAAAAAAAAAAGTTGTGCTTCCCTCCGGCCCCGCTTTCTGTTTCCATTTTGGATTTCTTTTAAACCGATTAGGCAAAAAAAGTGAATTGAAGATCTCCATATGTATCGTTAAGAGCTTGTGACGCTATTAAGGCGCCATAAAACATATTAAGGATTGTTTTAAAATGATTTCATTCAATTCAAACTATTATTCATGCGTTCGTAATAGTATCTTGCACCACTTGTCTATAGCAACTTTTCGCCATTAGAACAGATATAATGATTTGAAATTAAAGAAGCCAAAAATAACTCCAAAACGTACAATTGGGTCTTAAGGAATATTGAAGATGCCACTTCACTGAGAACAAATATTTTATGCTTATTTCCAGAATGCATATACCGAAAGGGATTTTCGTTCATTGTGCCTAAAGAAAACTAGATCAATTTTTCTGCATCGGGCCAAATTTTTAGTAATAAAATTAATCGTTTGTTAGTATAATGAAAACATTATTCTGCGCTGCTAATGCTAGAAAACAACAATTACTTTCGCTAACTAATTGTTATGTATGATATACACTATGTACGTACATACATTAACAAAACGTTACAGTAAACATCAGTTCGCAATATCAGAACACAGGATGGTTTAAAAAGAATGATGCAAAAAAAGTCAAATTACTCACTTCTGACAAAGCTTAACAGAACTGTAATTCCTTAAAAAGACACGTTAAATATTTATGAAAACAACAGATGTCAGAAGAGTAATCTATCTTTCCCAAACATGTCCAGACATATCCAGGGATATCCTATTTCACCGCTTCGTAGATGCGTCGGTACAGGTCGTCTGTTTGTTACGGTAGATACACTTTGTCCCTGATACTCTCCTACAAAAAGAAGCCACAAGATGTCGAATCTGACCTTAAGGGATGGCTGGTGTACCACATTTCTGAATCACCCTGGGACATATTTCCCTAGAAATGGACTACTGGTATTGTCAGCAGGAATGCCCACAATATGAAAACTTATACAGATAAAACTTAATTACTTGTACAAATAAAACAGAGAAGGAAAGCTCTTTTCCACATAAGGTTTAATTTGGTATTTTCAATATCACGCTGAAGAAATGACTTAATCAGCGAAATGTACATTCGTCATTATACCATATTAAGTCTTACGCGGAAAACTGTTTTCCTTCTTTGTTTTATTTGTTTATTCTCTTCCATAGTTTCAGGTGAATCTCATGTATATTAATTACTCGCCTTTTCACTTGATTCAGTTGTATTAGCTTCAGTCAAGAGTGAATAAATCTATTTTACTTTTGCACTATTTTATTTTAATCAAGCACACAATTCCCTAATAGAAATTATTTAACCACGGATGTACATTTTAGATGCTATGCCTCCTCCTACGATCTGAAATTTTAGGCCCAATTAATGTGAATTATGATTTGTTGTATTTTCTTGTTCATATATTTATCCACACTTTTTTGACTCTTTACCTACTATATTGATGAACCCGAACTGAGTCAAAAGATCAAGCAAAGCTTCAGTAGGCTGATTCCCTGTTAGGCTAAATTCCCAATAGATCCAATGGTAAGAAGAGAAATAAAAAAGGAAGACTGAATCAAAAGGGATAAAAATTCTTAAGTCGATCGTAACTGCTCTGAATTCATTATTAGAAACAACTATGGAATGAAAATGTCTCAACAGTCCGGATTTGCCACCAACTGGTGTTTGGAGTGCTTCCCATTAAGAAGAAAGCTCCAGGAAGATAATGAAATGAAAACGTCATCGTCACATAATAAAATGTATGTTATTGTAGAAATATAAAAGTTGGTAAGGAAGTAGACAACTATTTCACCGTTACTGAGATATGCTGAGGTTCAAATATGTTGCAAAATTATTAGGATTAGATCTTTGTCTTTTAAAAAGCTGATTTGCAGACTTTGATTCTTTCATTTTCATTTTTTTTTAAATTTTTTAACATCCGTTTAAAGCGTTAGGGCACTCGTTTCTCATGAAAACAATGCTTGGGTCCATAAATATGTAATTTTTCCTTGTAGATGGCAATACATAACACATGAAAAAAAATCAGTTGAAGTTGGTGAAGTAAGTGAGCTTTTCAAGTGAGTGTTAGTTTCCAAACCGTTCAGAGTTCTAACATTTTTCTATTCTAAATTTTTCTATTAAACATTTTTATGCATGGAAAATTCCCTTTTAAGTTGCACGAAAGACGATCGAAAAGAGAAGAAAAGGGAGAAGAGCAACTGGGTCCACGGGATCGAAATCCTGGATAAAGACGTTGACGATGAAAGGGTTAAATGCGAGAGGGAAAAGGGAAGGGAAGGGTACGGACAGACGGACAGACCAACAACGACGACTTCTTCTTCCTCCTCCTTTTAAAGGCAACCTAATTGACGCCGGTGTCGTCGAGCGGAGGTGTGTGCATATGTGTGTATGTTTCGGGCGCTTCGGCGGGCTTTTGTGTGTTGCCAGGGTGGGCTGTCAATAAGACGATCGGCGAGCACGAGTCCGGCGCTTGTGATTGAAAGCGTTTCCGCTTTTGTATTATAACGGAAATGACGTATTATTGATATTTCAACTTCGCCTGATCAACAGCAGTCGGAAAGCGAGGGAGGGAGGGAAGGAGAGAGAGAGAGAGAGAGAGAGAGAGAGAGAGAGAGAGAGAGAGAGAGA
>JAHWFO010022496.1:1642183-1680414 GCA_023313115.1 Rhysida immarginata
AGAGAGAGAGAGAGAGAGAGAGAGAGAGAGAGAGAGAGAGAGAGAGAAAGGAGTTTCGAGAGAGCCTCGAGGCGTTTGATAAGAATAGAAAAGGCGAAGCAAATTTTGCAATCCCCATTTCTCTCGCGTTTAACCTTAAGCAGCGCACCAACAAAGAGCTGGAAGGGAGAGAAAACGAATAAACCAAACGTAAATCTTATCCCATTCCTTTTCTCCCAACACGTATCTACGCTGTCCTCAATAGAAATCCTGTTAACGAACGTTTCATAACGAGAAAACCAATTTCAAAAATTATTATTTGAAACGCATAGCTTTAAGAAAGAGTCCCAAGAAGCCGACCTTCTAAAGGTTAAGTTAACAAAAAAAAAAGAAAAATTAAACACTCAAAATCGCTATTGTACACTTTTCTAATGATGATTGGTCGCTTTTATGATGCGTACACTGAATTGGATGTGATAATTTTATATTGAAATTTTTTACTTTTATAGAATTAGCATTAAAAATTATCTCCATAAGAATTATTTCTCCAGGGAGTTGCTTTTTTTGCATACCTAGGCTAGCTAGATCTGTGCCACATTACACTCTAATGGCGATATTTGGAACTATAGAAAATTTTCGCTTAATTATAAACACCCTGTATTTTCAATTTGGATTTTGGTTTTAATATTGTCCCATATTGAAATACTAACTGTGGATACTTGTAATGAAGAAAGAAAAAACACCTCTTGTCCACACAGAAAGAATGTATTCATTTGGCACTTTCGAATAAAAGAAATAGTAGATGCCATTTTAAGAAATCCAAAGAACCGTTTTCATATTATCAGGCAGTACTTTGTCAAGAGACGCGTCTAGTGAAAGTAATTGTGAATGGAAAATATTCCAAATATTCAATGTTCAATAGGTTTCCTTAATTTTAACTCTTGGATTTGTCTACTTGATGATTTGAGAGCTCTGTGTTACTGTGTAAGCGTGAATCTTGTCAAAAATATGTCATCACCATTAACTTAAAAGAATCTATAAAATTTAATCTAATATTTTGTCAAATACAACTATCGTGATTTATGGTTGCTTAATGGTTATTTTTTTTTCTTTGTAACATTTTATCTCTTTCTCCTGTTTTCATTCCCTTGGATTGTAGAAAGTTTAAATAAAGAAAAAAAATAAAAAAAGCTTTTTATTAAAAATGTACAATGAATATTTTTATCGGTAGCAAGGAAAAAAAAAGGAAAGTGTTCTTCATCTGTATAAATCTGTTTATGAAATGTGAAATTTGTAATTAAATCGCACGCAGCTCCTCTCGAAGTTACGATTGACCAAGTAATGCAAATGAAGTGTTTGTTGTTGACCTTTTCTCCCCGTTCTTTTCAGGAACTTTTCGACGTTCTTTCGGAGAGTGAAAACAGCTGAAAAGGGAAAGATAGGCGAACCCTCTCTCTTCTTTCGCTCTCTCTCTCTCTCTCTCTCTCTCTCTCTCTCTCTCTCTCTTCCTCTGAAAATGAGTTTTGCTAGCGTCAATTTCAACAGAACATCTACTGCGGATCATCAACAGGCGACGACCAACATTCCATGCTTTAAAAAAAACCCACCAAAAACATCGAAGGTGGAAAATATACTTCTTTAAGAAAAGAAGGAGGAAACTTAGGGAGAAATCCCATTAACTTGAAAATTGACTGTTCTTGTAAATTTAAGAGCAACAACAGAAAAGTGACCTTAACTAGAAGACATAATATAATTTAATGCTTTGACATTTTGAGTTAATCTGTTTAACAAAAACGCGCAGTTGTCCTTTCATATTGGTAATGAATTTCATTATTCAGTAACGTAATTTTCCATAGATTGTAGTTTCAAAGAGTTCCCAGAATATGTTTATTTTACAAAAATAATTTAAAATAAAATGATACGCTAAATTCTCTTCGACAGCTACACACTTTTGATGAAGTTCATAAAGGTTTTTGAAAACCTTTCCGGAACTTTCTCAGCTTATTTAATTGACTTCGTCGCTATTTGACTAAGGCGACATCCACGGAACGTTGCACATTTTTCATTGCTTTCATCGCATGCTTTTTCAAGAACATTTATGTCTCGACGGTGATTTCTTAAAAAAAAAAAACAACAACACAAAAATGACTGCCAGTTTGAACTGCGACATTGTCACAAAAAACAAATCGCAATTAAACTTGAAGCAGTAAACAAGCAGTTACTACTTGAAGACTAAACCAGAAAGTGACGGTAATCATTTCGTGACATCAGGGACGCTATCAAGCTATGATGCCAGAATGTTGCTATTTTAAACGGTAGATGCTGATCCTGAACGTTCTGCAGCTTCCACGTATTTATCATTGTCTCCAAAAATCTGAAATATCCAAAATTCGAAGATAAAATAAAAAAGAGGCATTATTTGTTTTCCGATTGGTATTAAAATAATAAAGGTTAATGAAGTCCACAAGGTATCTTTTCATGTGCAGGTTTATTGTTTAGTTCTGTCTGGTAGCGATTTCAGACCAATTCAATATGGTGATCCGTTGCCAGATCGCACCAAAAAAGATATGAAGAGCACTAAAAGACTTTTCTCAATTCAGAAGGGATGAAACTTGCAGAGGTTATTCGTAGAAGAAGTAGCAATATGGTGAGAGTTCTCTAAGTCGTAAGCAAAAAAGTCGAAAGTGGATAGATCGTTTAAAAAAAGGCGGAAGAGTGCTCAGATAGACCTTGCGATGAAAGGTCCACGTTTGCTCATTGCACTCCAAAAGGTAAAACGGTAGAAAGTGACGGCTACTATGATGCGAGACCTTAAACCAAAATTCAAGTCCAACTTATAAAAGGCGTTTTTGACTCAGGGCAATGTTCGCCCTCATACGGTCCGGAAAACGATTTGATGCAATCAAGAGCTTGGTTTTGAGCAGTTGGAGCACCAACATAAAGCTCTGGTATAGCTTCCAATGAATTTCACATTTTTAGGTTCGTTGAAAGAAGGGGTGGAAGAAGTCCTCTGCAGATAACAAAAGTCGGTGAAGCGGTGCACACGAGTTCAAAAAGTTTCTTCCAGGTGGAAATTCAAAAAACTTGGATTAAGTGCATAGATGTAAGGGGAGATAATGTAAGAAAATAATAATAAAATTTTAATCTTGTTCTATAAGAGGTTTGATTTTTAAAAATGTTCCATTTACTTTTTTCACTCTCCATCGTTTAATATTAATACAAACGGTTTCATCTTTCTCCATGTTTTAACCTTCATATGCCGAACTTTAACTTTCATACTCGAGGAATCAGGAGCAAAAGAAGAAAGCCCTTGCCTCCACTGGGAACATTAGATGCTTTAAATTCAATAATTGCAACATAAATCACTTCAATTACATCAAGGGGGAAAGTCGACTCTTTTTCCCTTTAAAAATCCATCTTACTTTCAGACTAAAATATGGAAACAATAAATTATTAAATCCATCGTACCATTAGATTGAAAGAATGGAAACAATAAATTATTACATTCTTCCAATGGAAATTTAACCGAGTTACCATTATTTATTCAGATAAAAGTGAATGAAACTGAAATAATTTGCTATAATAAGGAATTCAGATAAAAGGAAAGTCTGACTAAAGATTATTAAAGGGATGACAAGCGTTGTAGGAAAGGTTTATATTTTTATTTAATTATTTTTTATATGCATATTTCTATGTTGAAAATGTGGACACAGTATGTAATTATGCAAAAATAGCCGCCAAAAATTTGGCGGAAAGAAACCACCTAACTGAGCAAATGGATTTATTTGCAGCCCGTCATCCTTCACGATATGTACACTCAGTTTCCGAAATGACAACGAAAACGAAACGAGTTTCCACGCATTTTATTCGCTTAAACTAAAGCGTGACGTCATCAAGTCGTAGCCATTCTATGCGGAAAACAATTTTTTATTAATTGCGCAAGGGCAAAGTATATTGCTACTTCCGGAACTGAGTAATTGGGCTTTAAGGAATTCCTAAAGTTAGTTGGGTCGACTATGATGCGAGTTAATTCGTTAAAAATCTAATGCGATTTTAACGTTAACTTCTCAGCTGCCAAGAAACGATAGCATTTTAGATTTTTTCCTAGAACTAAAATCATCAAAACTCTCCAAATCCCAAAAAATGCGAAATCGAAATGAGATTGATGACTGCTGTGCACTTCTATACAGGGTGTCTCAAAAGGTGGTCGTTTACAAACTTTACGTGCTGGTCTGTCAGATCATGACGAACAAGTTTTATATAGGAAGAAATTGTGTCCGCAAATCAAACCGTGGGGTGCTGCAACAACGTGACCGGCACGCAGAAAATGTTAACATGACTTTATTAACAAAAGCAAGCTTAATAATCATGGTCACAGAAAATGTTCAAAATTCCGTCCATCCACCGCAATGCATGTTTCACTTAATCTGCTATGCAATTGTTCAAACAATGGGTGACTTCGCAGATATCTCTCGGTACATGCGTAAGAGATATCTTGGCGGACTAATTCGACGACTTTCTGGGTTGGTCGCTGGCGTTATCCCATCGCATCCTAAAAGATCTCAGTATGATAGAGACCTGCTGGCCAAGGCAGAATGTCCCAAACACGAAGATAATCCATGGAGAGAAGTGATTTATGCGACCAGACCTTATATTGAAAAATAAATCCCAGATGCCGCGAAAGGAAGGCAGCATAATACACGTCGAAAAATTTCTTCAACGTACGGTTATGTTATACGGAGGACAACAAGAAGGGTCCGGTTGTCAAACGAAAAAATCTTGTTGTCGGGCCGCTGGTATTTGTCAATAACGCTGTCCGGCCCGTGCCAGAAACGTCTGTGAAATTTTGAATAGTTGGTTGTGAAATTTCGTTTCCGGGATGCGTCTATTTTTTGTAAAACTCTGCAGAATTTGACTCTATCTGTTACAGCACTGAAATAACGGCGAGTTTAGTTAAAACATAAAAACTGAAAGATTCTAATGCGCTTATTAGTATGCAACAGTATAGACAATTTAGCAGTACTAAGCTGTTTAATGCAACTTATTCAGAAAGCTAACCGAATGCAAGCAATTCAGGCATTGCATGTTTGAAGTTAAATCTATTCAAGACTAAAAACAGTCTTGGATGAATTAGATAGCACGACACATTGGTTACGCGAATTAAATACTGCAGAAATACTGAAAACGTAATAATAAAATAGGGGACTTGCTGTTCGTTGGATGCAATTGCCTGTTTGCTTTAATATTTAATCGTAAGACACATTATGATTAGACTGGAGGTTTTGGTGTTTTACGATAAGGCAAATGGATAATGTTAGCACATTTGTTTACGGAAACTCAAACATTTATAAGTGTTTTGTCTACCCGATTGAGTGTTAGTTTCCTTTGTGCTTGTCTCTCTTGAAGGTGTAAGACCGTAGAATAGCGCCGTCGTGTAAGTTGAGTTTTCACCATTTAAATATTTAAGTGAGGCCTTTAAAATCGAAGAAAGTGCCTGTGTGTTGCACCACTCTCTTTGCGTCAACTCCTTTTTAAACGACGACAAAAGGAGAGAATGTGTAACGCCGACCCTCTTTTGTAGCTTTTGTGGGTGGAATGATGGAAGAGGTTTCTGCCTTCTTTTCAAGGTCACCGATTGGTATCATTAAAGGGTTGCGTTTTAACTCTTTTTTGCTTTAGTCGCAACTTTGGCAAAGGAAGGAAGGAGAGAGGGAGTAGGAGAGGGGAAAACAGGGCCTGGTTGAATGTCGAACGTCGACAGCAATTATGCATCGGACTGGAGCTCATCGACTTCCATTGCCTCGGCAAAAAGTTGAAGCGCCGCCAAGAAGAGAGTCGCTCCTGGTGGACTGTCGACCCCACCTTACTTTTCCTTTTCAGCCTCCTTCATGTCAAGAGTTGTCACGTGGTCGATAGGTGATCGTCAAGGGAGGAAGGCTTCCAATTGACTGCCTGGAAACTCTTATATCGACTCTTTCCTCTCTTCCAAATGGGGGAGTTTGATTTTTGGGTTTTTATTGGAAGCATTTCCTTGCAAATCTTTGGTCTCATTTTTTTCTCTCCTCTTCTTCGTAGACGAAAGAAGTGGAAAGTTATCGAATTTGAAGAATGAATTAAAAAATGAATTTAGCTGCAAACGAACATTTATATTATTTTACACGCATTGCATTTGCATTTATAAAATAATTTTGTGTGTTATATATTTATGGGAAAAATATCCTTCCTCTCCAACGTGCAAGAAAAATCGATGCCAGAATAGAAATTAAAAATTTTTGTATAAAACATAGGAAAAATCGTTTATCAGGTGACATTTGTTTTCCCACTGATCTAATAAAATTAATAAAATTTAAGGCCGAGACTTAAGAAAACCAGATTTGATCAATTTTAAAATGGCACTCCAACGAAAAGCACTTTATCGATTTTGGTGGGAACCATTGAAAACAGAATCGTGTGTAAAAAAATAAAAGTGTGTTTTTAAGGCCCCGTGAATCCTTAAATTATCTTCCCACGCACCTAGCTCTGTTTATTAGACGACTATTACGCATTGAAATTCATCGACGTTTTGTCTAATGCTATTCCACCGATGACGTAATCGCGCTCGTGCCTCCGCCATTCCATTGATTTAGGCGACAGACGACGTCGCCAGGGAAGAGTTTATCTTTAATGATGACTCAAAAGCCCCGTTGATATTCTCTGATAATGAAATGTTTCGACTTGAACTGAGTTCAAGCGCCAATCATCGGAGGTTCCACGACCGTTAAGTCGGCAAAAATGTTCTCGGCAGCTAGTTTGCTTCATAATTAGACGAACTCATTGTTATTGGTTATGGAAAACAATTATCGGCCTTTTATTTGGGCGCGTTTTAAATTAGGTCTGGTTTGCACAATGGTGATGTTCCACGTCAAATAATCTAGCCCGTCAAAATTAATAACACACCACACACACACACACACACACACACACACACACACACACACACATACACACACACACACACACACAAGCACACCTACACTGCTGACCCGTTTTCCCTACAAGATTCGTATCTATCTTTCTGTGGCCATTAAAATTATAGGGAATAAAAAGGAAAAAGAAACCAAGAAGTGGTTCAAGAAAAAAAATCAGCCAAGGAACTGTGGATACAACGATCAGACTAACGACGATAAGAAACCACAAATCCACAATAATCAAGAAATGGTTCCTTCTCAAAATGCAAATTAGATATATAAGATATAACCTGCTTTTTCTTTTCATTAATTTATTACAGACTGGCAGTTTGCTTGTACATTCACTATCTCGTTAAAATCTACGTTTACTCTTGTTCAGTAGAGAATATCAGTGAAGCATATTTATTATTTGAAAAATTGAGAATGCATTGTCTTATTTTCGAATAATTTACTGTGATGACCCAGAGTGGTGATATGCGTGATTTTACAGAAATATTATTGATCTCCGTTCGGGGTTGTTCCTCCTTTTACATCCAACCACTTCCGGATTCATCTTCCACGAGTGTCACTCTCGTAGGTACCTAACCAAGGTTCGGTCTTAGGCAATAGCGGTTGATGTAACCTTTCTATTACCCGATATTCCACCTAAAATTTTATACTTGATACAAGGCTCTGAGCTCGATATATGGGTTCTGATTCTTAAGTTTTATGATTAGAAATAGTTTACATTTTAAACTTCTGCAATTCTTTATTTAAAGACTGAAATAAACTCATCGCAATTAAATGATAATTTACCCAAGATCAGTACAGCTTTCCAGATAATCGTATTATTCTTTAATTTTAATAATATAAATTTTATCTCCTTTAAGAAAATCATTGAGAATGAAAGAACTTCACCTCTGGGATTTTGGTAAATTTAAAAGATTGACGGGATGGTCTGATCAAGGGAATGCGTCTACCTTTGGTGAAGTTCTAGAGGGAGGAGGTCTTGGATCCGTAGTGGCTTGTTCTGCGGGAAAGGGCGGCTGCGACGGGGCATCTATCTCCGGAGATCGGCGGGATTTCTGGATTTCGGCGTTCGAATGGAGTGGGTAACGCATCTCTTCTTGTCAGGGTCTTTTTCCATCTGAGGCGGCTCTTGAGCTCCATGGGGAAGGTCTCTAATCATGGTTCAGCTGCTGACATCGGGTTGCCTGAATCATCTGTCTCAGGATGCGGTTCAACATCGTTTCGTGATTTCTCCATTATCTTCACGTTTCTTAGATCTGTCTGCGACCATTATCTCGCTATAGATTTAGCCATAGTTTTCCTTCTGAGCTGAGGACTGTTTCTTAACATCTTAAGAGCATGGAAGAGCAGGATCAGCTCGATCAGGAGCATACCAGGGAAGAGTTGAGAAGGTAAGCCCCGGGTGATACTCGATCACCTCTGTTTACTCACTCCCTTCAAGGTGCCTCGATTCTTTGATACCTGTGCTACATCACGTGCACATCTCCTCATTTTCACCTGGGCTGATGCAAGATTCAGGGCTCGGACTTACGTCAAAGTGGCTGATATTTCCGTCACTTATATTTCTGTCTGGTTTTTCATTCGAGTTTTAAGAGATCTAGACTTTTTATGTCTCTTAATAATATTCTTGACTTTGAATAAATTTTACTTCTAGGCTTCTAGTTGTCATCCGAATGGGTTCTTATACGGAGGGTTGATTCAGATAAAATGAGACGACTTTGCAGTTCTGTTACGATGGTGTAATACCATGGCGCCACCATCGGTTGTGTTCGATGTGAGAACCACGTTGTTGGACTATCGCCCGGCACCGTAATTTCCACTGAAGTAGGCTGAGTTTGAGGGACTCCATGGGAAGTTCGTTCCACACCTGCTGACACACTTTCCACAGCCCATCAACGGTTCTTGGTCGGCGACTTCCGAGCCGTCGTTTCAGGAGACCAAAACCACAGAAATCCATCGGTGATGCGGCAGGAGATTTTACAGGCACATGAGAGAAGGGAATAACTCGTATGCCCGTCTCCTGTTCCATCTTCCTGTAGTAAGGCACAGATGACTTGGCAGTGTGGCTTGATGCCTTGTCCATGTGGATCCAAACTTTTGATTGCTCACCAGGGTACAGACGTGGAATATCCTGCCGATGTATGTAGTCCATTACATTATTCTGGAAGTAAGCTGCACTAATTTTACAGTTTCCAGGAACTCGACGAATCGTGAGCAGTCCACGTGAGCAATATCCGGCAACCACCATGAAGCCCTTTGAAAACTTTTCCTTGCACCTTCGGACAAAATCGGACCTGGCCTTGCCCCCTCTTTCGCGATAGTAAATTGCCCTGGGTTTGTTGGTGTCATCGAGGTACACCCAAGCTTCATCCAAGGAGACAACCCACTTCCATCGGTCACCTGCAAGATGGTTTTCATACAGTTTTCTGGCGTTGGTGAATCTGGCCGGCAGTCTGTGTCCGCGGCCTTTATGATGTCGCTCCAGCCCAAGATTGTCATGAATTATTCTGGAGACTGTTGCCTGTGAAATACCTTTCCTTTGGGCTAGACTTCTCTGTGTGGGGGGGATTTTCTATCAGCACTTCAGACCGGATTTCTCGCACCACCTGAGCTGGGCGTGTTGGCTGGGGCTTGTTTCTGGTCTGCTTCTCTGCTCGTCCACGTTCATTAGATGGTCGCAATTTGTTCTTTTTGATTATTCGACCCACTATAGCTTTGGATACCACAATACCATTTCGTTTGCATAATTCCACAATGCACGAAAGACTGAAGTTAGCGTCGGAAAGGCCAAACATATACCCTTCCCAAAAAGCTGTGATTTTGGAAGCCATGTTTCAGCTCGAAATGTCCCAAATAACAGCAACAAGTGTATACAAAGCTAATCCCCATGAATAGTGGACGAGTCATGCAAATCACATTCCGTCAAGGTCATACGCGGCGTTTAAAGTTGTCTCATTTTATCTGAATCAACCCTCCGTAATTACTCTCAACTATTTAACTTGGAAGAAATTTTCTTAATTTATATATCGATAATTTTTCCAAAATTTATACTATATCTATAATTGAGAGAGAGCCGGGGGCCTCACATTATTTATGGAAATGGTATTAGTATGTGATTTCTTAAGATTTCTTAAACAATGCTTAATTTATATCGTGCAGAGCACCTTAAAAGAAAATCTTCTTTTCTCTCCATATAAAGATGTCTCGTTAGGTTTGCAATCATCCAAATTCCAGCTATAGCATGAGTTACAAGTGTTTCCAAATGCACTCAATAAATTTTCATTGTATGAGATATAGTTGTCCTCGATAATTGTCTTACCTTTCAAATCATGCTATTATAACAAATTCCACGGTTTGATTTTAAACGTTCCATCAATAGGGTGAGCACTAAAACACTTTCTGATTTTCAGTTGGTTATAAGAATGAAACTTACTGGAATATTCTTACATGTTGGTGGCCACAGTTGTATCAAGTTATAAAATTTTATATGGTATTGGTGCTTGGAGCAGACTTCCTGCACCATACCTGACCGATCGCGTTATAGCTTTAGTGATGCTTTCCTGCAGATCTTCCAGGCACCTCCACAATCTGTAGAAGTCAGGAAATCATCACTAAAACTCGATATCTGACCTCTTTCCCACAGTAGGCATACTCCCAATTTTTAAATTATATTCGTTTCATTTAGCTATATTTATCTACAAAGGTTAAATAATAAACTCGAGATTCCACTTCCCCAACATTTATTTTCCCCTAAATCTACCGGACCTTATAACTTAAGAAACAAAACCTCCTTTTTAAACCCGTTAGTTAAATTTTCCTACCAAAACAACAGTATTATCATTGCAGGCAGCAAACTATACTCACAACTTCCGCCAATAGTACGTCTGTCCCCTACCTTAGAAGTTTTCAAATCTAGACTAAAACATTACCTCACTAACATTCCTCCCTAACCCTTTAATTCCCAATGTACTGTATTTATTTTGCAATGTATTTTATCTTTAATTGTCATTATGAGTTTGAAAATCCAGTCAGGGACCTCACTCGTCGGCCATACGCCACACTGGCCTTGACTGGATTCTATGTACTCATCTTTGAAATAAATAAATAAATAAATAAATAAATAAAGTATAAAATTTTGAAATGTTTAATTTTAAACAAATATTCTTGTTAATATTATCAAATGCCGTTTGTGTAGTAGCATTTAGCGAGCGCCAGAAGAGAAGGAACGCATGAATTACGAGAATGAATCAAATTTATTATGTCTCTAAATTATGACGCCAGATATATTGCAGAGAGTCTGATCCAAGCTACTAATACCATATGAAATTTTAAGAGTTGTTGCAAACTGTAGCTTCAATGCGTAAAAACATTTCACGGAAAATGTTTTGATTAAGAAGATTTTTATTTGTGCTCACCCTATAAATAATGGAAACAACGAAAACACTAATCCACATCAATTCTTTTTATTTCCTCAGATGCGCATTTCGGATTTCACAAATCCTTCATCAGTGACTCACCCACAGTTCCTTCATCCACGGGTATCCACAGTTTCGGCATTTATTCCTGTATTGTGCTCACCCTGTGTAACAAAAGTTAATATCTTAAAAGACGTACAGGCTAATCATACAGTTCCCGTGAAAAATGTGGAAGGACAAAATATTAAAAGTTATGGCACAAAAAATCGCTAAACATAGACTGTGTTCATAAATACAAAGGGATTATAAAGTTATTTCGTTCAAGGTTAATATGTGGTCGGGGATAACGCCGACAAAGGTCAACGGACATGTTTCATGTTCCCAAAACTATTTCTTACTGTAAAAATATCCTTCGATATTTTGGGACAAATTTAGAAACCACAATCGTGTTTCAGAGAGTGGGGGGGGGGGGCATCACTCCATTTTGCCACAGTTGTTTGCGACTACCTGAATCGCACTTTTCCAGTGGATGGATTGGGTCATGGTTCACCAATATATTCGGCCTGCTGGTGTCCAAAGCTGGCCTCCTTAGATTAGGTTAGGTTTTGTCTGGGTTTATCAAGAAAAAGGCTTACATATAATAGCAAAGGTGAATATCCGCAACATTGAACAATTAAAACAACGCATTACAACCTCTGAAGTTACGATTCTATGTCTTTTGTAGCTATCTCTGGGGGCTATGCCTGGATCCATAAGGGGTCACGTTGAATTTTATTAAATGTGTCATATTTCTGATTTGTTACCAAACTATCATTACTTCGCAATTAAGCATGCAGTAAAACGTATATAGAGATTTATAATCACGCGGTATATATGATATCAACTGACGGATTATTCAACTGAATGATATCAGCTCAGCTCTTGAATACGTATATGAACACAGTCATAGGAGTATCCTACAGGTTTTTTTAAATCTTATTTTATAGGGAAATATTGTATTATTTGCAAAAATATCAGTTTAAAAATCGATTCTTCTGAGGAACGTAAAAATAAAAATATCTCTAAAAAGATTTTAGGTTGGTGAATCTATTATTTTGAATCCCACGCCTATCAACAGCCTTTTAACTATTTATTTTCAGTGAAGCAATATTTTTCACCACATATTTCTATATTGAAGTTTCTAGACTTTTAAATATTTGCTTCAAATTTGTTACCAGTCTTTCATTATTCTTGTTTCATCTCTATCATTGAAATCATGCAGACCTTTTCGACTTCATCACATTCGTTCAGTCGTTTAAATAAATTTTGTAATGAGTACAATAGAATGATCAATGTATAAAATTAGAAAGGGGCTTAAAAATCCAAACGCTAAGAAAGCAGCAGAGTTAGCCATTTTTTGAGGAAATGTTTTGAATGACTGAACGTGGTTTTTTTCCATTAGGAATAAAACTTAGATGATAAAATAATTCGAATTTCAATGGACCATATAAAACATAATTCTCTCGTTCATTGCAGATTTCTTAGAGGATAGGAAAAATTTATCCTCCATTCGAGAAGAAAGGAAAAGAGGAGAAAGAGTTGCTGAGAAGGAAAAAAAATAAAGAAGAAAAGTGAAAAATTGAAATCATAACGGAGTCATCAGTGGCACGTGCTCTGTTGCTTATTAATAAATTTTGCCCCACGTGAGATGGAATCACTTCTCCCTCTCAATCTCTCCCCGAGCGCATTGCTTCGACGCGCACTCATTAAAGGTGTTAAAGGATTGAGCAGATCATGCGGCTGCCGAGTCTCCAAACAGCAACAGCCAGCAACAGCAACAGCCGCCGCCCTTCCCTTCATCCACCTCCTCCTCCACCCTTTAATAGCATCGTTTCCAGCGATCGAGCCTCTCGGCCGGACTGACTCATTGCACCGACCGAAGGGAGCGCCTCTCTCCCCAAAAGGGTTCCTCAAACCTCCCTCCCAACCGACCTTTCAGTTTATTTTTTTTATTCATTTAACTACTACTACCACTACTGTTTTATTATTATTATTATTTTTTAACTATTACGGTGCTTATCCCGTGAAATGCCCTTTTTGTTTGTTCAGTCAAATTCTAATTATACAGAGACTGTTTAATATTCATCACGATTAAACAACAGCCCTCCCCGTTCTTCTAGTTTTGCATTCGGTGCCTTTCATAGTCACGACAAGAACTGAAAATAGCGACGCCTACATAATTAAAATTTCCGATGGTAGAAAAAGATCTACGGGTTGCAGATGAAATCGTATGCGAATCGGAAGAGGGGGGAGAAACGATCTGTTTAAACAATTTGTGTTCTTTAAATGGATAAATTGCAAAGAAATCGTTGATTCAGGGCAAGACGCATGAACGATTGAAGAAAAGTTCGCGATCAAATTTTTGAATGATTCCTTAATAAATTCAGAAACGTTAGACTTCAGTATAGTAAAAATAATGGGTTAACTCTACAAAACCATTCTTATTAATAGAACTTTTTCGTTATTTACTAAATCTCCTCATAGCACCTTGATATTAACGCTGTTGCTGAAACACTCAATATGGAAACAATACTCCGGTTTAAAAATCCTTAAAAGATTGAATATTTTAACAAGAATTAAAAGTTAGTATTTCTTGCTTCATAATCGATTTGAATTTGCTACTACTTGATTGCATACTGGTCGATGCTTCACGAAGTTCTGCTTATGTTACTGAAAAGACAAATATCATGCCGCTATCTACAAGAAGAATTGAAAAAATAAATAGAACGAAACTGTGTATGCAATATAATGAAAGAAAACACAATACTTTTAGTCCACATAGATTTTATATACAGCTTGAATGCATTTTTCGACCACACTATGGTCATCATTCAGCAAGAATACAATGTTGAATGATGACCATTTTGAGGCCAAAATGCACACGCAAGTTGTATATAAAATCGTATGTGAATAAGATTTACTGTTTTCTTTTATTCACAAGAAGTTACTTAACAAATGTATATACATAGTAGCCTTCTTCAGCATGTCAAATGGACTAGCCAAAATGTATATACATATTGAATAAATCTCCTTGTGCATGAGCACAATGATTTCTTGGACTTTCAGGTTCTTTTTTTATTTTTTCTCCTAGTAAAAGGCATTTTACTTGAAAGTCTGATCGCAGGTTCGAATTCCGTCGGGGGCATGGGTATTCGTGTATGTGTGGACATGAAATCGTGTGGAAGAGCGCAAATGATCGAGATGTCGAATTGTCCAAATTCTTAACAAACCAACTAACCAACCAAATTTTAAGAAACCGGAAATATAAATAGCACCACAACCAAAAGATCTTATTTGAACTTTTAAACAAGTTTAATTTCAATGAAATATTTTTATTAAAAAAGTTATTATAATGCAGCTTTCTCTTCAGCTCTTGGTTGAGTTCTCCTGTTGATGTTCTTGTTCCAAAATACATTGGTTGATATACGTCTTAAAATCGTTTGCTTGTGGTCCGTGATATACATAACACACTATCTTAAGTTTTCAACACAGATCAAGGAGAAAAACAAAATATAAATATCTTAACTTTTGACGTTTATTAAATAAGCAATTCAGTTTTAACTGAGGTTCTCTTAAGATATAAAACAGCTTAATAAATAGTCAATAAACTTAGGTCATCAATTTATGGTTATATGTATGATATAATAGCATTCATTACACTTAAAAAAGGAAAAGCATGCAAGTGAAAAGTTTAGGCGAATGGAAAGGATGTCATTGCAACTTGGTCGTGCCATTTATAGCAAGTCATGTTCTTGAGGTGAGAAATCCTATCAGATTGGATATGCATGAATATTAACCCAGAAATGCTAATTAACCTATTTAATATTCTTTTGATTGATTTGCAAAGTTAATAGAAATTATTTTGAGGCTGAGATGAATTTGAGACGAGATTGAAAGGCGTCAGCACTTATTTTATTAGAGGATTTGTTGGATAGAAGAACTTGATTGTGGTTCGTTCAATTTGAAATTTGATTCCGAAGAAGGAGAATTTCTTTCATTTTTACCATCATTATGCCGCCAAAACAGATGACCGTCGTAAAAAATAAATGCACATCTGCAGTGTAGATGACCAATTGTATATTTGACCGAAATATGTGTGAATATTAGCGTTTGGTTTGCTGTTTAAGTTTTGTTCGAATTGCTCACCATCTCAAAATTCAAAATTTATGGATGAAATTACAACAGAGTTCACAGATCTGGATATATTTGAATATTGGACATGCTACCTCAAACTGACAGTGTGTTCAATTCATCTTTCAACAGGATTGTATTTCCCCATATTTCCACCGCCGAGTCCGTGAGTTCTTGAAGACCTAATGCGATTTTGTCAAACACCGTTATAATTATTAGTAAATATTCTCTGCTCCTGGGCAAATTAATTGAAACAAGTCTTGCGGGGAATTTTTGCTTATTCGAAGCAAGTAAACGTCATTTTTAGGAGATGCTTTCTTCTTGCAATCACACTTTCCTTTTCAACTCGATGACACGGCCAACAGTTACTAAACTCACAAAACCATTCAAGCAATCTCTCGATACGTCTTAGCAGTATGTTCGTGGAAAGTTGCGATCTTTGTACGTTTTCTAGGTGTCACGTCCATCTCGATCGGCCGGCCAGGTGGCCGAGAGGACTAGGGCGTAGGCTTTCTAGTACTCGAGTCCGCCTGGTCGTGGGTTCGAATCCCGCCGTGGGCATGGATGTTTGTGTTTGTCCCGGGCTGCGTACTGTTGTAACTTGTGTAAAAGGCGCAAAATGACCTTAGTAGTCGACGCCAAGTTTCTAATAAACCAACCAACCAACCATCTCGATCGGCAGTCGAATCACATCTGCTCAGTTTCTAAAATCCGATGAAATACGGTAGCTGCTAACGTAATGATTGCATCAGCCAATGTACACTACGGCGATCGGACAGGATTCTAAAATCTGATGCATTACAGTTGCTGCTGACGTAATGATTGCATCAGCCAACATAAAAAATGATCAAACTGACTTTTCGTGTTTGTTTTGAGTACAGGATTACGAGTAACATATAAAACGCGCTTGTTTCAATTAATTTGCACAAGGATGTACTGATTGCGCAAGTGACCAGCAACAGTATAATCAACACATTTTTTTCACATTTTACGTGACCCCACGTAAAGAATCGTCTACATCTTTATTCCATATAATTTTGCGCTCAATCCCAAAATATTCTATTCCTAACTATTCCCGGATAAATTTGGTTGGTCAATATCATCTTGATTACTGCGTAGTACCTTACACCATATTCAGGCTATATGAGAGCGACTCAAATGAAAACGTTAAAAATATTTTATTTCGTAATTTATTGAACTGGATACTTTTATTCCACACGAACTCACCGAGCAGCAACAGATACAGTATCTGAAAACATACATTGCTCTCCAAACATATTCGGCTTTCTGCATAAGATCATTACAGTTGCTGAAAACTGTCCAAACCTCCATGGTTGAGTACGATCACCTGTATCTATGGAAGCATGCAGAAAATCGGGTACGACTTCCTCTCTCATCCTGCCCATTCACCAGAATCGGCCCATCAAACTTTCACTTGTTTTGCCGTTTGGAACACTTCTTGAGAGGTAACGGTTTACTTATCAGGATGCTATGATTTCTAAACCATTGTGATGCCAGCTTCTACCATCAGGCATTTTAACACTAATTTTAATTGGAATTAGTATATTGCTGCTGAGGGTAGGTAATTTTCTGAATAAAATAGATTCTTTCGTCTGTTATTTCTGTTGTTGTTTTTTTTTAATTTATGTCAGAATCGGACAATAATTATGATTGCATCAGCCAATGTTTACTCCATTGCATTAAGCGATAATATTCCAGTAAGGTATATCTTTTAAGGTATGTACCGAACATGGTCGCCATCTTGAAATCGGCAATCTTGAATCTAAGTCAATTTTTTTTAAATGGAAAGGGAGTCGTGTGATATACCAAATAACATCAGCATTTTCTGACAATTTCATTCCTGTAAACAGATTTCAAGTAGCAGTTATGGTTCAAAAGTTACAACACATTTTACAACACATTTTGTTTCATGTTGTAGCAGGTAACTGAAGATGGCTTTGACCACGGAGGAGAGAATTGAGGTCATTTTGATGTCTGGAGAACGAAGTTTCCGTGTCATAGCTGCATATTTTAACAACCGGCAACCAGAAAGACCTCCAATGTCACACAACACTGTCAGGCGCTTAATTAAGAAATTCCGAGAAACTGGGATTTTGGTTGACAAGGCACGGAGTGGCCGTCCAATAAGTGCTACTACGAGACAACCTCAACAATGGTTTTGGCGTCAGTCGTTAAGAGCCCACAACGCAGCACACGACGTTTGTCAGCAGAATGTAGAATCAGATACTCCAGCACGTAGCAGAGGATGACCCAGACAGACGTATGCAGTTAAGCACGTAGGCCCTAGAGCAACATCGACAAGATCCCTCTTTTGCACAAGGTATCTTGTTCAGTGATGAGGCAAACTTTTATATCATTGGATTGGCCGACGTGGTGCTGTGGAATGGCCACCCGGATCACCTGATCTCACACCACTTGACTTTTATCTGTGGGGTCATTTAAAGCAACTCGTATGTGCAGAGAAAATCAGAAACAAACACCATCTCCAGCAACGCCTTGAAGAAGCGTGTGCCAGCATTTCTGCGGAAATCCTTCTGCGAGTGCATGACGATTGGATTCAGCGCCTTCAAATGTGCCTTGACCAAGAGGGACACCATTTTGAACTCATTAAATGACTGTCCTTTATGGAGAACAGTCCAGCCTGTAATTCCAAACAAATGTGTTGTAACTTTTGAACCATAACTGCTACTTCAAATCTGTTTACAGGAATGAAATTGTCAGAAAATGCTGATGCTATTTGATCTATCCACGATTCAAGATGGCCGATTTCAAGATGGCGGCCATGTTCGATACATACTGACCATCTCACCCATACCTTACTGAAATATTCAGATTTCCTAATTCCTGCAAGGTTTTCGAAAAAACAGGGTGTACTGCGACTTTTGACTCACCTTGTACAGACGGAATTAAAAAATCGTATCTTTTAAAAACTAATCACATTTGTATACGTGTGTTTCTCGTCAAAATTGTGTGTTTTTAATGCAATGCTCATCTTCAGCTTTTAGAAAATACATAAATAAAGTTTTCTTGCTTTCATGTAAAAATCTATTAAAAAGATTTTTCAAATAAATTCTTTAAAGGTTGGTCTTCAAAAAATATCGCAACCTATTTCGAAGATGGCTTTAGAATTTGATGAATATTTTTAAACTTTTTTTTTAAATTTAAACATTTCTCTTTTTCAGGAAAAAACTTTAAAAATGAACTATTGTTTCCCATTCAAAACCCACTAGAGCCTTTCTATAATTCATTACAAAACCATTTTGAAATTCACTTTTACAAGGTGAACCTTTCCTTCCAGAAACGTCTTTTTCTCGGTTCACTCGAGTCTAAATATCACGATCGATTTCGTACCGAGGAACCAAAAGAGCAAAGAAGAAGAAGAAGAAAAAGAAAGAGGGGGGGGGGGGCGAGTTAGGGAGGAAGAGGTAAAAAAAAAATTCCTCCACCGCCACCGCTTCCAAGTTCATACGAAACATTACTTTGTGAAAATCGTCTTCTCTATTCTTCTTCTCCTTTTTCTCTTCTCCTATCTCTTAGGAGAGCTTTTCACACAACAAGCTCGAAAATGAGGAGGAGAAGAAGGGAAGGGAGCAACAGACGGTGACCTAAACGCCACTCCACGGTACAAAATGGCGTTATCTCGCCGGGCGTTCCTTTCTTAATTACGGGGACAGAAAAGATGCCTTTATGTTTTAATGGCGACTGATAAGAGACAGAGCGACAACATCAAACACGAGAAAGAGTCGCGCCCCTTTCTCCAATGAGCGAACAGCAATGGACTCCGGGCCTAAAGTTCCTCGAGCGCCTTAGAACGGGGGTTTATCACCTGTTACATAAGGAGAAAATAAAAATAAAAAAAAACACTGAAAAAATTAATGAAAAGAAGAAGAAAGAAAAGCCCGACTTGAATTAGCGGTTTTCCTTTACAACCATTTAGTTTAGCTTTGTTGAAGCAAGGCGATGGCGTTTTAACTTTTAAAAATACATGCAGTAAACCACTCTTGACAATGATTTTAATTAAAGGGGCATTCATTGGTTTGGATAGTACTTCTCAAGGTTGGCTCAACTTCTATAACTTATAACATAATGATCTATTAGTAATAGCGCATTTATAGAACGCCGTGAGAAACATTTAATATGTCTATTTAGACATTTCGATGCATTTACTGTACATACTCTGAAATTCATTATTTTTTTCCATCACATAAAACTGATATAGTGTGTTTTGATTTAAAATTAGATTGAGAGTAAGCACAACTTACTACTTAACAATGACATTTCTTCTTTATTCTTAAATATACAGGGTTTAACTAAAATAAATCCACGCACTACGACAAAATGAATTTATCGTGTAACGATAGTTCAGATTTAAATATCTTTCCATCAATATGAAAATAGCCAAAATTTCATAGAAGTGTCTGCATACGGATCAGAGTGCAGGACTCCTCTCTTACATTGCCCGACAACGGGGAGTTATAGTTGGGGAGTTGTAACGGTGATCTTCCATGTTGCCCTCTATTATCTGGTGTGTGCTATTTCACAAAATAACGCCTGGCTACACTATAAATGCCTTTCCATGTATTGTCTCCGTATTTGAACACACCTGGCCAGCCAGATCTCTTTCCAATCAAACACATTGTATATGACGGGGGGGGGGGGGGGGCGCGCCAACGACCAACTTAGAATGTCGACGAATTAGCACGCCAATTGGAGATTCCTTAGCAAGATATGCATCAGAATACCATATGAATTCTTACCAATTCAGCTTTTATCCAGACCAGAGGTAGACCAACACCATATACATGTTCATTTTGCGTAATACTTTCTGTATAATTAATTACCCAATTGCTCTCAAAGTTACTCGTTTCTTCTTCCATACATGCATATCTTATGTACCAACGTTCGTGTCGATTGCATATTTCCTGTTTTGGTTCATTTGGCTGTTCTGTAGGAAAAACATATAGCTATTCCTTATTTATTATTATAATTGACGTTGAAAATTTACCGTAATAGTACGCACCTAGTTTTTCTTTCATTGAACAGAATATAAATGATTGAATTTTTTTGATTCAATGAAACATAGAAGGAAAACCCTACACATCACGAATATCCTTAAATGCTAATTCTGGCATGGTTTCTTTTTTATATGCAATCTTGATTCTTGAAGTAGATATTTTTAAAATTTAATTCCTGGAAAGTAAGATGAACTTTCTCTGAATACTTTGGGCCTTTAGGCACCCGGGTTAACTGAAATTTCCCCCAAGACGCGTCTGAAAAGCGAAGCAGTGTCGCAACTCAGGGGCAATCGGGAGGTGATAATACCTAAAAGAAAAATTCCAGAATAAAGACAAAATAAAAAACTCCGAATAAAAAATACACTCTAAACCGACTGATACAAACGTTTCAAACTGAATTATGAATACTTATCTTTCTATCTTCCTCGACTGGAATCGTAATAAGAGTAGAGATTCCTTGACGGAAGAGGAAATGCTAGAATTGCTCCCTAATCATCTCTTCCTTATGTAACCAATTTTGTGCAGCTAACTCTTCTGAAACGGTAAATAGCAGAAGCAAATAAAACTATTACTTACTTAGAAGGTACCTTAAATTGTGCCTCCTTTTTATAGATATTATAAAATATTTTATAATATCAAGCGATTCAACTATTTTATAGAAAATCCGTTGATTAATCTAGCTGAATTATTTTATCTGCCTACCATTTATTAAAAAGTATTCCTTTCTTGTTTTAAGGGGCTCTTGCACCTTTCTCTACACATAGAATATTCAGCACCGCTAACATTCTGAAAATAATTTGGAGTTGAGCATTTCTGTGCTAACATGACAATACTTCTTGTGAACAAAGCAAAGTGTGCGCAGGAATGGTTTGAGGAGACAGAGGGTTGAAGAAATCGACTGGCCTGCCTTGTATAGTAACCTGCGGGACGAATTGGCCACATCTGTGATTGAACTCATCAACGCTATTCTGGAAGAATGGAGAACTCCTAAAGATCTGTACTGAATCTAGTGGAAAGTCTTCCTAGAAGAGGAGAGGCCATAATATAAGCAAAGGAAGGTTCAACACCGTGGTTGTTTTAATATGTGGCCGATAAGATATGAAAAATATGAAAATATAAAAAAAAATTTTGTTGAACCTATTAATTTGCACACTCTATACGCAATTAAAAATAAATATCCCCAACATGAAAAACTAATACGTATATTGCATTATATATTACCAGAGATATGTATATTTACTTGTTTATATGCTGATATTTGTAAGAATTCTTCGCAAGATGGTGAGATTTTAGATTCTGGTTATAAAACTGGAGAATATCTTTTTGTAAGCCATTTTAAGAGTATTGATCATAATATGAAATTCATTCCATTTCCTTATTTCCCATTTATTTTTAGCCCCTTATTTCTTAATTCCATTAATTGATAATCTGATATTGTGTATAACGAATAGTCCGCTTTTTTTTTTAAGATAAATCTCGGGACGAATGGGTTTTCCCTTTCCGTGGCTAGTCACTGAAGACAATAATTTTTCCGCAACGTCATTGTTTTCCAAATGAAACATTATTGCCTTCCTTGCCGCCAGATCATGTAGGAAGCTTACAAATCCACCCAATACATTATTTTCTCCATTCCGATAGGAGGCCCTATCCCCTTTCCGGTGGGTCCCACCGCCCCAGTGCATGAGTAAGTCCGAAGAGTGCAGGTTGATTGGTGACCTCACAGTGACTCCACACATGGGGGCATAGAGGTCGCTGGCTATTACGAGCATAAATTCGCTACCAGCCATTGGTTGCTCGAACAATGACATCGGTTTCGGAACGGGTGGGGGCGTGGTGGCATGGTCATCTAATCGCACGTGGGTGGATCTAGCTTGTACTTGATACTCAGCAGACCTCATTCCAATACAGAGGAGAAATCTTGCTAAGACTCCTTAAAGACTCACCACCTATCGGCACACAATCTTGAACAAGTTAACACAGCCTTCTTGCTGATGACTGGAAATCAATTTTGAAGTATTGCTAAATTCTAAACTTTATTTGAATTCTAAATTCTTAAATATGTGATCATAATTAATTTTACTCATTTATATTTTTAACATGCTGTTTGCTGTACATAGAAGAGATAATTATGTGTAGCAGTGATGAAGATTTAATTTTCCCTTTAGACAAAGTATTAAGTAAAAGAATATACCCTGTGCTCCTCAAATATCTTATCTCAAATGTTTTTTAGAATTCAGTTGTATGAAGAAGTAAAATGAAGATATTTTAAGCATCTTTTATGAATAAGATAGAGGACTCCTACACATTTCATTAAGATCTTGTATATGTACGTACATTCTGCATTATTCAAAGAAATTTCGGATAAGAGACTTCATGCAATAAAATTTCTCTTTTGTGGCAACATCTATAAAAAAATAAATTATATAAAAAATTACTATGAATACTTCTAATTAATATAAAATAAGAATAAGAGCAAATAAGTTAAATTTTTTCTAACAAAATCAGTTTTTAAATGAGAAAGTTCTGTTAATAAATGGTGAATTTGAAACTTGTTGCTGATGTAAAGCACTGTACAAGTTTGGAATCACAATAGAGACCATTGTACAGATTTGTTTTTTTTCTTCTGAATTTCAACACTTTCGAAAGGATCTAACGAAGACTGGGTCCTTCAACAAAAGTATACACATTTGAACAGACGAATTATGGACTTATGGAAATGACAAATTTTTCACTCAACAAGAGGGCGCGCCACCACACTCTCACGAAAAATATGAGCTTATCTGGATGAGAATTAGCAAGGATACTGAATAGGACACAGACATGTAATTGAGTTCCCCTCACGTTCCCCTGATTTAACACCTTTAGACTTTTACTTATGGGGAAACTCTAAAGGATGTCTAGTATTGCAGAAAACCGAAACTTCTGGCGCATGTGCAAAGTCCTCTGGGCATACTGGCCGACATTGCCTGAGCTTTATTAATAAGTGTCTGGAAGCTAATGGCAACCACTTTAAAAAAATACTTTTTGACAATCTGTTGCTTCATCTGGTTATAATATTTTTCTTAAAAATGATCGTAGTTTCTCCTTCCATGATTTTGATCATTGGCAACATAATATCTCATAGGTAACTGCTTTAATAGCAGCTTTAGCATAAAAGCTACTTATAAGAATGCGCCCTTGGTCTGTACGTTTATCCGTCCGCCGTTTGCACGATAACTTGAAAACGGATTAACTTTTTCAAATTCTTTTTTCAGAAATATCTCCACCAAAGTCTTAGCTCGGCCGTATCAACTTTTCAGAATTTTTCGTGGACCCCTTCAAGACGAATTCACGTGCTAAAACATTGACTATAAAGAATACCAAGATAATGGCATGTCATGTAACAATCGATTTGTCAAGAAGGAATATATTGTTACTTTCTGTTCATCTTTTAAGCATTATTGACATCGGCATGCGCACGTGAAATCGCTTTGTCGACGCACGATTGCTCAAGTGCTCATAATTTATATTATTAAGTAGCGGAAGAATGGAGCTACTTATTGGTTTTATAATGTCAGTCCGTCCCCGTCTTAATTTCTACAATTTTTGAGGTAGAAGGCTGAAATTCGGAATGTAGCTTCCTATGGGCATGTCCATCTGTACTATTTAGTTTGGTTTTGATTGGTACACTGGGGTCGGAATTACGGGTGTGGGATTCAGAGAGGACAACATATCTATGTGCTATTTAGGTATGTAAAGGCGTGAAATTCAGTATCCAGATTTCTCTAGGCAAGATCTACATTACTATGAAGTTTAGGCCCAATAATTCCAGTGGGGTCGAATTTGCGGGAGTGGCAGTCGCTTGGTCTTTAGAACAATGGCAACATATGGCATGTAAAATGTCATACGTTCAGAAACGATGAGAAAGGAAAGAAGATACGAGGTTTTTCACATTTCTACATATAACGTTCGAGAAAGTCAGTTTTTTGATTAAAAAACTTAGGGAGAGAAAAAGTGCAGATAAAGGAGTAAAATTAGATGATCGTAGGATCTGCTACTTGCCTTACCCTGCTCGGGGGGAGGGAGATTAATTTCTTTTTTATAAATGTATTTCTGCTTTACTGCTAAAGCTCCTCTTTGGGATGTTTACAAGATTTTATTATAGCTACTTATAAGAATGCACGCTTGGTCCGTACGTTTATCCGGCCGTCCTCCGTTTGCACGATAACTTGAAAACGGATTAACCTTGTCAAGTTCTGTTTTCAGAAATATGACCATCAAGGTCTTAGCTCGGTCGTATCAACTTTTCGGAAATTTTCGTGGACCCCTTCAAGTCGAATTCATGTGGTAAAACATTGAGTGTAAAGAATACCAAGATAAAAGCATGTCATATAACAATATTGTCAAGAATGAATATATTGTTACGTTATGTTCATCAATTAAGCATTATTGACATCAGCAAGCGCACGTAAAATCGTTTCGTCGACGCACGATTATTCAAGTGCTCATAATCTCCATCTTGTATGTTAACAATCAGTGTTTTTCCTTTTGTTGGAAACAATGAACGTTGGATTGTTGCTAACACCCAGTTGGTCAGGTGACTTTTTCGCTTCCAGCCAACACCACCTCTGCTCAAAGCCTGAGCGCGAAAATTTCATACATTGTTACATCATCATAAAAAGTCATCTTTAATCGCATTTCTACCAATAATAAGCCCTAAATTATGACTTCGTATCATGATGTAACAATGTATGACGTTTCCGCGCTCAGGCTTTCTCTTTAGGTGGTGTTGTTCCAGCACGGCTTCCTAGAAGCTACCAGGCCTGAACATGACGTCAATACTGTATTGTTGAAGCACTAAGATTGTGACGTTGAACTAACTTCTGTAATAGCACCACCCGTAGCCGACGAAAAAGACAGGCCACGGCGCGGAAAAGTCACCTGATCATCCTAAGCTGAATAACAATGTAATTATCATTGTTTCCATCTTGGATTTTAAGAATCAGTATTTATTCGTTTGTTGAAAACAATGAAGGTTGGATTGTTGATCAGCCTACCATGGTCAGGTGACTTTTCCGCGCCGGGGCTGTCTTTTTCGTAGGCTACGAGCACCACCAGCTTGACGTAATAATGTTTTATCTTTTCCATGTTCAGGCCTGGTAGTATTTAGAAGGCCGTGCTTCCAGGCCTTGTTATCTTGTTGGCCTCGCTCTAATATTAAGTAGCGGAAGAATGGAGCTACTTATTGGTTTTATAATGTCCGTCCGTTCCCTTCGTAATTTCTACATTTTTGAGGTAGAAGATTGATATTTGATGTATTATTATGAAATTCGGAATGTAGCTTACTATGGACACGTCCACCTTCACTATTTAGTTTGGTTTTGATTGGTGCACTGGGGTCGGAATTACGGGAGTGGGAGTCAGAGGGGACAAAAGAGCTATATACTATTTAGGTACGTAAAGTAGTGAAATTCATTATCCAGATTCCTCTAGGCAAAATCTACATTACTATGAAGTTTAGGCCCAATTGTTCTATTGGAATCACTTGGTCTTTAAAACTATGGCAACATATGGCATGTGATATGTCAGTCGATCGGAAATGATGAGAGAGGAAAGAAGATACGAGCTCTCTTACATTTTCTACATATTACGTTTGAGAAAATCAATTTTGAGAAAACTTGGGTGGAAGTAAAACTACAGATGAAGGGGTAAAAATAGATGACCGCAGGGTCTGTTACTTGCCTTACCTTACTCAAGGGGAGGGGGGAGATTAATTTCTTGTTAATAAGTGTTTAAATGTATTTCTGCTTCACAGCTAAAGCTCCTCTTTGGAACGTTAAAGATTTTATTACTATCTACAGTTTTCTCTATTGTTATGCCTTATACTAGACTAGATAACTGTTACAGATATGGCCCATGCATCTACGGATTATATGGGTGTTTTGTTAAATAAGAAAATGATACTTTTACCGTTAAAAATGAAGGTACAGCTTTGGCCATACGTAAAATCCTCTATCTTATATAAGGAAACTATTGCGCCCTAATTGAGAAAAGCAACGAAAAATGGGAATAAAGATTTACAGTAATGAAAATGGGAATAAAATGTTCACTTACAAATAGAAAGATAACTCCAATTAAAAATTGTAGTAAAATAAAAATAAAATTATTTCATAATTTACATGTTAAAATGCTGAAAAACTCGCTGGTTACGGCTTCAAAATATTAGTTTTCACCCATCGTTGTTATTGATTAAGCATCTTATATTTTATAATTTGTTTTCCTGTGGATTAGATAGCGGTTTTCGTTTTTCTTGAAATAAAAAGACGAGATTAAAGAGTTGCTTTCAAAGTGGACCTTGCAGTTTATTTCGTAATTATATAATCCAATTAAAATAACATGGTCTATTAAGGTTTTCAGAGATTTAAAAAAATCATTGAAGAATTCTCATATTCACAAAAAAAGTTTGTTAGCATTAAATTATTTAGGTTAGTCATTTATCTAATCAAGTTTTGTATGCGAGACAGATGTATTGTATTTGTCCACATCAGATTATAAATTTTTCTGTATAATTTTTCGATTAGAAATATCTCTTCGTTAAAACATCTATTACGTTCATGGTGCTAATAATAGATAGAATGCGTTAAATGTTAGCTAGTTATGTTTAAAACTGTTTCTAAAATTATTGATTTCTTCCGATTACGTGGCCAATCCTTATGCGGTAAATTCCTGTTTAAAGCTGTCCATTACGACTACGCTGTCGGAAAATGAGACGTTCTTTTGTTTAAGAAATAAAACTCATCAATGAATGATAATGTCGCACTTTTCTTGATTTCTTTATTAATTTTAAATGTGGGAATAAATGAAACTTGTATTGAAACGATCCTATTTCACCCAACGAAAGCTTGAAGGGCGTGACCAGTGAAAAAAAAATGAACTCTTTTTAACAATAAGTATTTGCAACAAGATGATCTAATTGAATTGGAAACGCCCTTTAGACTGTCTTCTTACAAGGTATAGAAATTTATTTTGAAATGAAACAAAATATATTTTCCTATCAACAAGTTTTTTTTTTAACATTATGAGTCTCTCTCTCCTCTTTTTGCCCGATTTTGGTTCCATATAAAAGGCGTGTCGTTTGCCACCGACTCCCGTGTAATTCTTGTCAAAACTGACCATCAAATCAACTTCATTCATTCCGCTGTTCCAGTTGGATTAGTTAATGAAAGTCCAGACTTGATTTATCGGTTTTAATTACAAGCAAAGCTAATAGACTTAACACTGTGTAAATAATTTCTTTTCCGGGGCTCCTAGTTTCATTGGAGGCTGCTTTCTTTTCAATAAAATTCTATTGAGCTGAAAAACTGGTTACGTTGGGAGTCGGCTGTTTTATTTGCATTTATTCCGTAGCAAGGGCGTGGCCAGAAATCGGTGAACAGATTTAATTACAGTGCAAAAGTAGTGCGACGGCGGCTTTTCTCACACATTGAGTACGTAATATATGACGATATAAATTGGAACATTTAAACTTATTAAAAATTGATTTAGTGGAAGATGGTTGAAAAGCGGATGGATGCGTGAAGTTTGCCAAAATAAACCCTGTATTCATTTAGAATCGTCCAAAAGGGAAAAAAATATTAATTTTGAATCAACCTCATTAAAATGAATCCTGTTCCAATTGGTCGTTGCAAGGAAAATGAAGCTGTTCTCAACTGATTTATCTGCTGCAGGAGTTTTTTTACACTGGACAGTTTTAAGGTTAATCACGTTTTCTTACAATTTGTGACGAACTTTAAATTTTTTCTGGCCCAGAGGCAAAAAAATGCATCAATGACTTGAAGAAAATGACTGGCCTCAAACAATATCAGGAAATTAAGAGAAACAATATTCCGATCGGTTTCGCATTTTATTCCTGGCTTTGTCAAGCATATACGACCTTTTTGTGTTTTTTACCAGCAACTTTGTGTCCTTTCTACAAGAACTATTATCAATTTGCTACGCACTGATTGAATTCCTTCAGTATTTAAGTGCACTAAGTGTACTTAAAGCCATAATAGAATTTATAATTTAATAGTCATCCATCCAGTTTTTTTTATACAGCATTTTTAAAATATTTCAGAAATAAATTAAATTTGCGCAGACTGGATAAAAAAATAGATATCGATTGCAATTTTCATTTTAATCAAGAGATAGAGAAAACAGATAAAATAACTATGGTGATTACTAAATGACCATTATAGAGCAGATTCTGTCTAGTACAGTGAACAAAAGTCGCTGAACATAGACTGTGTTCAGAAATTTACATTTGGCATCAAATGTAAAACAATTGTTAAAATGAGTTGAAAGGATAGTGGAAAAAGGTGACCATGTCTCATTTTGATAAAAACTGAGTTATGATGTAGCATGGATTGTCATATCATCATCTTCTATTGAGTTTAATGTATTAATTTGTTGCTGTTGTCACTCCGCTTTCTTATCGAGGGCAATAAACTGATGCATGTTCCCTAAGAAGTTGTAATTAAACTCAAAATATCTCATATCAAGGTGAATGAGACCCACTTTTCCACTAACCCATTCATTTAAGAATAGTGTAAATGCCATCAACTCAATTCTTTCGTGAAGTATTTTTTTGGTTATTTTACAAATCTCCTCAGGCTAGTTAATGTTCTGTAACAATTAATGCAATATTTGCAAAAAAAAATAAATAAATAACGATAAGGAAGAACTTGAAGAATATCCTATGACTGTGTTCATAAACCAGCTGAGCGTTGAATTGACGACATTCTGTCATTTATTCCCTCTCCGATGAGCAATCTTTAACAAATCCAGAGCACAATATTGCCAGAAACTGTCGAAAACAGAACATTGTATAAAATAAAATGGTTTCCTTATTTATTGTAAACAGTTTACAAGTCATTTTAACAATAGTATTAATAAAAATCCATCAATGAATGTGACATCCGTATTAATTTTAACATGCATTGGAGCCCGCCCAGTAGAAATACCGTATGTTATAATCGGGCAAATTTTTACTTTTATATTTTTCAATCTTCATTATTTCTCCAATATTGGCAACAGCTTGAGACAAATTTATACCGTGATTTTTAAATTGTGTTTTGAACTTGCTTTTATATCGCACGATTTATTACATTAGTGTAGGCCTATAAATTTTGCATGCGCTAAATGCATGGCTAAATGGACGAAAAGCAACTGCAACATCGGAAACAAGTACGTGGTGAAAAATTCCTTGGACCTACTGAACGACCTAGAAACAGTCGAGCTGAAGCAGCAGGACAAAATGGTGTCACTCGATAACGAATTTATATACCAACATACCGGTCGGGAAACCATAAGGATTATAGAAGAAAGCCTCACAAGTAATGGAATTGAACCAGACATAAGAAGAGATGCCACAGATCTGTTATGGCTAATACAAGGACAGAACTACTTCGAGTTCGACAGAGATTTCTACACAACAGGAGACGGAGTGGCAATGGGATCACCAACCAGCTCCGTCATATCAGAAATCTTTTTGCAGAGTATCGAAAAAAGACAGGTGAAAAGAATGATTGATGAGGGCATGATATCGACATACAGAAGGTACGTGGATAATTCTTTCATCGTTCTAAACAACAGCAAATGCAAAGAGGATGAATACTGCAACGATTCAACGCACTACACCCCTACTTAAAATATACGATGGAGGTCGAAGAAGAAGGATGAATCAACTTCTTAGATTTCCGAGCAAAGAGAGGAAAGAACAACAATAGACTAACTTTCAGCATACACAGGAAAGAAAAAACAACCGCAAGCATCATACCATACGATTCGACACATCCCAAATCGCATATATATGCAGCAATAAAACACGGCTTTAGACGAGCACTAGCATATCCGATTAACAATGAAGCCCGCAAGGTAGAGAAGAATACCATATTTGAATTGGCAAAACTGAACCAATTTCCAAGGAGGATTACGAACTCCATCCTACAGGAAGCAATGAGAGCAAAGAAATCAAAAAAAGAACACAGACGGACGACGAAAAGAATTTGCGACATTCACCTACACCGGACAAAATGTCCATCGAGTATCAAAGGTATTCCAGAAGGAAGAAATAGGGGTCGCGTTCCGAACACGCAACAACGTCATGAGAATGGTAAACCCGATACAGAAGTCAAGCGAATTAGACGAATTCAAGAAAGACGGAGTATACGATTACAGTGTCCGGATTGTGAGGCGGTCTACGTGGGGTCCACGTCCAGGTCCTTCCGCGAGAGATTCAAACGAAGAACATCGAAGAGCATGGATAAACGGAGACGGGAAGTCGGCTTACGCGGACCACCTCATAACGGCCAGACACCGTATGACAGAGATGGAAGATTGTATGAGAATCATATGGAAGGGACACGAAAATGGAAAAATACTAATGAAGGAGGAAATGGGAATACGAAGAAGATACCACAAAAATAAGGACGCCCTCCTAAACGGACAAACATCATTCGAGAGGGACGGAATAATCGAAGAATGGAAGATGAAGAGAGAAGGAATAGACCACCCCCCCCCCCCTCAATGAGAGAGGACACGCCGGAAGAGTGCTCTAATAAGTCTGCCAATGGCACATAATATAAGGAGCACGTTTGCAATGGTTAAGATTGTAGCAAGACTGCCTCTGAAGATGACAGTAGTCGAAACGCGTAAGGCAAATAAATACTTGTTTACCGTGTCACTTTGAACCGTTCTCTTTTATTCTAAATTACATTAAGATCTTTAATTTTTAAATTGAGTTTGTTGAGACGACATAAGTCATGTACATACAAATGATGCAATAATAGGCCTCTTTGTAATATTACACTAAAACCACAAACTCATAAGCTAGCACTATAAATCAGGCAGCATTCTTATGTACGATAATTGTTTGCTGGCTTTTGGTACTATTTTCGGATATTTCTCTTGTGAAATTTAGTGTGATTCTTTGAAAGTAGAATCAACTGACAAATTTTATTGTCAGATACTCACTTAATACCTCAAATTAATAAAATTCATCTAGTTTGGTTATGAAACAGTTACTAGTCGTGGAAATGAAAAAGAAAGATATTTAAATATTGCTGGGGGGAACTTCAAATATTGCAACCGTAAAAAATGAAAACTGGGGGGGGGGAACGATTTAAGTTAATTGAATTAATAATATTTCATAATAATTCGTGCTGAGAAGACTTAAAAGCTTTTCCATATTTAGTATAAAATGTCGTCTCTCTCTCTCTCTCTCATTCCTCATTATAAATAAATATTGTATTTTCTTTGAAGGTGAAGAGGAGGCTAACCTCATTATTTATAAGTAATAAATTATGTAATAAAAACCCATTCAAAATAAATACTAAAAAACTTCTAATGAGAAGAGCTATTCTTATTACAGACGTAAAAATAGTAAATCAGATAAACAGATGCCATGACGAATGAATGAGACGGCAAATACTAATAAATTATCACTTATTTTTGTTATAATAAGTAAGTAAAAAGGTAGAAGCTGATAATGACTTGAAGCTAGGCTACCACATATGAGCCAGGTTGGTTGGTTGGTTAGGGGTGATAGATGGGCGTTTCATTCCCTGTGAAATAATCTGACAGAAGAGAGAGAAGTAAAGAGAGAGAGAGAGAGAACGGTATCGATGCAATATGCACAAAAGGGGAGCTTATCTTGATTTGGCAGCAGAATGTGAGGAAATCGAAGAGCATTTGGAGAGTGACCAAATACACCCAGGTGTTCAGGTTCGGATCCCTAGCAAAAGGTTATTAATACTTTAAAACAAGAATGGTGAGTATTTTTATGTTCTCATTCTCTTGCCAAATAGGAAGAGCGCTAGTGAATTTCAAGAGACTGAATGCGACGAATGGGCTTGGGAACGTAAATATTTGAGCTATGAAAACAGCATTTTTATCGTTCTCTTGAATGACATGATTACTCGAGTTTTGAATAAATCAAGAAGTTTGCGTGTTTCTTCGGCTACTCACTGCCTTTAAGAATTCCTGCATTATTCATCGTTCTAATTAATAACGATTGTCCCTATATACACTCTTATAAAATCGACCAAGGCTTATTATTCATTTTCTAAGCGAAAGGAAATAGATCACGGTTATATATGAATAAGTTGACAAGTTTTATGAACTAAATTACGGTCTGATTTTTTAAGTAAATCTGACAATTAATTTGCGTACCTTTTAAACGGTCTAGAAGCTGTTCGCCAGCAATGTATATGAACAATTATTAAACGAGTTCTTATTTTTGAGCGAAACATGTTTATTTCGAAATTATAGTTAAACTCCAATGTTTAATTCGCATTTATAATAATAAAAAAATTAACATTTTCCGCTCTGGATTTTGGATTTAATTGTATATAAAATAAAGTTTATGAAAGATTATTTTTAATGAAGGAATTTTATTGATAAATTATTTTTAATAAGGGGTTTTCATGTATTTCGTTAAAATTACTTAAAGAAATATGACAGTAGAGGAAAAGGTGGTAATGTGGCCCCTTGCTAATAAATTGGCCTTTCGGCCTACTAAATTAACTATTAATACCATTCAAGGAAATGGGTAGAATATCCAATAAAGCAATAACTGGTTGCAAAATTTAAGGTATAGATATCGCTTCCTGTTGACTCATCGGTCGATAAAACAGTACTATCAGCGCACGATAGCAGTGAAAGTTTTTCTTATCGAATGATTTTTTTGTTTTAATGATTATAGATATGTGCAAAAGAGACTGTGGTCTTTGACATATTGAAGGTAAACTCGCGTTAGCTTTTTTCTCTTATTATTGTTTTTTTTTAATTCAACTTCCGGGGCCATATTATATATGTTTGTAATGGACATTTTGGTTTTATTTTATTTGGTAGTGAATGTAATCGTGGCCGTAACAGAGGCCGTAGTAGGGGCTGTGCTGTCCATATAAGGGCAGTGTACAAAGGATAGGCAGTTGTACCAGAGTTACAACTACGAGCAGCAGTAACGAAGAAGAAGAGATTAGGAAATGTAATATATAGACAATGATTCCAAATTGGATGATTTTGTTGATTAAAAACAATAGATAAACAAAACAATAATACAAATACAAATTTAAAAGATATCTGCCAAAATAATAAAGAAAAGTGGAGCACTACCAATATGATTTATCAGATTGCTTGCATCAATTGTGAACGCAGTTGCACAGGATAAACAAAACGACAATTACAAATACAAATAAAATCTTGTAAACATTTCAAGGAGGAGCTTTAGCAGTGAAGCAGAAATACATTTATACATTTATTAAAAAGAAATTAACCGCCCCCCCCCCTCCCGAATAGGGTAAGACAAGTAGCAGATCCTGCAGTCATCTATTTTTGCCCCTTTATCTGCACTTTTTAACTCTCCCCAAGATTTTTAATCAAAAGATTAATTTTTTCGAACGTAATATATAGAAAATGTAAAAAAGCTCGTATTTTCTTTCCTTTCTCATCATTTCCGAACGTTATGATATATCACATGCCATATGTTGCCATAGTTCTAAAGACCAAATGATTGCCACCCACGCAAATTCGACCCCAATGGAACAACTGGGCCTGAACTTCATAATAACGTAGGTCTTGCCTAGAGGAATCTGGAAACTGAATTTCACCCGTTTGCCGTACCTAAATAGCACATAGATATGTTGTCCTCTCTGAATCCCACCCCCGTAATTCTGACCCCAGTGTACCAATCAAAACCAAACTAAATAGTGCAGATGGACATGCCCATAGGAAGCTACATTCCCATTTTCAACTTTCTTCCTCAAAAAATGTAGAAATAAAGAAGGGGACGGACTGACATTATAAAACCAATAAGTAGCTCCATTCTTCCGCTACTTAATAATATAGATTATGAGCACTTGAGCAATCGTGCGTCGACAAAGCGATTTCACGTGCGATGCCGATGTCAATAATGCTTAAAAGATGAACAGAAAGTAACAATATATTCTTTCTTGACTAATCGATTGTTAGGTTAGGTTAGGTTAGGTTAGAAATTATGAAGGGGACGGACTGACATTATATAACCAATAAGTTTTCCATTCTTCCACTACTTAACAAGAAATTAATTATTCCGAGAAGGTATAGGAAAGTAGTGGAAGCCCTGAGATCATCTATTTTTACCCTTTTATCTCACTTTTTAACCCCTCCCCAATTTTTTAAATCAGAAAATTGATTTTCTCGTACGTAGTGTTTAGAAAGTGTAAAAGAGCTCTATCTTCTATCGTTTCTCATCATTTCCGATGGAATGATATATCATATGCCATATGTTGCCATAGTTCTAAAGACCAAGTAACTTCGACCCCCACAACTTCGATCCCACTGAGACAATTTGGCCCAAACTTCATAGGAATGGAGATCTTGCTTAAAGGAATCAGCGTACCGAATTTCGCTCTTTTATACGTAGACCTTTTGGTCCCCTCTAATTTCCACTCCCGAAACTCCGACCCCAGTGGGCCAATCAAAACCAAACTAAATAGTGAAGGTGCACATGCCCGTAGTAAGCTAAATCCCGAAGTTCAACCTTCCACCTCAAAAAATGCGAATATTATGAAGGGGACGGACGGACAGACAGACGGACATTGTGAAAACAAGAAATTAATCCTCCCGAGGATATTGGTCTAGTGGCCCGTGTACGTGTAGATTTCTCATGAATGAATATAACGCTAACGTCTAAATAATGATTGTGTGAATTGTTTAGTAGCACGTGTTTTAATGGTACCAAATGGTACCTTTGGAACTGTCAATGCTAAGATATGGCATGTAATATATCAAACAACTCGTAATAACGTGTCATGAGTGAATATAACGAATAAATAATGATAGTGGGAATTGGTTTAGTAGCACGTGCCATAATGGTACCATATGGTACTGCTGGAACTTTCAGGGCTAAGATATAGCATGTAATATATCAAACAACTCGTAACAACGTGTCATGAGTGAATATAACGAGTAATTAATGGTAATCGGAATTGTTTAGTAGTATATGTTTTAATGGTGCTATATATTACCTTTGGAAACTTTCAGTGCTAAAATATGGTGTGTACAACCTCCTTACGAGTTGTTAGACCGATTGTTATCCATAGCTTATTTGTATCAATATCATATTGCTGTTAGGCTTAATAGTATCTAAAACTAAATACTGTGATTCTTCATATTGCTAATTAGTAGTAGTTAATCGCTTGCTTCAATAGTGGATGATAACGTAGAAACACTTTAGTAATTGAATATGAAAAAATAATAGATGCTTACACATAACGCTTCGTCAATTGAGGCTCACTTCGTTTAACATTATGTGGGAATGCCTACAAATTAAAGAACTTTTATTTGTTCAAATATATAAAGAATAACTTCATTCTGCATTTAACCTTTCAGTTCTTCAAGTTTATTCGTTTAAATTCTCTCTATACATTAGTTTACTTAAATAGTAATTTACAATTTAGTTTTTATATTTATATATTTTCTCTAAAGTGTTTTAAAATGTTGGTTAATTCATATATCCATGTATGTAGACACAGGTTAACAAGTCTTTAATCGTTACTAAAATTAGTTACATGTTGAATGTGGCCTCCACCGTTTACTGAAAGCATGTTGAATGTGTCTTCGTGTCTAATTTTGTATACGAATATTGCATAGAGCGCCATTCCATGCTGGTGGTGACCTTTTGAACTAATTTTTTTTGGTGGGTATGAACTTCCCATGCCCTCTTGTATAATATTACCAAGTATTATAGCTTTTGGTCCAGCAGTTTTTTTTTATGGCCATGTCAAAATGGAACTTTAATTATAAAGACCCTGTACTCGTTGAACTGAGAACTGCTTTACTGAAATGTAATGCTACTACTTGTCAAATCATAAATTATTTATTTATTTATTTATTTATTTATTTATGTTGTGCAAATGGTGCCCGAAGGGAGCCGGTATGGTCCAAGACCGATAAGTAGGATCCCCAGGGCACCACACAAAATAACAATTAATTATAAATGACTATGAAATTTACAGTATCAGTCCAGCGGAGCTCAGAATTATAAATAAAAATGGGTTATAGGCAATTAGTAAATGTTAGTATTAATTTAATTTTTGATCAGGTGGCCAAAGCCTGTCCGGAATTTTTTCTTAATAAATAAATAAATAATATTAAGATTAGCCTTTTCTTCAGAAAATATATTATCCCTTTTCTCTTATCCCTAGAAAAAAATATTATTTGTTGCTTCTTAAAATTTGTGCTTTCTGTTATCCCAAGACCAATAAGACAGACTGAAAGTGCTAAGAATATTCATGGCAATATGTCAGTAAATGTACAGTTTGAAGCTATATACGCGGTGAATTTATTTAGAGGTTAGTCTTGCAAATTAGATTAAACGTTACTGATCGGTTCTAGAGTGCAGCCATAAATAAAAAAATAGAATTTTGGGGGAAAATTACCTGCTACTAGGATAATGCATAATAAGTTGAGTACAATATAACATAATTAAATTATCTTTACAACACTGCTGAGAGAGTTTATTGATAAACGAAGATTTTGCAAGAGTCTGTTTGCAGTCAAGGGCATCGAATGATCGATAGAAAGCAAAGGCAGTGAAATTATAATTATTTGCACACCCACCCATGTAGCACAGGAAAAGCGAAATGACTTAACCATAAAACTGATCAACTCGAATAGTTGGAGATGGGCAGTCAATCAATATAAGCAAACCAAAAAAGTCGATAGATTCCGCGACCTGTGTTCTGTTTTCTAGCTAGGCTAACTATAAAGTGACTGACTAGTGAGAAAATCATTAAAGACTGGGTAAACTTTAAGGCTTTATTTTTTGTAAATCTTTGACGAGAAATATAGCAAAAAACCTGTGCTCATGAATATTTTATATATTTCCAGCACGGTAGTCGGCTACAAAAAATGTGAAAAGTCAAGTTAGTGAATAATGTTGACTTATGTCGTTGGGCTTTGATGTAAAACAAGTGAAGTTTTTTTTGCACCGTTGTTTCATCTTTAATAGGCTTCTCTATATTCTTTGTTGCTATATTTAAACTCTACCGTTTCAATTATTCGTGTAAGTGAATATAACTCATGGCACACGCTCGTCCAAATTGATTTTACGCTATCATAAAAACCGGCTTTATCCCTTTCACCCACTCCTTTCTGCACAAAATTCACGAAATAACACCGCGTTTTCCTAACCCCCCTCCCCACCTCGCCTTTACCTCCGCATTATCCTAATCCTACTGATTAAATTTCAAGTTTATCAATAAAATATAAAGATGGCGCTGTTGCTTTTTTGTATTGAGAACGATTTTTGACGTTGGTGCTTATAAAGGTGATGACTGTATAGCTCGGAGGAGTTGAGTTTGGTTTCTCCTCTTTTCTTTTTTTTTAAACTTCTTTTTTTTTTATTCGTCTTTCTCCTCTTTCCCTTTTTACCATCCTAACTGATCAATCCATTTTCTATCTTTTCAAACTCACCTCCTCCTTTCCCTCTTCGTTTTCGTCGTGAAGCGCCGCCGGTGGAAACGAACCGCTTGCAAGTGGAGTGTATAAATCACCGGAAAAAGTGTTTGTAAGCGGTGCTTGCGACACAAGGGAGCCGGAGCGACGGCGACCAGAGTCGGCTGCTTGTCTCTCTCTCTCTCTCTCTCTCTCTCTCTCTCTCTCTCTCTCTCTCT
>JAHWFO010022496.1:1680424-1695512 GCA_023313115.1 Rhysida immarginata
TCTCTCTCTCTCTCTCTCTCTCTCTCTCTCTCTCTCTCTCTCTCTCTCTTTCTTGCCGGGCGCTCGATATTCGCAGATGCGTGGCAACAACGCTGCCGGAGATCAAACTTCCACCCACCCTCCCACCAGAAGCCGTGTCAATAGTAGTAGTAAGGCATCTTTCGAGTCAGTCCGCTTGAATAAAAAAAGAAGAGAGAACAAGGCGAGTTCCACCGAAAAGAGCGAAAGCGAAATGCCGTTCTCTTCTTTTCTGTATGTCAATATTCAGTTTCTTCCAATGAATTGAGCCAATGTTGGACGTCTGGCAAGAGCCTCAGTTACTATGATAACCGCGATCGTGGGTTCAAATCCAGATAATAGCTCGAAGAAAAGAGGAGGCAGAGGATAAAAACCTAAGAATTCGTGCTTTCCTTCACTTAATAGCAGAAAAGAAACCTAATATTCGGGTTTCAGAAAAATATATTTGCATTTGAAAATACAAATAGAGAATGTCGATCTAACTTCTGGTTTGTGATCCAAATTTAATAAAGACTAAGCCAGATTAACAAAGATTTATTAAAACTAAACCTATTAGAAAATAGTTAAAAAACAGGGAAGAAACCGCTCACACGTAAATATGCATTTTATTCTGGTTCAGTCTGGTATTATAATGATTATCATATTGAAAATTGGACACAGAGTGGTAAGACCTTCAAAACAGCTGATGTTTCGGATAAGACTATCCTTTGTCAAAGCAAAATAACAATAAGGAGAGTCTCTATCCGAAATGTCAGCTGTTTTCATGGTCTTGCCATTCTGTATCCTATTTTGATTTATTTCAGAGTTTTCTGTCTCGTCCTTCTTTTCTTATACATCCGTCCTTTGAAACTATGAAAAGAATTCTTACGAAGAACAGTTATTACCGCCAAATTACATATAATGTCACCTGTATACAGTATATAACATGTACACAAATAAAGGTGACCTGCGACTCTTCTATAGATAGCCATTATAAAAGCCTCTCAATATCAAACTCATCATCGGCCTCGGTGGCTCAGTGGTTGCGTGATCACCTCTGATGCCCGAGTACGCGGGTTCGACCCCGGCCGAGGACGACGAGGATTTTTTCAGGGGGAAAATACTGAGATCATGCACTTCCTTCGGAAGGGAACTAAAGCCGTTTGGTCCCGTGTAGTCGTTTGCGTGCTGCACATTAAAGAACCCTTGGATTCAAAATTTGCGGCCCCTATAACGCCGTCCTGAAATGACCATGGCAGTTGAAAAGGACGTTAATACCAAACAAACCAAACCAACCAATCAAACTTATCATAATTACCCAAATATTGTATTATGGACCAAAGAAATTTTGCTTTATAGCAAACTGTATACAAGCATATCAACAAATAATTCACTGTGAAATTTATTAATTTAAAAAATAATTTATACAGATCCTAGAGACAAGCAGTCAGGCGTATACAAGCAAGTTTTTTCCCATATATTCCATACTCTTGTAATTTCGGTTTCGTTGTTACACGGATGTCTTGTCTGGTGCAGAGGGTAGATTACACTGGCCAACAGAATTTAAGATTTTTCTTGTGACAAAATGAAAGTGGGTGAATTTTGGTAGTATTTTTTCTGCTGATTACGAATATAATTTTTAAATTTCTCTAGCACGCACAGCTTTCTTGTTTTACAATGAAACATTTTTAGATCATTCGGTGTTTGGGGCCTGGTAAATTTCCTTGCGGCCCCAAAATATGGATAGTTTAACACTGCAGAGAGCTCTCTTCCCACCCATTACTTTAACATAGAAGTCTCGAAGTGCTTAACTTGGAAACGTGACGTGATAGAAAAAATCTAAAAGCAGATTCGGATTCTACATACAAATTACTACTAAGAACACTATGTGTGGTCTTAGTCACAAAATGCGTGTTGACTAGTGTTATCGCTGTATTGGCGCAAATTCCTACGAGGTGATTTTGCGCCATCCCGGTAACGAAACGACTGCTCCGAAATGACAGTAGCAGTGCAGATTGACGGCTTAACGTGCCCTCCGAAGCACGGGGAGTTCAAAATGGAAGAGCCGCATGGTGGACGCACAACCAATAGGTATCAACCCTCAGCTGCTGGGCATCCAGTATTGGTTACTCAGCAAATGGATACGACCCAGTAGCTGTGCCTCAATTGCCGTCTCTCCCAGCAGCGGATCCATCAATTCACTGGCTGTCACCCAATCAGTGACTAGCCGTGCCTGAAGTTGCTTAACTCCACCGAAGCCATCGGCGAGATAACCAGGCCACGACCACCCCATTAAATACACGGAAGTCTACACGATAGACACTGCCGGAAAAATAGGTATTTTGGTGTTACACTTTAGAATTATTCAATATGATACGTGTCTTGCAGCTCGATTAAGGAAGCTCCATGTTACTTTTTAGACGATGTCTCTAAGAAAGATCTAAAGAAAGAGGTCACACAGAGTTTTATCCGTAGTGAATAAGCTGGCCCTTCAATCGAATCTCCAGTTCCAATCCATTGGTCTGATTAACCCCAAACAAACAAAAATTATGGCCTTAAATTTTTACTCCAAGCATCTGTGCTCTTGATGATCCTTGCCCGCCAAAAATTAAGAACACCACTTCCATACAGATAAAATTAAGATACGTATGTGTAAGGTATCTATGTGGAAGTGGTATCCGTATTTTATCGCTGTCAGTATTGTTGTTGTTTTTTATTAATTGTTGATGGATCCTTCTTGAACTGTTTTCGAAAGTTTTAATGCACTTATATTAGCAATTTCCATTTTATAATGTTTATAGTAAAAATCTTTAGACGCATGCTGCTTTCTCTTGTGAAGTCAACATTTCAGTTCTTTCAATCTACCACATGCCGAGACACCCACAGCATCTATCGCTGAATGAAATGAATGAAGGACTTCTAGAATTGCTATGCATTGGCGAATTATTGTAGGTTCCTATCTTTTGTGCTTATTTTATTGACACATTATAATTTAACGATATATTCACACTCCATCATTGTTAGGCTTCTTTTTTATTTCTCTATTTTTGACTAATCCAAAAGATTCATAGGAACTTAGGATCCTTATGCCGCTTTAAAGTGATTAATAATCTTTCGAATCCATGGCAACAAAATTTTAATTCCCTTCCTGTATAACTTAATCATTTTCTTTGGTTATCTTGGAATTTATGTACGCGGATCTGGTTATCATTTGCGGGGTGAGAAGAAAAGAGGATTTGCTTGAAATTTGGAAAGAAAAGAGCAAATGAAAAGGTTGCCAAACGAGATTGTCTTCGGCCCCCAAATCCATGGGCCTTCTTCTTTCGTAGCCATCATCCTTTATGTAGTCGTTATCAAAGCGCCGCCATCTGCTGGTCGATACGCAAGAGGCTGACCATCTCGGATTTAAAGATACCTGACATTTTGATAAACACGGCCGGCCAAGATAAACTTCTCATTCTGCCAACAATGAAAGTGATGAAATGGATTTAATTATATGGGTAGGGTGGAACTGGAAGTGCCTCCTCCCTCTTCCCTTCCCTAAATCGTAGCCGCCGGCGTTTTTTTTTGCTTTTCATAAAAGAGGCAGAAAATAGATAAGACTAACAAAAATAATGGCTTCAATTTTGCCAAAAGAGATGGTGACGTTTGAAAAAGAAAGCTCGTAATAAAGTAGAAATCAATTCTTTAGCGAAGTAATTAAAGGGTTAGAAGAAGGAATTACGCCATTATACAATGCTTACCAATTATGAAAACAAAATAGCTATAACCTACACGTTTCAGCTATATCACCCGTTTTCAATGGTCCCTACATGATTTAAAACAATAATATGGTTTAATCTGAAAGATTAGACTTACTGCAATGAGTGAGTGTTAGGAATAAACAAAGAATTTGGATAAATCTTTGATGTCGAAGTCTTGGTGCAGCCAGTTCCTTAGCTAGCAAGTTGCCCTTTTCTCTTTTTACAGGCTTGTTATTCCGATGAATTCTGAATATTCAACTAAAATTACAATACCTTTGAAACAGATCCATTCGATAAGCACGATCATTAGGGGTCCAGCGCCAAGGTAGGTGAGCTGCTAATGCTTTATAAAAATAATTACTTCATAGTTGGAATTTACCAACTGACATTTTCTCCTGAGTACAGAAAAATGGTATAAAGCGTTAAAGCTAACCCATTTAAACAATGACACTCATATAGGGATATATCTTCAGTTTAAGCGATCCTTATGTAATGTAAAAACACAAAGAAAACATGAGGGCAAAACTGATAAATGATTTTATAAATTACAATCCCCTGATTTTCTCAGCTATTTCACGCTGGACATCTAATGGTCACGTTTATCAAATTCTACATCAGAATTCTATAACAGAGTCGTCCAAACTAGATTCAAGGAACACATCGAGCAATCAAATATGGCATAAACACTCCACATATACCGACTATAACCTACAAACCGGGCGCAAATGCAGCAAAATATCCAAATCTATCGGGAAATATTAAGAAGTCTGAAAAACATATACGACAACTTTGCTATACAACCTTGCTACACCCTGCTAATACAACAATCCAAAATTATTGTTTACTAGAAGCGAACCCACCCGTTTGTATAATCGGGAAATAACCCATTGTTACATTTTTTTTTCTTTATTGTGACAACATCCACCTTGGCTGATTTTATATAAATGATTGCTAGCATTGCCTCAAACAATAAGTCTTGTTATAACTACTAATCTAAATACCATATGGTTGTAATTTAAAATCAATGTAAGGAATCTTGAAAACGTCATAAGCAAATTCTCAATTGTTACTATTTAGTTGGTTTTCCCTTTTTAATTTACAATGACACCAGACAATATGAATCAATACAAACTTTTCATTTCTGATATCGGGCATTTCACAATAGAATTACTGCTGTATGTAGATTAAAACCGCTTTTGTATATAGATGAAGTAATAATGTATATAGAGTCTTATATTGCAGACAGATATTAGTCGAGGAGTTAAGCAATATTTAATATAATACAATTACAAAGAATATATGGCCCGATGGTCATTTCACCTCAAAGCCACCTTGAGTGGCTATGATACTTAATAAATTGAATATTGGATTTCAAAGTTAACAATACGTGATAGGAATTCTTGTGTAAGCAATAGTTGTATTATTAAAATTGAAAAAATTGTATATTATTGAGACAAAAATGACTTAAAGAAATTTTTTTTTTAAAGTATGTCTTTAATTTGTTTCCATAATGGGTCAGCTTCCAGAACTTGTTGGCTATTTAATAACTCATTTGCTTGTGATTTTTGACTCTATAAAATCTTATAAAATTTTATATCTGTTCATTTCCAATATTCATTTTATTAAGCATCGTAGCCCCTGAAGATAGCTTCGAGCCTAAATGATCATCGTGGCTTATGTTCTTTGCAATTTTATAATCTTCAACAAATAATGAAGTAATAATCATTTAAATGGTTTGAAGAATTCATTTATTTAAGGAATTATGCAACTCTTGGAATTGGGTTTCTTACGTAATCGAGCAGGTAAGGAATTATATTTTACAACTTTGTGCAGAGATTATATTGGAGTGGTCTATGTTATAACGGAAGAAATTGCGTACTTTATTTGTTTAACAGTAGAATGTCGTATCAAAATAATTCAAACTACTTCATTATCAAATAAAAGCACTGGGAAGAGTTATTACATAAATCACATGATCTAGAATCCATATTCTAGATGCATTCCTTATGATGTGATTTAAAATTTTTATGTGAGAAAATAAATTTTCGATTGCTTTCTGTTTCCCTATCTATCATTCCATGACTTAAAAATTATTATCGACATCATTGCGTTACTCAAACTTTGCTGTCATCATATTAGAGAGCATTTGATTAAAGATGGAACGTCTTTCTTCCCGAATCACTATTTTCCCCTCTTCCCAGCGGCCAAACCTGAAACTGGGATGATTGGAAGTCCTTTTTCGCCAATCTTCTTCCCATCGCCCAACCGACCGACCGATTCCCCCTCTCCCCGCTCCAGGTAGTTGAATCTCTCCGACCATTGTAAACAACAGAAGGTGCCTCTTTTCCTCCCTTTCCCCTTCCCGCCGATGCCGTTGGACCCCGGTGGTGCCTTCCCCTCAAGGGCTACACTCACCGCGCTCCTACGGGGAGAGGCAGGAAGCAACCTGCGCTTAATCACGTTGCATTTTTATTCCGTTTGGCACTTTCGACTTATTTGAAACAAAAACAACAGGACGGTGGAAAAAATGTTTCATGCAATCTAATTTTTATTTGTTCCCGCCGGTTTTTAATTTATTTCTGCGCCGCCGCTTTAATGGAAACCATCGTCTCCACCCCCGCACTTTCAGGTAAGACGAGGCCGGAGAACGGGCGCACTCCGTTTGGGCGGAGAGGCTGCGATCGTCTACCTGTCTCCCACCTTTCTCCAAAGTCCCCATTTCCCTTTCCCTCACCTGCATCGATTTCTAGCGCTTCCGCTGATCCCCTTTTGCTCACATCTTTCCCCATTCTCTGGTTGAAAATCTAACCGGAAGTGGAACTTGTCATCTCAACAGAATTTTATCGCTTTTGCTCACGTCCTTTAATTAGGCCTAACATTTGAAAATTCGTCTCGATGGCAAACACACACACTCTTGTAAAAACACTCACACCCATTAACACACACAGACACCTAAAGCTCTAATGTACGAAAAGAATATTTACAAACAGAACATTCACATTTGTTAGTCAAAATTGCCATTTCGAGGCAGTTAATATTTCGAAGCGCAAAACTTTTTTACGTTTGCTTAGGTTCTCCAAAAACCGTTTGTTTGCATAATGATAACAGTAGGACCATTTCCATATAATATCCAATGGATATCGAAATAATTTTGTAATCATGTCATCGTAGCTAAATTCAAATTTTATATCCAATTTAATATCCCAGAATATCCAAGACATGCACTCCTTTAGATTTTTAGTCAATAAAAATCGTACCCCAGAATATCCAAGACATCAGTAGATATCCATTGGAGAAAGGGAAACAGGACATATCCAGGGACGTTTAGTAGATATTTTTAGAGTCGAACGTCCAAACATTCAAATGTTAAAACATTTCCAGATTTACAGACAGTATGATATAATATTGCAAACATGTTGAATATAACAAGAATGAAATGAGTATTTCTAAAACTTGTTCTCTGTCATTTTTAAAAGAGAGCAATTGTAATTAACGAATAATTCTTGCATTTTGTTTATTAATTAGCCAAGATTCTTCTTATCTGCTTAATGTTTGCGGATCTCAGATCGCAAGTAGGTGATTCTGCAAAAGGCAGTAATCGACGTAAAATTTACTTTGTTTTATCTCAGCATCCAAGTTTTTCATTTTTTCTTTAGTATCAGGTTGCTCTGTTGGAGTGTAGAATAAAATAAACAGAAGAGGGTCCAGGTATAGCAATAATTTAGGTTTATTGTAGCTGACGCGTTTCGATTTACGAGAAACCTTATAAAGGAGAAGGCAAGCACTGCTCTTTATCTTGTACAGTTGAAGATTAACTCCCCAATCAGGTGACATCAACGTAACGTTATGACATCATTCTGATTGTTGGCGAGGCCTACGACAGAGACCTCGGATTTTTGGGTTTTACAAAACATAACAAAGGGATAACAATTAAGATAATGTAAAATCGTAAGCATCGGTTGGGCCCTCTTTATTTTATTCTTCTACATTCTCAGCATTATATTCCATTATGCATACCAGAATCTCTTGGAGAGCTTAATAAATAATAATAATAATATATCAACATATAATGTATCATCTTATTAATCTAAGTTTTGTCCAAAAATATAAAGGATGTGTTCGAGTACTGTTAATTATATGAAAATCATAGTAAAAGAACACAATACAAAATATTTTTTATGAACAACGCTTTTCAACTCATCGATGCAGTTATATTACAAAAGAATAATTGAATGGCTGTGATTATGATTCAAAATATATTTCTTTATTGTTTTTAATATAATAATAATAATAATAATAATAATAATAATAATAATAATAATAATATAAATTTTAAATTACGTGTCAGAGAGTCTAGGAATCTTAGAGTTCAGCACTTTCGGTTGACTTGTAACTGCTAATCTAGTAGTTAAAGGTCAGTTTGATTGTAAAGAAGCGCTTAAATTTGCAGGAAAAAATTTCGACTATATTCAGTTTGATTCACAATGTCGTCGATATTTTGTCAAAAGTACTTATCTCATTTTTGACAATTTGAAACAATTTTACTTTCTAAATTTAATAAAAAAAATATTTATTTATTTATTTATTTATTTATTTATTTATTTATTAATCAAGAGGCTGAAAGAATGAGCTCGAGTTCAAAAGCTAAAAAGCATAGTACTGAAAATAAGATTGCTGAGATATTCCATCCTTGTGGTTCTTCTTGCATTCTTGAATAGATAGAAGATAATCCTTTAATTTGTGAATTAAAATCACGTCATAGTACAGTTCAGAAAAGAGCAACTAATAACAAGACTTCGTAGATGAAAACAGAACTCGGTTTCACAGAGGTGTCTCAGAGCGAACGAAGATGACGTCTGATGGATTTCGGATTTAATGTACATTGCGCGCGATAGAGTAGTTTTCATTTCAATTTATGAGTTGAGCGATTTTGCAGTTTTACAGGGGATACATAACTTGATGATATATGCAACGATTCGTAGAAATTTTGTAGATTTGAAGTTAGACGTCTTTGACAGAACATCGATGAGACGCTTTCATTTCTAGTGAATGTGATATTAAATGTTTTAAAATTGTAGTCGTGTTTTAATTTTGTAAATATAAATCCAAAAGTAAAGAACACAGATTTAAGAGTGGTACGAGCCAAATTTGGTGGGCTGCAAAAATAAACATCGAATTGCAAAAGATTATAAGTAATGCCACATCTCAAAGTTTACTGTTTATAATAGAAAAGTCATCGCAATAAAATTATTGTAAGTGTCCTTATTGACTTTGTCATGTGCTACAATTTGAGTTCGATAAATTCCCTAGAGATATCACCTTCTAAAACAACATAACTATAAACAAATATTCTCAGAACTGTTTCCTGTTAGCTCATGAAGAGATCAAATTTGCGTATGAGCAAAACATAGAGAACAGAACTAGTACGTTCATTTCTAAATGTCATGATTGTGAAGAAATGTCATCATTACAATTGCAAACAAAATAAAAATAAAAACGCGCGCAAATTAACAAGCGCATGACTCACAAACAAACAAAAAATATTTATTGAAATATTAGGGATTTGGATGAAGTTATTCAGATAATAAAGAGTAATTAATAATAATAATAACATTATTAATAGTAATATACAAATAACAATAATAACAATAAAGGATCGAAGAAGGCCATAATTGTTGGCCGCTTGCATGATGGGAAATCTCGTTAACAAGGAAAACGGCATTTTGCAAGCGGTCTTTGCTGCGGGGTTTGTACGGGGAGAAATTTTTAAGGAAATGCTTCTGTGTTTATCTCAAAAACTGGTTTTGTTTTAAATTTTCGCGTCTACGTTTTGGATAAGCATAACGCAATAAAACAGCCATATAGGTTCAGTCTAGAAAGCTTGTAACTCAAGCTTTGGGCTATTTTTGGTTATTGTATATAATTTCGTTTTAAACCTTGCTAAAAGAGAGAACTATGGCAAACATTTTTGTTCTTTAATCTCGTTGCATTTATATGCATAGAGACAAAATTTAAAGTGAAATGAGGGCAGTTTTGTTGTAGCAGGAATTGATTAATTGTGATATTCATTGTGTGTATGTATATGTGTGTCTCTCTTTTTTTAATGGTTTTTAAAACATTTCGTAAAGCAGTTAGATGGACAGAAGGGAGTTTTCGCTGGCCTACTTTCGCAGTAAATGTTATTACACTCTAGGTAGGGAGATGGAGGGGGTGGTGAACTTAAGTGAGAAACATCACGTTTTCGTAGAGGGGTGAAAAAAGTTAGGAAATAAAAAGAGAGTGAGAGAGAGTTTTGCTACTCACGCACGAAGATGTTGCCTAGCAACGTGGCCGGCAGACAGAAGATCAGTACGAGGATGTCGGCCAATGCCAGATTGACAATAAAGTAATTGGTCACGTTGCGCATCCGTGGGGTCCTGTAGACGACAGCGACGACGAAGCTGTTCCCCAAAAGACCGATGATGAAGACTGTCACATAGGCGAGGCAGTAGACAGCCGACACGCTGAACGAGTGCCGGAACATAAAGTCCTCTTGCAGGTAGACCTGGTTGGCCTGCGACAGGTTGCACGGGCTCACGTTGGTCCGCGTCTCTGGAGGCTCAGCTGTGGCCATCTCGCTGCTTGTCGAGCCGTTCGGCCAGCCGTAGAAAAAGGTGGCCGGCAGTGCTAGGACACGAGACACGTTGGTCCGGTGCTGGGTGCACGTCACGTTCATCTTATGCAGCCGTCACAAGCATCGCCATCGAAGCCATCGGAGGAGTCTACAATGGCAGCCGGAGAAAGGGGGGGGGGCAACAAAAGGGAGTGTGGTGAGGAAATGGTAAAAAATGTAAAAAAAGTAAATAAATAAAGAGAACGAGTCTACTAAAAACACACGAAGAGGAACAGAGAAAAGAGAGAGAGAAAGAGAGAAAGAGACAGAGAGTGAGAGAGAGAGGAGGAAACGCCGTCCGCCAGAGCTTTTACACCTTTTATACCAGCTTACTGGGCCCTTCGGTGGTACGCCTGCGCAGTGCGCGGAGAAAGCTGGGCGGAAGGGGGGTGGAGCTCGCTCACGTGCGTGAGATTCCGCGCCGATCAGATCAATAAGAGGAGAACTGGCGTCACTAGTGTGTCACCTCCCTTCTATGACAATTCTTAAACTACAGAAATTTAGCTACGCTGCTGATCCATTGCAAGTTTTTCAAAAGTTGAGCCCGTCAAACACTCGCGTTCCAAAGTGGCTGCAGCAGCGTTGCCGCCTCTTACTTTCTTCTTGAAATGTTCGTTTATTTGTTTTCTGCCATTATAAACAACACCCCTCTTTGGCTTGGAGAGTTTGATAATAATTACTTTCTCTCCATAAATTTCGGATAAGTCGATAGTGTAATCATTAATCAATGCGGCGGCCGCCGTCAGCGCCCTAGTTACAAATTTTCTTTTTCAACGATTATAATAGGAAATCCTTATTGATTTGCAATTATGTAAGACTAAGACGAATGATTGTGAACTCCCGGTCAGCTGTGTTGCCATCATGGCCTAGCAGAGGGCGCTTGTTTCCTGGAGCACCACGAGTCGACACGGAAAAGGAGGACGGCAAGCGCTTTTAGGCTTCCTCACGAAGAACGCGCTTGCAGAATACGGAACTGGGAAATCGCCTTGCTCTCCCTTCGCCTCTTTGAATAGGTACGCGAGTCACCGGAGGGAGGGAAGAGGAAGCCTGTGCAGGTGAACAACATTTTACCAGGGTCCGCATTTTAGGCCTAGAAAACAATCCCTAAATGCACAAGATGTTGTATCCCTAGCAAGCAGAAGGTGAAAACCCAATGAGAGAGAGAACGGAGAATTGCAAGAGAAAACAATAAAAATCAATGAAAGCAAAAGAGAAATGAAGTGAAAAACCTAGGGAAGAGTGGGAAATAAACGGAGGGAAAAAAGGGGGGAGGAGGCCACCAGTAGTATGCGAAGAGCGGAATTAATCTTTCCCCATTGAATGATGGTTATTCCACCACCCCCCTTATGATTTACCAATTTCCGTAATATCCCAGTGTTCCCATTGATTCTCCACTCTCCGCCCTTTTCTTTAATTCTTTCTGGCTGACCTCCACTCCCGCGATTTTTTTGGAAGGAAAAAAAAACGATAGTACCTACCGGTGCAGGTCGTCAAGAGCGGTGACTGTCTCCACGGCGGGCTCGTGATCCAGAGTGCAGACGCGGTGCCTGGATATTAGAGCCGGGCGTGGGCGAGTCCCATAGACGGGACAAGGGAAGAGCGCCAGGTGAAGTGATGCGATCGTTACCCGGCAACGCTTTGATCGGAGCCCAGCAGGGACCGAGGACCTTCCGGTGCCCACCGATGATGATGGGGAACAGGCGAGAACGAAGAGAGGAAAAGCGAAATTGTTTGGACCCACTTCAATCCACCGCCTCTTCCTCCTCCTCCTCCTTCTCCGTTTATAGTCAGTGCCACGATCGCTTTTTTAAGGCTTCCTACCCGGAAGCAGTGCTTGCGATCTCTTTAGAGCCTCTGGAAAATGTACTTCCCGTTTAGGATTAAATAGAGAGAGAAGGAGAAAGACGGGAGAGGTTGGGGAAATAATGTGCCTAATATCACAGTAAACGTAATAAAAAAATAGTAACAACAACAAGGGGAAGAGGTTCAGATGCAACTGCATGTTTTTCGGGGGGGGGGTCTCTTTTTTGAAGTTTAATTTTTAATGATATGTCGGTCTATTTTAATACATTGCCCCCAGTCTGCTACTACTGGAAAAACATTTAAACAAGAGAAGAGATTGTCTTCAATTAGATCGCGCCAAAACTTAAAGCGACGCTGGTAAGTTCGAGCAGAATCGGGCAGATCCCAGACGTTGGAAGAGGTAGAGAGAGTAGAAAAGATGCGGGGGCGGTATCGACTGGCACTGCAAACAAGGCAACTGGCAAAGCAAAGCGAGCCGACATTGACCTTCCCAAATTCATTGGGCGTGGGAGGCACGGGGGAGGGAACGCGTTCTCGCATCTCTCTCTTTCTCTCTCTTCTCTCTCTCTCTTCCAGACTCCTCTCTCTCTCTCTCTGCTTTGGCAATAGTTATCTCGTCGACCTTACAGGCGAATTAAGAGAAGACATGAGGAAAGAGTAGAGATGGAACTCTCAATCTTTTTTTGCACAAGAAGATAGCGAGAGAGAGAGAGAGAGAGAGAGAGAGAGAGAGAGAGAGAGAGAGAGGCAGATTAACAGAATATGAGAGGAGAGAGAGAGAGAGAGAGAGAGAGAGAGACGTGTGCTTATCGAGCGTTAAAGATGAACATCGCGGCTATTTTATTTTTAAACAGAGATAATCTTTCAATCGCTGAAATTCCCATGATGCTTCCCCTCGCTGGATTCATAGAGTACAGATTCCCTGCGGGCCCTCCGTTCTTGTTTTATATCCACGCCGATGATGGACAGAGAAGTGCCTCAAGACAAAGATTATTATCGCTCTATTTATTTGAAAAATAGGAAAACGCTGCCTGCTTGATGCTCCGGAAAGGATGGAAAGGAAGGAAGGCATGACAGGAGAAACCATCTGAATGAGGAGGTGAAAGAGAAAGTGGTTTGTAGCCAGCCCTTATTAGTGTCGGGAAATTCAACTTTTGGAGAATAAGCCCAGTGTGTTTTTAAGAAAACATTTAAATGATGAAGATGGATTGTGTGTGCATGTTTGAGGGAGAAGTGAATCAATAATATTGTACGAAATCGGATTTTGCCTCCCTCCCTCGGTCTAACGAACGACGTTTGCTTCTCCGTGCAGCGGCGACGCTATGCAGGGAAGCGTTAAGTTGGCGGCGCTTTCACCAGATCCTCTCGTGCTGAGATAAAATAAGGGCGCCACTCGGTTGTCTCCCTTTAAACCGCATGCAAGGGGCGAAAAAATGGTTCCAGTTTCCATTTTAAAAGCAGAACTTTTCTTTGCATTCTGTAAAATCTGCATTCGCGTTTAAGAATCCTTTATTCACATTCACACACTTGATTCTATGCATAAGACGTTAAAACTGTTCATCGAACACCACAGGAATCCAATACAAATCCGCTTTCCTACAAATACTTTAATTTAACATGCACATGCATATTTTTGCCATCACGTGGCCATCTTTCAGCATGACTAAAAAATTACAACCTAAACAGGCTCAGTATTTTAGTTTATAAAGCCTGTTTAGTTTGTAAGTTTTAGTCATGCTGAAAGATGGCCACATGTGATTGAAATATGCATGTTAAATTAAATTATTTGTGGAAAAGCTGATTTTTATTAGATTTCTGTAATGTTATTGATATCCACGGTTTATCAGGAACTATCTTATATACCCGGTGTTGCTATGAAATATGAATAAGAACAGATGGAAAATCCTTAGAGTTAATAAAGTAAATATTCATTTTGAAAAAAAGAATTCTTTAAAATTCTTACACTGGAATTTTGTGTCCGATTGGGTTTGCCCAAGAAAATTCGACATGCATCCTTAACATTATAGAATATCAAAGAAAGGCTCCTATGAGTATTGATTTATTTCTGTCTATATTAAAAAATACTGCATAGATGGATTGAGAGAGTTCAGGAACTATGTTTATAGCCTCATCAACATCCCTCATCAACCGTTTCAATAGAGTATTCAGTCACAGAGCGTGGACTCTTGTCCTGAATGTGGTTGGTCATATTGACAGTATCAGTTTTAGCAGCAAGAATTGCCCTCTCAAACAATCAGTTGGGATCTTTATAATTTTCTAATATGTTTAGAAAAACATTATCTATAACTTCTCTAAAGGAAGTTACACATTTCGAAAACCATAAGAAAAATAAAATTTTCTCCAGTTATTAGCTTATTAGGGAAAATACCTTCACTTTTTCAGCAAAAGCTTGAACAACTACATGCCCTAGAAGTTATATATTTTCTTATTTGTTTTAGAATAATTTCTTACATCTCTTCAAAAATTTTAATAAAAAAAGAAATAATAACGATTTTTATTTATTTATTACTTTTTATAACTATCCCCCTTTAAACGTGAATCATTAATGCAAGCTTCATAGCTAAAAAGAAGACAGGCCCTGGTATTGAAAATTGCCTGATCTTATTAGTCGAAGCAACAATGTAACCTTCACTATTTCCATCTTGGATTTTAGCAATCAGTAATTTTTCGTTTGTTGGAAACATTGAAGGTGACATTGTTGCTTGGACTAAAATGGTCAGGTGACTTTTCAGTGCCGGGGTACGGCCTTCTAGAAACTTACCAGGCCTGAACATCACGTCAATAAAGTGTTGTTCGCAGCCGACGCTGCGTGTATTGTTGAAGCACTAAGATTGTGACATTGAACTTACTTCTGTAATAGCACCACCCGAGG
>JAHWFO010022496.1:1695522-1770082 GCA_023313115.1 Rhysida immarginata
AGTGAAGGTTATATTGTTGTTTGGACTAAGATGGTCAGGTGACTTTTTCGCTGCAGGGCCTGTTTATCTAGCTGGCCTTGCGCACCGCCAAAACGACGTTAACTATGTATTTCCATGTTCAGGCCTGGTAGTTTCTAGAAGCCGTGGCCGGGGTCTGTCTTTTTCGTTGGATACGGCATGTATTAATTTCATCAACCATTGTTGACGCAACATACAAACACGACCAGCCGATTATTGACGCAAACACGACGGGCTTTTTTTCACACATGCAAGCAAACAAACATACCCTAAGTTAGCATTGACGAAGCAATGATTATTGCTCAATTGTTAACGTATTGTTGATTATCGTAGCAACAATGATTTTCTTCACTAACTCAACTCGGTGTTAGCATTTTTGACCTCACCCATAGATATATAGATTATTAATTTCTATGTTTTTGGGAGACTTATGTCCAGTTTTAGATTTTTTCCATCCTTGTGGTAGTATTAGACAGCTGTGTGTAAATTTCAACTTTATAAGTTACTTCTAAGTTGCAATTTAATACCGGACAAACATACTGTACAAACATTTGCTTTTTATGTATAAATTAGGTATTTTATCTTCTTTGTTCATAGAACATTAATGTTTTAAGCAATGCAATTTCATTGCCAAAAATCCATTTTCAAACAGGCTACTGTTAATTATCTGCCTGCATTCTTCACTGAATCCAGTTGAAGTGATTTTGAATAAACGGACAAACTAAGTCTTTATTATGTGTCATAACTTTCTAGTATTTTCCGCGTGAACTCTTTTTCATTTTGAACTACGTAAACATAATGAATGTTTAAAGGTGCGATTTCAAATTGGAAATATAATTAAATTTTAAAATAAATTATGGGGGAAATGAAACTTCTTTTTTTATAATTCTTTTCCCTTTTTCATTTATGCTTCTATCTGATCTAAAAGAGATTTTTCACCATTTTCCTTATGCTCATAAAATTTTAAAGAATTACACATAAAACCGTGAAGAGACCAACTTCTAACAATTGAAAACTTAAAAGTTAGTAACCAGATTATTTATGTAATACATATATAAAAGTGTATAAGTGTTATGTACTACATAGAGAGGTTTGTTTAAAGGCCCTTATCGCGAACGTAAAAGATCCTTCATAAACGGCGACAGTAAATCCGTTAATTATGCAAGTGTTACATATTTCCAATATTCTAGATAAAGTCATCTACACAAATAGATCAAGCAGTTGCATTTTTGGTCAGTTTTGCTGTGAAATAACGAAAAGAAAAATTGGTCCTGGATTAGCAAAATGGTAGCGTATATTGGAAGGCTACACGTTTCGAAATACACTTCTTCAGGCCAGGTAACGACTACAACTGTATAGGCACCCACCACTGAATATATAGCATTTGTCCACCAATCAGGGAAATCTAAAACGATGTAACATAAAAACATAACTCTCTTATACAGAAAGGCCCTTCTAAGGGATAATTTCCATAAATTTTTGGGACTGACCTGAGCCTGCTACTGTATGCCATGTTCTGTTTGAAGATTTTGTTAACTACATCTAGAATGGGGTTCTTCTCAAAACTTACCTGGTTATTTAGTACCTTATTCTTGTCTGTTTTGAGGTACTTTCTAATTTCCAAAGCCTCAAAAGTCCGGATTCTTCTATGGTCTCTTCCTAATTTCAGTATTTCTGAAGTCCACCAATCAGCATTCGTCTTAGGTTTCCTGATTGGTGGACAAATGACATATATATTGAGTGAGGGGGGGGGGGGGTGCCTACACAGTTGTTTTTTTTACGTTTCAGATATATCTCCCACCCAAATTTCTTAATGTCATCTACAAAAGGAGCCAAAAACGTTGCGCTTTTAAACTCTTTTGCGGATAAAATACATTTATGATAGAGGACTGTGCAAGGCATTTCCGGTATAAAGAAAAAATACAACGATATGCCTATGTCATTTCCGGTTTCTTAGTTCTGCCAGAAGAGGCACTTAGACAGTGTTCTTAACATAACCCCAAAGGAAACCACCATAAGGAATCAGGTTAGGTAACCTTGATGGACATGTATTTTATCTGCAATAGTCTAACGTTCTTTTTGATTCAGCTAAATCTATTATTTCAACGTCGATTCCATATAATACTTTATTTAACTGTTAATTTCCTTTGTTGTAACAATGATTGTTTACTGTTTCATTCTATTTTTTATATAATTTTATCTTAGATCCGTGATGATGGAAGTTTTTCGAAACGCGTCAGCATCATTATACAGCATTCGTATTGTTTAATGTAGAGTTTGTTCCTTTTTTTCTTTAAAAGATAATAACGTTAATAAATCTAAAAGAAGATGTAAATTTTTAAGTGAAACTTTAATCAATAAAATCAAATGAATATTATAGGCAAGTGCCGTTTCGGTTTTTCACCATTTATCAAGCCATCTCAGATTTACCAATGGAAGACAATGCAGAACTTCAAAATTGAAAGACTCTGTCATAGAAGATATTGAAATTTTCAAGTCAAAAAATCAAAATTTATTAAACACACAAACCTCTTTTGAAATAGACTCCCTAAAAACTTGATTTAAATTTAAATTTTGCATTAAAAATATAAAAAATTAATTTTTAATCTTAACTTCAATTGAATGTTATGCTCATCTATATAGTTTATTATCAATTGTTTAAACTTTATTTTTCCCTTAATATAGTTCAAATTGTCCTAGAAAATTGTGTAATTCACAATATAAAATTTTGTTCACATGCAGTTAAATCGGGAACGATGGACCATGGCATTAATGCGTCATCTCCCTGATGTATTCGCCCTATCCAACATCTTGGCAATTTTTCTATGAGTTTAGATTGGAAAATCCAACAAACTTGGAGAGATTATCGGCGTAAGAATCACCACTATCCATGGCTTAGTATTTGTAAGGTGAATTTATAAAATGTTTCACGGACTTATGAATAACCCTGTACAGTCCTCAACAGGAAATAATCCACACTTGAATTTTACTCTAAGTTTTACCGTTTCAATATTAATTTATTTTTAATAATTTAATATTACATTTAGATTTAACATTATTAGGATTATTAAATTTAATTAATTAAATTAAAAAAGCTATTAAAACAACACATTAGCATGAAATGTAATACTAAGTATTAAACTCGTGTGGAATATTTCCTGTTGATGACTGTACTAAAGTAATTACACATCCGTTAAATATTTTGCATAAAATCAGGAACCTACAAACGACACCTCGATCGCTCCATTTTATTGCATTTGTTAATAAATTAATCCAGACATTTTTATACTGGATTGTATTGTCTTCAGAGTTTGTTTGACCTATGTGCAGAATTTCACAATTCTACCTTATCGGGAAATGGGTTAAAATATTGATTACAAGTTTTTCACCAGACAAGTGAGCTCAAATAAAAGCATATGCTTAATGATAAGTCTAATTGAAGAAGGTGAAATATTTTTAATTCTAAAAATTAATTCCAATTTTAATATTTTTCATAAAATTTGATGCTATAAGAAAATGTCAAATAGCGCATATGAGTACAGTCGTCAAAGGGAAATAACCCACACATGAATTTTACTCTAAGTTTTACCGTTTCAATATTAATTTATTTTGTGGATTATTTCCTTTGGTTGACTGTACACTAAAAGGAGCATGGATAAGTTTAATGCTTATTCCATAAGGCATCAGCGCATTTTCAAGCGAGATTCCGTCATGCGTTACATTCAGGAGTACTATGAAAAAAAAATGTTAAAATTAGATTAAGTATAAAGAAGGGCTCTTTTACCACAACAAAAAAGAGCCAGTGGTGACTTTTTTTTGTTGTGGTAAAAGAGCCCTTCTTTATACTTAATTAGGATTATCCACATAATCGTTTTTATTCTTGTTTTCAATTGTGGACATTTGCCCCAGTTATACTTTCTCGGACATTTGCCTCAGTTATACTTTTTTGTATAATTTTGATTTACTAGAATTATCATCAGTTAAAATTAGACTTATTTATTTTTATAAAAGTTCATTATACAGGGTGTTGCAAAGATATACAGGACAGTACTGCTGGGAATTTAGTACAGTTCTAAAATGATAATTGGGAAATTTTATTTTGTTAACCCATTTACGCCGAAATTGGTAAAATTGGAAATTGAGACTTCATGTTCTTAAATGTATATTCTGTAGTATGTAAAGACAAAAAATAATTTACAAAGACATAAAAAATTATAAGAATATAATTAAAAAGGGGCTTAAAACTAATAAAATTTAAAAGATTACTAAATAACAAAGCTTCTAACAGTCCAAGTAATCTCAAGTTCACTGTGGATTTACACTTTCGTGCCCACTTTTTGCCAAACTTTCATGATTTTCACCGAAATGCACCCACATGGGTAGATTTACACTTTCGTGCAAACTTTTTGCCGTCCTGGCAATAATTTTCACATCTCGTAGAAACGGACTTCATTTTTGACTCGGCACTTGTTTAAAAGGTGACAATATGAAATGATAACGATGATAACGATGAAAAATTTTGAATTTTGAAGGTCTTGAAGAATTTGAATTTTGAAATTAAGGTCCGAAAAGTCCGAAAAATTCACAATAAAAATTTCGATGAAAAGAAAATGCAATCCAATAAATAGCCAATTATTTCATGATACTTAAAAATTAAACATGCTCCATGGTAATTTAATATAAAAATTAATTTTAATTGTTAATTTTTTATTTTTAATTCACTTAACAAGAAAACTAAGTAGTGACGTCAGTTTCTGGCCCGTTGCCTAGCGATTCCAAACTTAGATTTTATTTGAAATTATATGCTGTCGTCCATAAATGTAATTTTTTTATGTCTTTGTAAATTATTTTTTAGGTCTTTACATGCTAAATTTAAGATATGAAGTCTCAATTTCCATTTTTTCCAATTTCCGCGTAAATGGGTTAACAAAATAAAATTTTCCAATTATCATTTTATGAAGCGGCCCTTGAAGCGAAAGGATAGGCTACCCAGCAGTACCATCCTGTACATTTTTGCAACACCCTGTACAGGGTGAATTTTAAGTACACCGACAAACTTTTAGGGGATTCCAAGGTAGTATGGGCGATTCTAAGCAAAAAATTTCATATGAACAAGGGTCCTCATTTGAACGATAACTGAGATATGAACAGAAATATAATGCTGCCACTAAGATCAACAAGTTAATAACTCAGATTACCTAACACCTAGGATAATGAAATTTGAGTGAATAATCGGGTACATAGAACACTGTGTACTGTTAAAATTTGATCGAATTCCAATGAGAAATTTCCGAGTTACGCATTCAAACTCGTGACAGTGCTCACATGTGAGTACTAACCAGCATGTGTTTTTCCACCTCGTGTCAAAGTTTCTCTATACCGATAGAATCGAGTACTCTGAGATCTGAAGCGGAGGATTACAACAGAGATTATGTCTATTAACTGTACGGGAAGATTACAACAGAGATTATGTCTCTTTCGACATAGTTAAGAGCTCTGAAGATATGAAGAAAATTCTTTAAACATTTCATAATTACAATTAGAAAAGGGGAAGGAAAAACCCTGCGACCTGGACTCAAACCAGGGACCATGACTTTCCCTGTCGCTGTTTTAACGAAATGAGCTATCGTGGATAGTGAACCGCAGTGCTTATCCTTATGGACTCCCATGAAATCTCAAAACAGCCTATTTGGCAGAGCAGGCTTCCGACTCCCAAGTCGGGAGGCCTCCCTACTCTTAAATCATCAAATAAATGAGGTTGAACATTTTAAACACTTACTGTAAAGAAATGTCAGTTGTTGTTACTTGTTATCTGTTATTTTTCTTATTACACATCTGACATTGAACACACGATAAATACTGGGTTGCATGGTAAAATGATCAGTCTGTACTGGAATAAAAGAGATTGAAGCCTTGCTGTATTATATTAAGTGATGATGACCGATTCGTTTCGACTTTATTTCCCGTCTTCAAGAGGGTACAGTTGATCACAATTAGAGTAAACATAATTTATAAGATCATTATAAAAAGTCTTAGTCCAGATTGAAAGAGAGATTTTATTTATCAAATCTATGCTCATCTTTAAAACTGTGTCGGCCATTTTCAGTTCTGGCTGTCGGACATCTAAAGATCTTGACACGTCTCCAATTACTACTTCCATGTTTAGAAAACCAAAGAAATCAGTAGGTGGTTAACGAAAATCTGTTACTAAGAATCAAGACTAAAAACATAACACTGAAAAACAGATAAAAATTCATAAACTTAAAAATATGCTGTAATCGAATCAAAAGATCGAAGATTAAGCAAGATAAGCAAAGCTTTTTTCTTCAGCTATCCAAATTTGAGATTGTGGCCTTAAACAAGAGCCCCAAACACATAAATAAAACATTAAAATAAAAGAATAATGTTTTAATAAACTTGCATCAAATTAATAAATGAAATAAACGGTAATATGTAAATGGTAGATGGCAGTGGAAAGAGCTTTACAGATTTTCACAGTGCCATTTCAAGGACCATTTCAAGAGTGGATCAAAAGTAACAGCCAATTGTTTAATAGATGTTGCTGATTTAATAATTTCGGAATCAAGAACAACAATAAGATAAGAAGGAAAGTGTTGGGTCGAAAATAGTATAGCTTTAGATTTAGAATAATTTAATTCTAAAAAATATCCGTAAGTCATCTTTCAATCTTTGTAAAAGAGGTTGTTACACATGCATAACGTTTGCTACAGCTTACGTCAGATCACTGCTAGGCCTCACTCTCTTTTATGGTTGAGATTGATATTTTTCTTTATTTTTATATTGGAAAAATAGTCGGATTAGTCGATGTTAATGCGACTAACATAAAGGACACAGATACAAAACAGATTGTATTCTTTTGTCCGGCTCTGTCTTGCTCAAGAAGAGGGCGTGCTATGTTACCAGTAAGATTTTCAAAAATTAATTTTACAAAATGGAGGAAAAGTGTCTTAGTTGATCAAGAATTTATTTTCACTTTATCGGAAATGAATAAAAACGTAACATATTCCTCTACTATTGGAATTTCTCTTGGAGGGAGATTTGATAACAACAGCAACAACAAAAAATACAGACAAAAAAATTGTCTTCAAATGTAAGTAGAGCAGAGCGTCGAGGGAGGGAGTTTGCAGAGACCGTCGTTAGTTTAAACAAAGGAGTAATAAAAAAGAAAAAGCCTGAACGGAATGTTTCCATCCAACCGATGTTCCGGCAATGGTGGCGAAACGAATAATTAGATCTGATCATGTGACTTATCGAATGCACGCGATGTTAATTGTTTAGCATTTTTTTTTCCTCTTAGAGGAGGAAAAAAAAGGATCATTCAGAGGAAAACAACACGATTTCATGTCGAGGAGGCGTCTTGTTTCGTGGCAAGATGGCCGGCCTTGAAAGGACCTCGGGTTCTGGCTCGCCCACTGGCCTATAAAAGGCTTTCGTCTCTACCTACCATAACCTCTTATTCGAAAGCCCCGGCTCCAGGCGTCCGCCTCTTCGGACGGCAAACATCGATGGACATCAGTCACGTGAGCTTCGTCAAGTGGACAAATCCACGCACATACACACTCCAATACACGCCCTTCATCTTTTTGTATCAATTTAAAAATCGCCTTTTCCTTTAATGGCTAGTATCGAAAGGTTAACTTGAACGGGGAGAAGGCTGCCATGTTCTCCTTTCATTGCCTTTCGTAAGGGACGACATTTAAGAAGAACTCGTGGTAGGAAGCCGTGTGCAAGCTTCTCTTACTTTAATAAAGATCAATGTAAAATGTCGACGCTGCCCTCGTTGCCATGGCGACTGTGAATGGACAGAGAATTTACGTTGGTAATTCAGAAATTTGCTACGTTTCAACGACTTTTACTTCATAATTCAAAATATTGTTCTTTCACCTTCGTTTCTTTTACCACCTTTTCCACATTCCTTTTTTTATTTTTACCTTCAAACGTCTCGTCCAGTATTCTCAGATTTTTCAACACTATTGCTCTATTTTTATTTCGCAATAAAAATTAATAAAGCCATGATTCTAGACGATCTTTTTTTTAACTATCTACCCTTTCGATTTTACACCTTGTGTGGTTGGAAACAAACCATAAATAATGGCAAAGTGCACGAGATGCGATAACAAAGTGTTCGTTCAGAATCTGAGCTCGGGAAGATGAATGTAAAGGATATCCCCTTCAAATCATGTCGTATTTACACCCTCGCCGCATTACGTCATCGTACACAAAACTATAAGCCTGTATAAGAAGCACGAGAATTTATTCATTTTTTCCCCGCCACCTAATATATATGTAATTTTTTTCATAGTACATTTGAATTTCATGATCTCTCTTATAATTGGAGTGCCATCTTCCGTTCGACGTGACAAAGCGCATTTTCACGGAGATGGCTAAATTATATTCTTAAGCTCAAGGTCGAGTCGTACAATGATAACGTGAGCGGAATCGCAGGTGAAGTGGATCGGAGCGATTTCTGAAGGGAGGGAAGATAAAAGGAACCCGTTTCCCCATAACCTCCCCTTCACTAAACCCGTTTGGACAAATCGATTTCGTAATTAAAACTGTAACAGGTTCATCTATTGTTTATAATCCTCGGGAATATTTAGTGAAATATCATCGACGGGGCAACTAATGCATCCGCCCACCGGTGAGCTCTTTCAAAAAGGAAATGTTAAAAGCCTGACTGAAAATGCCTCCAAATGACATTTGAATTCGTTAAATATTTCACTTGCGTTTGTTTTCAGTCTTCTTCAGTTGTGGCGATGACTACGCTCAATGACTAGGATTAGGAGTAGTTTTTTGGTCGCTCTATCTGTCAATTTGTTTATAAGGTATTTATATATTTAAAACTGTTTATAGGTAAAGAGGGTTAGTGAAATATACATAATGTACTCTAATTACCCCGGGCAAAAGCGGGTACCTCTGATAATAATAATAATTAATGATAATAATCTACTAATATAATTTCCTATGTCAGTTTGTTTGTATGTATGACTGTAACGCTACAATGCAGTGCACGTGTAACAAAGAAGGGTGATACTACGAGCTGCGTGCCCATGCCAAGCTACAACAATTGCTAAAGAATTTAACTCAACAATGGTCAAGAACATTTAATTAGCTAATAGAAATTAATTTTTGGAATATAAAGAAATTAGCCAATTACTGTAGGAGAAATATACAGTCTTTAAATACAGCCAAGGAAAATAGAATTAATTTCAGTTATGGTTATTGATCATTCTCCTGTTTAATAGAATCACCAATGTTAAGGATCTTTGATTTTAATGTTGTTTTTTTTTAATATGGTTTATCAGCACAAATGCATGGGAGTAGCCAAGTGGGGGTGGGGGGGGGGAGCACCGAAATCAAATTTGTATGGGAAAAATAAAAAATTGTCAAAATGGTCTGATTGAAATATGTAATAAAAAATTTTTAAATGTAAATGCAACAAAAAAGGAAAAATAAAAAAAAAATTATATCGTGCGTTAAGCCATAAAAACATTGAAAAGTTCTCCGTCATTTTTGACGGGTAGAACCCTAGTAATAATAATAATTTAGAAATGCTTAAAATTTTATTACGGAATAATCTAATTCGAGCTGCTTCTCAACATTTGGATCTTAAATGGAAAGTATTTTCTTAAGATATAACCTTTATAATATTTTTGACTATAATGAATTTATAATTGTAAACTAATTTAAACTATTTAAAAAACAAAATGGCCCCATCAATCAAATTTATTAATATTTTTTTTTTATTTTTCTATTAAAAATAAGTTTAATATGGTCATTTAAAATTTTAAGAAATAAGGTCAAACCAACAACACAGAATGGACAGGAGAGTGTAATCAGACCTTATTTTCGCTACATATTTTGAAAATATTTTTTATTAATATTAATCTTTTCAAAAATCTAATTTTTAGTAAGAAGATTATTGTATAAGGAAAAAAAAATAAAAATAATTACCCTAAACATTTTCCTTTGATTTCTCGTATTGATAGTTTTTAAAATAACTTTTTTTACAGGAAGGAACGTTATTAAGGGGGAGGGCGAGGGCAATGAATTTAATTTTATCTCGTGGTGGCAGCACCCTTCAGTGATAACCCAGTTCCTCTGAAGATGGCAGCACCAGTCTAGAGAGTTTCATTTAAAATTGATTTGTTTTTTTTTTTTTTTTTTATTTTTTCTTTTGAAAAAAAAAGGAATGTAATGACATAAATGAAATTATGTAGCTTGAAAAGAATTTTATAACTGCCAGTGGTTTCTGTTTGACACAAGAGTTCATATCAATGTGTTTAGTTCTTTTCTCTTTTTAGAGGGACGGGGGTGATAAGTTATCCCATTTTTAGCTTGATAACATGAAGCTGTGACTAAAGAAAGGAAAATATTTATTGGTAAATATTGATGAATTATTATTAAACAGTAGATTATGTGTTAATGCGTACAGAATTAACGAAATAATAATTTTAATTTTTATTCATAAATCTTATGAATAAATTATTATGAATCTGGAAGCAATTCCTTGACAAAGTCAGGAAAAAATACACAAGAATACTGTGGATGTTAATGACAATATAAAGGAAACAATAAAGTAAAGAAGCATTTGTCTTTTAACTTTTGTATTTAATATTGAATTTCTCTCATGGTGAAGAAGACAGCTTTGCTGTGAAAATTTAAGTTATGTTGGTGTTATATACCTTTATGGTATATGTTCATTTATGTTAAAAGTGATATCCTTGTGGAAAAGCAGTTTTCTTATTTTAATGTTTTTTTGTTTTTTTTAACAAAGCTAAAAAGTAATTTCATTTTAACGAGTTCTACTGTATTATCTATTAAAAATTCACATTTAAAAGAACGAGATCATTAGGATTTGTTAATTAATAATAAATTTTGGATCATCATTTTTGTTAATTAATAAAAAATTTTCAAGGAGAAAAATCCTTAAACTCTTTTAAAAACTTTTCACTTAATTCCTTAAATACGAATTAAGTCAATCTTTCTGTTTGGTTATCTGTATTCATACTTTCACGTGGAGTCAAAATTAAGAAATCTGTAGTCTTAAATAATTTCCTTAACAAATGTAATGATATAATGAGCCCTTATAGATAGAAATAGAACAATAATATATGAAGTTTATAGAATTCTGGCAACCGTACCAAATTAGCCATGATCATAATAGAAGGAAAATATCTAATTTGGAAATTTGATCTTTGTCTTATTTAAGAAATTATTTTGCATTCAGTTTTGTGATGTCATTTAATATCTCAATTAAAGTGCATAATTTGTATGCACTTAGAAGTATTTCATTCAGTTGAAGACAAAGATGACGCGTTGTCGTATAAAATCTTGGAGGTGCCTTCATAATTAGTAATTAATGCATTGATGTTTAGGCGTATTCTGGATTCACAAAAATAAAAAAGCCACTTAATTTCAATAATTATAATTGAAGAAAAAAATAGTAACTGATAAATGTGTTTTTGTCAATAGATGGCGATAACGTCAAAAGAGAATGGGTTCCTCGCCCCCTCCCCCACATCGATATTCAAGGTGACCCCCAAAGGAGGGGAACTAACTTGAAACAGCCGCAATTCAACGATGGTGAAATGCGATCCATATAAACGAACGTGTTTTTAATTCTTATTTTGGAATAGCAGATAATGGTGGAAAGTTGATGATTACGTACATTGTTAATTATTTACTCTAAATGAATAAAAAATTAGGATAAAAGATTAGTGTGGCAGTTATTAAAATAATTTTGTGCTTTTAATATACGTAATGGAGTAAACGATTAACATTAAGTCCTCTTATTGAAAGTTTTTATTTTTGTTTTTTTAATACCTGGTAAAGGCTTCATTTAAGTATATGGATATTAATTTGTTGCGTATAATAATGCTAATAGCCATATCACTAACAACTCCTTCAACTGAGTCTTAACTCAGCATCAGTTCCTTATCTCAACAATATCAGTTGATTATTGATTAAGGAAGACTAAAATAAAAGTAAATAATATAAGCATTTCCAAAAGCTCTGAACAATATGCCTTTCGTTAAGCTACACTATTGTGTTGGACTTGTGATATAAACTGTAGGGTCTTTCATCTGATTTTATTATTCAATTTTCTCTTCCATCATTTTAACCGACATCTATTTATCCATTTATACTTTTTTGTGCTTTGCGTCTGTTCTTGACAAGCTAATTCAATTTTTATCTTTAAAGGCAGTTTATTATTATCATTTCATTATCAAAAATTTTTATAATATTCTCCTTTTTAATTTGGATAAGCAGAAATGCTTTTCGATATTCCCATACACAATTTCATAAAGTTTAAAACATTTTTTTATGGCAATTCACTTATTATCCTTATATAGAATAGTTTTGGTACTGTTTTAGAGTCAACGGATCCGTACCCTTTTTAGTAACATGTTTAGTAACTACATTATAGAATGTTTTGATGTGTGCAACGGGTCTTACGATTGCATACTAATGGGTAAGTCCCTAGTGGCCCAAAGTTATTATATAGCCCGAAATTACGGGATTTCCTGTGTGGCCATGCAGTAAAAAAAAAGAGATAACAGCATACCAAAGGATAGGGGAAACGTACGAGTTTTGTTTGTGACTTACCGTAGCGTAATTAACTTTATCTCGTTTCAATGCCAGTTTACCTCATCATTGGACCGGGCGTAAGTCTGACAAACACACAGCTCTTTTGCCTTCCAAGATGACCTCGCTCCATAAGACTTTTTCCTTGGGGATTCTATACGGTTTACGTATATCCTTTACCAAGAGATTAACCACGGATACAGTTGCTACCATCTACACTGAAATGTTGGAACGAGTGTGGCATGAGCTAGATCACAAAATTGACACCAGAATAGAACTTACTAAGCATGTGTAAGGTTGGTAACAATTTAGTTATTTACTCTGTTCACTGATATTCCCCTTTCCGTTTACGTGATTCGACTGGACTTCCAAATCCCAGAGTAATTTATGCAGTACGCTGTATATACAAAGCTGGTAATCCGAATATGTGAAGCACCTGCATCAAACTGACAACAAATTTCAGGTAATAAATGTCCCCACTAAACTAATACTGGGCAATACTGCCAGTAGAGCGACGAACGAAATATGAGCGGTTTACGAAAGTAATAAATTTAAACTGTAGTTAATGCTCCAAACATAAGGTAAAGATATTAATGGGAAAAACGGAAGGAAAAATTCCGTGATCTGTTTTCGAAGCAGGGATTACGAGTATCATGCTCATAACACGCTATCGCGGCCACGAGACACAAGGGCTGTCTCCAGGTGTCCTAAAGCCTGTAAGGTAAGAACCCCAATGATAGGGCAGGCAGAAATGCGCATTCGGGGTTCAAAATTATTTTGTATTTTATATATTTTTTTTACTTTACAATAATCTATTGTAGATAGTATTACTACTTTTCCATAAGTAATATCTTATAGTTGTTTGTATATTAGAACGCTTATTGGCTTTATTGTACTACACTACTCAGAGAAATTAGGGGATCTTTCAAAATAAATATGAAGTGATAAAAAAAGAAGCATTTGATTCTTTTATTAAACAAGAACATCAGAAAAGCAGAACGTCATTTAATTGATTAACTCTCATTGGATCGGCCTCGGTGGCTCAGTGGTTCGTGAACGCCTCTGAAGCCCGAGGACGCGGGTTCGACCCCGGCCGAGGACGACGAGGATTTTTTCAGGGGGAAAATCCTGAGATCAGGCACTTCCTTCGGTAGGGAAGTAAAGCCGTTGGTTCCGTGTAGTCGTTTGCCGGCTGCACGTTAAAGAACCCTTGCGAGGCAAAATTTGCGGCCCCTATAACGCCGTCCTAAAATGATTAAACAAAACAAACCAAACCAAACCAACTCTCATTGCTCTATTTCCTTTACAAAACTCTTCCACTAAGCTGAATAAAGGGGAAACTCTGATTGGCCCACTATCCTAATTCATCAATAACTCTTGGCGGAATTTTTAGACTTTCCAAAACATCCAAAGATTTAGTGTCACCGACGCTTCTAATTAATTTAATATCGTTTTTTGTAAACGGATGGCCTGTATAATGAACATGACCTCTCCACTCTACTATACTTAATATCGGCCAAGTGCTCTTTCCCCTTAATTTCAATATTTATGCCGCGTCTGGCCTCGATAGACCTTTCTACAAAAACCACAATGGGCTTTGTAAATTCCCGACTTTTTCGACTCCAGGATCTTATCCTTTGGATTACCCACCAAGTGCTTACTCAAATTTGGATTCCTATAGGTAGCCCTAAAATTAAATTCCTTCAAAACACCACCTAAACTCCAGGTAAGATGTCTATCAAATGGAAGGCTTATAATTTGAACAGAACCAAGACCTTTTAAAGTAGTCAAGTCGTCTCTCTTCTTGCTTCCTCAGAATGTCCTCTACTATTTTTTTGTTAAACCCATTGAAATTTGCGACCTTCTTTATGAAATTTTTTTTTTAATTTTCTTTTGACAAAGGGACTCTTAAAGTCTGTTTATCATGAAATTGAAAACAGAGTTTTTGAGACACACAGTGATTGGAATCAAACCTAATATATCTATTGTTGCTAGTGGGTTTCCTAAAAGATCAACATCTAAACTCCCCCTTCAGTTCTGCTGACTTGTATGGCCAAGAAAGCCAGGGAACCATCTATTTCTTTTTCATATGTAAACTTAATCCTAGAAAACTGATTATTTAAAGTGTCAACAAAGTCTTCTACGTTGGATTTGGAAGTGTCAAAATAGTAAATACGTCGTCTACATATCTAATCCAAGTATCTGGGAAGTATGAAAAAGTCTTTATGCATTCGTTCTCAAAATGACGCATGAAAATTTCAGCAATAAAGGGACTCGTACTACCCCCAATCGGGGTTCCGAAATTCATTTGATAAAACTTGATAAGTGCTTCTTTTTTATCGCTTCATATTCATTTTGAAATATCCCTTAATTTATGTGAGCCGTATACAATATACGTGTATTTTTCTTCATATTGCCGACGAAATCATACAAAAAAAATCTGTACTCTAAAATCCAGCTAGTTTTTAGTTTTAGTAGTTCCCATTAATTAAAATTTTTGCCTTATAAGAAGTGTCACTCAACTCCATCAAAATTGTGATTGTATCTCTAAATTTACAACAAATGCTATGTGTTTGTGTGATGAAGTGAAATAAATTGATTTTCTTAGTTTTAAATGCTTTAATTTTGCATTTTTAAAACGGAAAATATACATTTTTATCTCTTAACACTGTAGAATTCAGGACGGAAAACAACAATCAATAAATAATAATAAACCATTTTTTTCTTATTCTTTAAAGATTTTTTGCAGCTACAAGTGAATTAAACGGGGCTTTAATTTTCAGTATTTCCTAAACGCATTAAAATGTTTTGTTAGCCTTTCTTGGTGTATTAAAAATAATCTTTCAGCAAAAAATATTTTGTTTTAAAATATTATTCGTCTGTTAAATGTACAAGTTTAAACTCACTCTTTAACATTTAGGCCATTTGCAGCAGCAGCAGTAGTAGTAATGAAATCGTTTCTAATACTGGTCGTAGAATATTCCCTCTTGAAGACATCAGTTGTTTTAATGGCAGCTGTTTTAACAAAAAAAAAGGGGAGGAATAGCTTAAGAGTCACCAGGACAACTTTAAGACGACGACGCTGTTTAATTTCTCGGGTTGGTGACACGTCGAGAAAGTTATGAACCAGAGCGCCTTCTCGGCAACAACATTTTCTCGCCTTGCATATGAAAAGTGAGCTAACAGCTTTTATAGGCAAGTTGTCTGCAAGTTTTTTTGTTAGTTACAAGGAAAGAGAGAGTTAATATCTTTCGTGCTTGATGTAAATGGAACGTCCTTTCACCCGTAGCTTCGTCTTCATAGGCACTCACTGATGACACGACTCCATCTATTGGCAGTTGATCATAGTTTGGGAGAGAAGCAAGTTTGAAATTTCAGTTTTAAGAATGCCAAATGATGGTTATCACAGATGAGCATCGTGAAGTCGTTATATAGTATCTTTCTTAGCACGTTATCACAGTCATTCTTATTTTTAACAATTTTGGGTTTTCTGTAGAAACTTTCGCATTTGCTCTTGAAACCTGTTTGCTTCAAATATCACGCAGAGATTATTTTTTCCTTTGTCCTAAATTTATTTTACGTTAATAATTTTAATGCAGATTATATTCGAACTTTTCCAAAGAGTAGAAAACGTCTGAAGATTATTTGTCTTGTAGGGTCACTAAACTTACACGAACTTAGTTTTCATCGAGCGTAAATGTCATTCTTTTCTTAACATTCGCGATAAGGCGACAGAATAACAGTGCTTTATTTTTTTTTTTAATATGGTCAATAATTTTATTAAAGGCTATTTACCTGATGTTAAAACATTGAAGAAGCTATTTGTCCTAAGAAAACGAAATTAATCAAAACCATGCAATTGTATCCCTATGCGTTCAGATTTTCCAAATGCTGTTCATCTTATATTTTATAAAATAAAATTTTTAGTAGTTTATAAAAACACTTAAAATTTATTAGAAAATGATTGTAGCCAATGTTTTTTTTTTGTTATTTTTTGTATAGAAGATGTTAGGAGCATCGATGTCAATCTTGAAAGAGGTGTGGTAGGGAGAAGAAAATGAGTAAATTAAACAACATTTGATCTTAAGCAAAGTGTAATGGTTATCGAGGTGTCCGATGTGTAGTATTAACGTAAGAGCAAGCGTGGCTTACTGATTGGTCCGCACACTATAAGCCTTGAGATCGTAGATAGTTTAGGAACAACGGCGCCTCTCGCGTCAGTAATTAAAAAAAAAAACTATAGTGATAACACACACAGTTTTCACAAGCACGAAGCATAGAGAAATATTTGTTCATGGCACCGCAGAGAGAAATTTTTGTTGGTTTCAACTGAATTTTTTGCAATAATTACGTTAGAGAAAGTACTTCTGACAAAGGCCAAGACTTATTAAAGAGTGGACATGTTTTTAGTGTGAAAGAGAAGAGAAATGTCGACACCGGGTCTAAGGTGCATGCTAAATGTTTACGATAAACAAGTGTGAATGCTGTGCCTTATAACGTGACAGTTGAGGTATGTCTAACTTTTCTTCAAATTTGAACGTTTTTTTTTTTGTTTTTTTTTAATATTTTGCCAATATTCATTTGTACATCTGTTTTTATTCAGCTTACAGAAGCAAGAACCAAAGTAAGTGCTATATGTGAGTGTAAAGCAGGGGCATCACAAAAATGTAAACCTGTAGCGGGAATAGTTTTTTTTATAAACCAAGAAAGAGATAGTGGGAAAACTAATTTTCCACAACAGTGGCTTCAGGCAAGCGGCGATAAAAACAATACCCAAAAGGAGAAACAGTGTCAGAGTTGTACTCGTTAAATGTAGGCATGCCCCCTTTTCCATACATTTAACGCTAATAATTACTTATTAAACATAATTTCAATGCTAATTACAGGAAAATCAAGGTTCCCCAAAGAAATTATGCTGTGAAGATAAAGCCAATTTGCTCTTGTCGCTTAGAGATATTGACTGCCCCTTAAGAAATATTTTGAAAGCAGAGCTGACAGAAGATGCTGAACAGGTGGGTTACGCAAAAAAAAAGCTCACCCCTCCATCCCTGAAGCAATTCACTCTTGATTTCAGAAATTCTTTGTAGGATGCTTTGTTTTCGAGATATTTCCATGTCTGCACTTAAATGGTCCACCTTGTGTACAGGACAGTACTGCCGGGCAGCCTATCCGCTCAACTGCAGGCGCCGGCTCAACATAAAATGATAATTGGGAAATTTTATTTTGTTAAACTGGAGAATAGTGGGGGTGAGTAGTGAAAAATAGCCTGTCACACCTTTGAAACTCCCACTTTGCTCAGCACAGAGCTGGCGCCTGTAGCGGAGCGGATAGGCTACCCAGAAGTACTGCCCTGTCTGTATTGGCAATACCCTGTAGCCTCTTGAAAAAAATCAAAGTTTTTATTTGAATCAATTTGAGAAAACAATTAGTGAATTAGAGGATTTGGCTGCATGTACAATTACTCATTTTTTCCTTCTGTCTTGATGCCATTTCTCGTTTGGAAATAAATAGAATGATGCCTCAGAATCTTTTCCAGACGTGTTGCTGCATCCATAAACGCAACAGTTGGTCCTTCCAACTCTCTTATTTTTTTCCATAACTGATTAGAAGAGGTCACTACACGATAACCTGTAAATGTTTATCGCTATCATTTTTTACAAACACGCCACTAGAGATCACTACAATCTATGATCTCGAGGCTTATACTGGATTGACCGAAACGATCCAAATGGACCAAATAAAATCGGACAGTTTCGGCCACTTCATTTATTTTGAAATTTTTCATCAATCTCCTGTTACAATGGGCGGGGGCATGCATTATTTATTTAATTTGCTCCTTTTGATCTCCACTGTCACCTCTCACAAGATTAACATCGTTATTCTTAACATCTTGTATTTACAGTAATCCTCCTTATTACGCGAAATCCCATATTTGAAAAATTGGTTTCAAATCTATTCGATCCAAACCAATTGCACCATCTTGTGTCATACTATCAGAGATGGAGATCTTTATGACCATATTTTGAGAAGTTAAAGAGAAAGAAAAAAATCAATTTCGCGTAACTGTTTTTACAAAAGGTTTATCAAAAGGTTTATTTCTTTGACATCCATATCCATATGTAATAAAAGTTTGTAGAAAAGCGGAATTGTTTATAAAATGATAATAAAATTAATATTTCCACTAAGAAAATATAAATAAAATTAGAGTTAAACCAGAAGCTTTATTCATAAGTAATTTATTGATGTGGGCTCTATAAAGAATTTCCATCCACCCAGTATTACTAAAATCCAAGTTCTGCCTGCATGTCCCTTTATGTATTCGGCTCCTGTAAGAGATACCCCGAAACCACCTTTTTTGCGGATACTTCTGGCCGTGTAGATGGCACTAGAAGAGGGTTTTCATTCCAATTTCGGGTTTTTTCCCCACAAAAAAGTTTTAATTCATTTTTCCCTCATCTTTATGGAGTTTTGTTTGCGTAGAGCAGTTTGTTTTGCCAATTTGATTGTTTCTGAGAGAAGGAAACAGTGAAGATAAAACATTGTTGCACAAAAAACACTCTCAAAGTTTGTTTCAACAATTGGACTTTTAAGATAATAAAGAGAGAGAGAAAGAGAGAGAGAAGGGATAAACGCTCAAGAAACTCTGGAAGAGGCTCTTAAGCTATACAAAACGTTCCCTGTTTGTAAAACGAGGTTTAACCCTGGTCATAATTGTAGATACTGGATTCTCTAGCGAAATTAGAATTTTAATGAAAATAGTTGCAGATGAAATTATAAGAATGTAGATTTCAAGAAATGGTTTAACGAAAATAAACTATTGGAATTTAGAGTTATAAATATTTATAACATAGACCGGTAAGCCAACGGAATATTTAATTAGTTCAAATGGGGAATAAAATATATAATAAAACTTTAATAACATGGCGGTTGAAATATCTTTTCTATAACCCAATCTGTTTGATTATGAATTTATATACAGTAAGTACCCTTCCATTTACTTTATTTATTTTTTTCAAAGGGCGACGCGTCTTTAGTTAGGCTTTTTTGTGATCAAGTCTTTTTTTTTTTTTTTAATGCGCAAAAATTAAGAAATTTTCATCCTTTATTATGTGATGTCATTTCACCCCTAATTTTTTTTTATTAAAGATAAGAGACCTTAGCTTCTGGATATCATGCCACTAGGAACCACCATTAATTCTGATGCATATGCGACAACCCTAAAGAAGCTTCAAGCCAGACTGACAGAAGAAGTTTTGCGGTTGCACGAAAATGCAATATCGGTATCAGCCATGTATCAGCCAAAAACCATGGATATCCCTTCCCAGCAGAGGCACTCAAGCCTTCCACCTAAATTACTCTATTTACAGTCCTCTGCTTCCACCAGGTCAATAGTGCACACAGTGCAAATCGACTGAATCTGCCTCTCTGGATGGGTGACCATTCGTGATTCACGTTTTCCCCCCCCCCCCCCCCGGCTGCTGTGACCATCATACAGGACCCAACTCGTCGGCTTCTAGCCATACAGGCCCTGGATGGACGTATTGGATTATCAGTAGTAATAAATAGTATTTTAATGCACCTCTAATGACAACCCAATTTCAAAAAGTTTGAAATGCCTAACTATATTATCCTTTGAATAAAGTGATTCGCATGATACTTCCTGAACATTCTGTATATTGAAAAAAAAGAGGATTCGCTGAAAATAGTGGTTTCATATTTACATGGAGGTCTTGAAATCAGTCCTCGTGTATTAGGGAGGATTACTGTATTTTGCTTTCAGGGTATTGATTTACTTAATTTCTTAGTTTATTTAAATGATTTGTTATGGGATAAAATCTCAGGTTACTTAAAATTATAATTAATTATCGATATCAAATATTTTTTTTAAAGAGAGATGTCGCCACTGTTGCAAAGTACGTACATTTTCTTTTCTTTTTTAAATCATTCGGCAATCTTTTGTGTTTCGTTAAAGCAATGAAAATCGATGGAGCCAAGTTTCTCCTCGGAAACGAGTGTTCTGTATGCGTTTGTCTAGTTCGTTGCCTTTCCACGTAAGTAGAAATGGCCGTTGCGGTTGGCTTCCCCCGCGAACGTTTGCTTCATTGCCGGGGGTCGACTGGAGAAGAGGTGGTGGTGGGGCTGGGAGAAAGGGGTGAGTGAGTATTGTGGTGTTTTGGATGGGAGGGGGTTCCTCATACGGGTGTCATGCTAGATAGACTGACGAGGGTGAGTTTTCGCTCGACGGCATTCTTCGGTAATTTAGATGGGCACGTGGTGCTCGAGCGGAACGTTCCCGCTGTGAAAGGTAAATCGTACCGTAAAGGTGCGCAGCAGGGTCGATTGGTGAGAATCGCTTTGAAACCGGCTCGAAATTTCGTGTTGAAGAACGCATAGAGGATGGGATTAATGCAGCTGTTGGATGCGCCGAGCCACTGGGCGACGGGCGTCAGCGCCTGGACGAGGGCTTCTTCCGTGCTGCCGGCGACGAAGTCGTCCCCGCAGTGCACCCTCGTGAAGATGGCGTAGAGCGGCAGCCAAGAGAGGGCGAACAGAATGATGACGGCCAGAAGCATTTTGGTCACTTTGATTTTCGATTTGTGGATGATTTCTTCGACGCTTCCGTACGTTTTGGTTTCACCGGGCAGCTGACGTTGGCAGACCCGCCACCAGATGAGCATGTAGCAGACGATGATGATAGCGAGCGGGAGCAGGTAGCACATGAGCAGGTGGGCCACGATGAAGTAGATGACCGCTCCCTTGGAATTGGGCCACACTTCGATGCACATGGGCAGCTCGATGTAGCCCGTCGTGTGGTGAGGGACCACGGTGAAATACATGGCCCACGGCAGCGGGATGAGCATGGACCACAGCCAAATGACGATGATGATCCCGCGACAAGCGCGTGTCGAAATTTGGCCCTTCATGGGGAAACAGATCGCTAGACACCTGCAACGAAAACAGCACATTGCCTCTTAGATACTCTCTTCGCGAATAATCTTATCTAGTATAAACTTTTAGCGTCTTAGATATTAAATGGGAAAAAAAGCAAACAAACCATTCCTATATTGACTCTTTTTTGGGGCCATTTGGGCCATGCAAATGTAAGGCCTCTACCTACCCAAGAACAACCAATATTCTTATAAATGTCTAAAGTTTTAGCTGTATTAATCAGTATCCCAAGGATTGTCTTGCAAATTTTTGATTTAACGCACTCATCCATGGAAAGTCTTAAAAACTTTTAATTTGGGCTTGAAATTAGAGAGCATGAAATTAACCCTTAGTTCATTGCAGCAATAATTTGAAAACACTTGAGGGTTTATAGTTTTATTTTTTTAGAAGAAACGTTTTCTTCAATCAGTTATTTGTCTGCAATTTTGATTCTTGTATGTAGACTTCTATGGCTTATGCGTTTTTGTTTATTCAAAGAGTTTCTCTGCAAGAAATTTTGTATTTCATCTAAGACAAATCGGGAGTAAGAATATTTTCATGGCTTCCTTCTGGATGTATTCAGTTGTTCTATTTTCTTGAAATGCCTTATACCTTTTCATCATTAAGTTCTTCGTCATTTCAACAATACGATAGTAATATCATAATTATTTCGTTTCTATTGAAATGAATAGACCTAATGTCCATCCAGGAAAGAAAAACCATTCAAAGTTGTGATTTTCAAATTAGCAATCAAAGCAATATAAGATTGATTTAAATCACTGTGATTGGTCATTTGAATTTCCCGATTTTGACATAGTTTTTCTTTCGTTGGATGGATTGTACATAACCTTTATTAATTATATACAAGGTGTTTTATAATTGGTATCCCGTCTTTAAGTCCAAATAACGGCTCAAGGGGAACAGGTGGGGGGGGGGGAATGAATATTGATTATTTGGTTTTAATGTCCCCTAATTCAGAATAAAAACATTTCGCGTCCCTGGGGGTGAAGGGGTAAATTTTGAAAATTTTAATTTTGTAGGGGAAGGGGTTAGACCCCATGTGTTATTTAGAAAGTTGTAGAGCATCATGTAAAATGTGGGTTTAGCAAAAACCTCGGTGAAAAAATCTCATGCCCTGCCCCTTTATCGAGTGGGTAAAGTGAAAGGTATGGCTAGCTGATGTGGACAAAAACCATACTTATTAGAAAACAGTAGGGCCTACATTTGAAAAATTAATGAGAATGAATGAGTCGTTACCCTGAAAAGCTAATAAACTCATTCATTCTTATTCATTTTCAAATGTACTGTTTTCTAATAAGTAATAAAGTTCTAATAAGTTTCTAATGAGTTTTTCTGTTTTTGTCTACATTAGCTAGCCATACCTTTCACTTTACCCACTCGAGGATGAGATTTTTTCACCGGGTTTTTTGCTAAACCCACATTTTACATGATGCTCTACAACTTTCTAAATAACACATGGGGTCTAACCCCTACCCCCAAAAAATTAAAATTTTCAAAATTTATCCCTTCACCCCCAGGGACGCGAAATGTTTTTATTCTGAATTAGGGGACATTAAAACCAAATAATCAATATTTATTTTCCCCCAATCTGTTCCCCTTGAGTCGTTATTTGGACCTAAAGACGGGACACCAATTATGAAACACCCTGTATTACAAAGGGTGTTTCTAAAGAGATAGCTGAAAATTAACAGCATAATTCTACGATCCAAAATAAGCAAAAAGTTCCTCATGCAAAATGTTCAAAACTCAAATTTTAAGCGTCACGCAAAGTTTGCTAAAAAAAAAAAAACCAAAAAAAAAACAACTGGTGCAAAGGTCAATCTCAACAATGCTGCCGTTTACCAACACCTCCCAAAGAGAAAGCCTATGCCTGGATCCCCTTTATTATTATAAAAGTTGATGAAAAGTAGGAAAGAAGATTCCACAGCCTGGGATCGAACCAGGAACCTTCTGCTCACGGTGCAGACGCGCCAACTAATTGCGCCACGTGAATATGTAAGCATTACTAGCTACATGTCCTTAGGGCTGGTTGGAGCATATTTCCTATTTCTCATCAATTATTTAAACATCTGAGGTTTGGCGTGAGAAAAATCCTCTTAGATCATTTATTTACTTATTATAAAAGTGTTTTACCAAGTATGAATTTTCAGTGCGCAGGTTTTCTTTTTAGGAGGTGTTGGTTTTACTGACTAACTTCCATTGTTGCTTTTGGCGTGTCTCAATTTTGCCAAGGTGCTGTTTAACTCCTCTCTCTTACTATCTGAGATAAGCATAATGTAGTGCAAATAAAGTAAAAAAAATAATAATAAAAGATGCTTGCACAGACTCTTTTATTTTAATCGCAAATAAAAAAATCTAAATTTGGCCAATGAAATGAATACTTATTCAGTTTGTTTTTAACGTCATTGAAAAGTCACCTGATCATCTCACGGGACGTACACGTAGTTCTACGACAAACATTTTTTTTTGCGCGCAAGCATACCTTGAAATCGATAACGTTGCTTTCAGGTGAAGTGGATTCATGCCTATTGTTGAGTAATGGAAGAAAGAAGTTGAGAGCGCATTAATACAAATACACACCGCTTGACAATGGAGTCTTTGTAGTGCTATATGTGCTCAAATTTTTTCGTTTTAGCGATATCATTTTTTACAAGCATCAATAGTAGCTTTAGATGAGTAACAAATTTCAGTTTGGTGTAAATCTGTGAGGTACGTACATGTTCGTGTACTTCCCTTGTTAGTCCAAGCAACAATGTAACCTTCATTGTTTACATCTTGGGTTTAACAATCCGTTTTTTTTTTTCTTTTGCTGTAAACAATCAGAGAGGGATAGGTTCCTGGATAAGAGCGGAGAAGGGTGGTGACAATCTATTCCGTAAGCTTAAAGCATGAACCGCCATTTTGATTCTGTGGTCGAAAGTGACAACTGAGTAACTATGCTAAATTCGTCATTATTTTAGACAAATTTATTGCTATTCTCCCTCTTCATCCGTTCTTGTCGAGGTTTATGTAGCCTACGTTTCAAGGAGTTTTGGAATTATGTGGCTATGTTCATCCGATATTTCCAAACCAATGATAATTAGTAAGGAGATGTCAGTGGCATTTTTTTGTTTTACCCGATCTTTTAATTTCCACCGTCACCTTCAAAATAGCGATGTTCCCACTTCTGGAAGCACTCCTGGAATTTTTCAGGTTGGAGCATGTTTTCCACTTGGATCACTTCAATGGAGTCAAATCGCCGCCCTTTTAACCGGAAGCAGTAGAAATCGCAGGGTGCCAGGGGACAGCGGTCATGTTGTGTTTGTTGAGGAAGTCCCTCAAAGCAAGCGATGTGTGCGCCTGAGCATTGTCCTGATGGAGCAGCCAATCTTTCTGCTTCCAGATATCTGGCCTTTGTGCCTCACGTTTTCCCTCAATCGTCTCAAAACGTTCAGTATGACAGTCTAAGACGTTCACAAACATCGTGGATGTTCTGATTTCGGTCCTCTCGGATCACTCACGCGCTTTCGTGATTATTTCCAGAGTTGTGCTTGTTGACGGTCGACTAGAATGCTTGTCGTCTTCCACAGATTCCCGATCATCTTTGAAATGCTTAAACTACTCAAATGTATGGATTTGGCCTAAAGCTTGTTCACCAAAAGCCTCCTTCAACAGCCTGTGGGTTTCAGCCGCGGTTTTCTTCAGCTTTAATATCAAGAATCGCAACACGACCAACACAAAGAGTGACAAAAACAGTTCAAACTCAAAATCACGTGGACATAGGATGACACCCTTGGCGCAATTACAGCTGAGACGTAGTCTACCCCTAACACCATCTATCGACAAAACTTCGTACCTCTTACGGTTTGGTCAGAATAAAACAATTTCGGGAACTTTTGGGTAGCATCTCGTATAAAAGAATCTTCTTTACTTGGATAGATTAATTCTGGCAAAGTTGATCTAAACGAACCATGTCAAATTGACGAGCAAGCTTCCCTCTTTAGCCATCGCAGGCGCCACGTACAACCATATGAAAACGTACAACTTTGCCCAAATTCTTATTGACTCCATTAATATCGTCCTCTCAGATGCGTTCCTCATCAATAAAGCTTTGCAGCGTATGGAACAATTTTTTATTCATCTCGAAATATTTTTAATTATCATGCCTCCTAAATATTAGATGCTGCCGTGTTCAGTACTTGTTACGTTCATTTTCGAAATAACTGTCATATGTATCTTCTGAGGCCTGGATCTAAGTTGTTTCTTCTTATTTGAATTAACCATAATTTCCTCTTTGCAGCATTGGCAGGGAAGCGAAAAGCCTTCCACCTTTGTCAAAGTGATCGCAAACAACCAGGCATCGGCTTTGCTCGTTAAAAAAATTCTATGTTAGTAAAACTTATTTGAAAAGGTCAAACGATTAAAAGTTCAGAAAAATAGACAAATAAAGAGAATTCCAACATTACCAAGTGAGACTGTTAGTACGAGTATTTGAGCAAAAAACATGCATTCTCCTGTGCGTGGCTGACCGCATTCGGGATCAAAATGGCGGGTGGAAGTCATAAAAGTGAGAGTTGTCACCACCCTTCTCCCGGTCGCTCGCATCCAGGCACTCTAGAGAGGGAAGTTAAACAGCGCCATAATAGCTTCAGTGGTAAAATTGAGAGACTCTAGTGTCTCCAAACACAACAATATAAATCTGCCATTAAAACAGGTCTGTAGGCCTAATAATAAAGGAATAGGCCCTATGCATCGAAAATTCATACATTGTTACATCATCATAAAAAGGTGTTGTTACTCATATTTCTACCAATAATAAGCTCTAAATTATGACTTCTTATGATTATGTAACAATGTATGAAGTTTTAGTACCCAGGATTTCTTTCTAGGAGGTGTTGCGTTTACTCTGGCAATGAAGTGGATTGTTGCTAGCACCCCGATGGTCAGGTGACTTTTCCGCTTCCAGGCCTTGCCATCTCGTTGGCCTCGGAAAGTTCATAAATGACGTAACGCCGCCATTTTTAGACCCTCAATTTTGAGTTTTAGATATTTTCGATAAACAACTTTTTGCTTATTTTGGGACGTAGAATCATGCTGTTAATTTTCAGCCATTTCTTTAGAAACACCCTGTATACAAATATGAGAGTGGTTCAAAAAATAACAGCAAATTTGCAGCATTTCTTTATTTATTTAAATAAGAGGTGTTGAGGAAGTAGAACTTCCAAGTATTATAGCCGCAAGTTCCTTTTCCAAAATGAGACAGCAGATTCCAGTGAGTTTCAAAAATTTTTAATTAGTCTTGCAAAATAAAAATTGGGACGAAAAAAGGATGAGTAGTTCGCTAGTCGAATTGTGCATTTTTTGAATATTTTGCATAAGGAATCTTAAAATCTACAAGTTTCCCATTTTGTAAAAGAGAGAAATCAAAAAAGGACTGTTGATAAAATATTAAAAGGTATAAAGAAACTGGAAACGTTGCCTTCAAAAAATTCGTGACTGTCCAGTTGTTAAAGCAAGCCCAAGTGATATGAAGAGGGAATTCCTAAAAACCCAAATGTGCCTATGCGGTTTGTAGCGGAAAAGATGAATCTCTCGACATCAATGATTAAGTTCACATTTTGGTAATTAAAACCCACATAAATTGGATGATCAAGTAAAGCGAACGAAAATATATTTGGGACACTCTGTTACCCTGGACACTCTTAATTAATTATCTTTATCATACGCAGAAGTAGGTACAAAATTCCCTGCAGAAATCTGGGAAATGTGCTTCGCGATTTTGTATGTATTTATTGACATGGGAAGACAATTTTAAAAAGTTCTCGCAAGGTGTTTCGACAGTTATCAGGAAATCAACGCGTCGCAGTCCGAGGACAAAATTCGCAGACGCCCGTGGAAACATTACAGTTGGAATGCTGAGCGAAGTATAGAATGCCGATCTGACAGGACGGAATGCGTAGAGAATAGCAACGCCATCTGTTGACGAATTTTGTGACTAATTTTGAAAATATTATAAAATAAGGACTTCTGAAATTAGCAAAGGGTAGAATATTTAATTGCCTACGCGTTTCGTAATAATTACATCTTCAGGGAAACAATACACAACTATAATTGAGGCTGATCGCGTTCACAAATTTATGGACATACCCACCAATTGAAATGCAAATTTCAACCGTGGGGTTTAACAAAGAACGTTATTCCGTCTGAATTACACAGTTCATGACTCATACTGCCATGTGTAGATAAATTATATAATCATAAGTTAGCCGGTCATAGAAAATAAAATAAAATAAAAATAAAAAATAAAACAAAATTAAAGACAAAATAAACAAAATCGTTAAATAACATAATATTAAAAGGCTCTTAGAAGCAGAGTAATCATCGTGATAATCGATATTCCAACAATCGATATTTATTGTTCACGTGGTCGATTTCGATTCTTGCTGTTGATCACTTCATTTACTACATCCAGGATCGGGTTCTTTATAAAACTTGTCTGGTTGTTTAAAAGTAACGCCTCTCTTGCTAGTACATGTTTTCTGATTTCTAAAGTTTCCAACGTGAGGATTCGTCTCTGGTCCTTTTCATGTTTTATAATACTCATAATTTCTTGGATTTCGGCGAATGGGTGTTTCTTTTCAATTAGATGTGTCGCGAATGCAGATTTACGATTCTGATTGAAAAGAAACACCCATTGTTGTTGGAATATCGATTTGCATTTCAATTGGTGGGGTATGTCCATAAATTTGTGAACGCGATCAGCCTCAATTGTAGTTGTATTGTTTCCCTGAAGATGTAATTATTACGAAACGCGTAGGCAATTAAATATTCTACCCTTTGCTAATTTCAGAAGTCCTTATTTTATAATATTTACAAGCAAAGTCGACCATTATGCAGATACTTAATTTTGAAAGTTGGTGCGAATAAATTCCTGGTTTCCTAAGCAGAACGCAGCATTCCGTATATTTCTATTGCCTTCCGTTTTTTGCTATCATAAACGCTCATTTTTGGGACACCCGGTAGTTAACATTAAAATCGCCGATATCTCGATAACTGTTACATTCTGCATTAAATCATACATTACTTAATTTGCTCTATCTGACCATGTTTGATCATCTTTTTTCAAGATTAATATCGATCTTCCTACTAAACTGTGTAAATATCTCAAATTTTCAATTTGCTGTTACCCTTTGAACCACCCTGATAGAATAAGTTTACTACAAAATTACCAAGATCAGAGTTGATATAGCAAAAGTGTATATTGCCAGATTTTTCATTATAATTACTAAATACACATTTAACGAAAATCTTACCTGTCAAAAGAGATAGCGACCAAAGTATTAATGGAAGCGCTGACGGAAACCCCTTGCAGGTAAGAAACGGCTTTGCATGTAAACAAGCCGAGAATCCAAGCTTGAAAAGAAATGGTAAAAATTATTATATGATAAAAGGAAGCAACGAACAAGCTATTTAATACTAAATTTTTCTATGAACTTAATTATATGATATAACTATTCTTGCTATAAACAGTTCAGGTATCATCCTATTTCCTTTGTTTGCTTGTTATTGGTGCATTTTAAAAATAAGCAAATACTAGAAATTCAATAGTTAAAAACATCACAGAAAACTGCTAAAAACCGTGTTACAAAGAGAATCCAATTTAAAAGCATATTTGTCTATTTATACAGGGCACACAAAATAACGTGATCACATGTAAAACGGCACAAATTCTTTTTTTAGTACAGGGCTGGGCCCTCCCTCTTAGCTTGTATCTAACGTGAAATGGACAAATGACGATCATATACAAAGGTCAAGAAATACGCATCCATTTTTCCTGCAGAGTGATCTCTAGTTCAGAACTTTGTCTGGAGATAGAAACTAATGTTCCTCTAAAATACCCTACAAAATCACTTCAAAAATACCCCATAACAGAGGAATAAGAGACCAAAAGGGATCCTCCACTTTATTCTCGAGGATACTTTAGCAATATGAATGCGGGTTTCTTGAATCGCCCAGAATTTTGAGATATTACAGTACTGTGATCTTTTATGCAGAAGTACAAGTGACCCCAGACCAAGCGAAATATTGTGCCTCCCTCCATGCTTTACAATAGAAAGGACGCAATCAACATGAAAAATTTCCTCAGGTGTTTTCCAAATATAACTGCGCCCAATGTTCTGAATATTAAAGGTGTGACTTTCCATGCAGGAGTACAAGTTGTTCTGTCTAGTATTTGTGCCCTCTGCACCACTGTCGTTGCTTCAAAGCATTACGCGATGTCACCAATGATTTTGGAATAACCGCCTTGCCGTGAATGTTTGCAGTGTATAATTCCTGTAGCATATTTTTTGGTGGATCGGGCCACAATTCGCTTTAACAACCGTTTGTCCCTGTCGGTGAGTTCTAACATGTTTCGAAGAGGATGTCTTAATCATGTTTTGTATAGGCTGTTATTACAGTTCATCCAGTGCTCCTTCCAATACCCACAAAATTGGCTGTTTTCGTCATTGAAGCTCTAGCGAGGCATGCTCCAATGATAATATCTTTGAAAGTATGAGAGATCGGACATAGGTTTTGTACTGCATGGACGAATTATGGCGCGTTTTCACATGGATGCTTATATCATTTTGCCCACTTCTGTAACTATTACGAGGGTTAATCAAAATTTAAGTTGCACTCTGAAACAGCAAACACAGATGTAAGTTAAGATCCCATACATACATTCTGAGGAAACGTGCACCATTTATTTCATTTTTCTACATAATCACCCAACAATTGTAAACACTTGTCTGAACGTGAAATTAACTTTTCCATGCCGCCGCGATAAAAATCTGCTCCAGCGTTTCTGAACCATGTCAGCGCATACTCCCATAAGAAACGCTAAGCGTTCTGGCGATTTCTTTAATTCTGATTCGTCGATTGTCCAGAATCATCTCATTAACGCGGGCAATGTGCTCGGGAATGTTGGACGTGGATGGTCTTCCTGCGCGTTATTCGTCCGTCAAATCTGAGCGCCCATTTTCGAACTGCTGGCACCACTTAACAATTGTAGGACGAGAATTCACATTATCCCCGTAGACACTACAAATTTTCTTATGGATTTCAGTGCAATTTAAGCCTTTCGCCCACAAAAAACGGATTGTTCCGCGAATCTCCAACTTGGAGTGTACACCGGTTGCTGCGCCATGGCAACAATACTCTTACATACGCAGTAAACGCGTGAACACGTGGGATCATGCTGCGTTGCAATTATAGACATACAAGCAACGTCCTTAAAAACGGAGAATGATGTCGGCGCTCTTCGACCACAGATGGTGCTGAGTGTAACTTACGTTTTGATTCACCCTCGTAACTGCGCAATTAACTTTGATGCTGTACAATTTTTATCCACGTTTAAGAGTTTATAATGCGCATATTGAAGAATTGCCGATGGATTCTGGAAGTTCATTGACACTTACGTAGACTAGAATTGATTTTGTTTGTGATTGTCCCACATTATCGCCTTGACATTTCCCATGTCAAAAGGGGGCTGATATCGACTAACTGTAAGGTTAGTACAAACTTGGAGGAATAGTCTATATTTATGTCATTTATTTTGACGATATATTGAGTATATTTTATTTAACGTATATTTTATTGAGAGAAAGTTTTATTTTGACTTATCCCGTATGATGTGCTGAATAGGATAATTTCTCCATTATTGATCTGTCATGTATAGTTCGGAAAGGTAAGCATCCTGCAGCATCGTTTTTAAGAAGGAATGTATTATTTATAATATAAAAATTTGTGTACCAGAAATAAATTTCGGTATCAGTTTTATTTTTAAACTTTTTTTAAAGCAAGTGTTCAGAGACACAGCCAATGACCAAATCCTTAGTGGAGCTTTTTCTCTTCGCGTGTGTTATATATCTTGTCACCATCTTATTAAGGGGGAAAAAGGAGCTTTGGAACAACCTTGAAGCAAGCTCAGAGATTCTCCAACCCTTTCGCTTTCTTATCGCCACTCATAATCCTATCGCTTTGAGAAACGCCAGGGTAATTGCCTGCTGATCCCCCCCAGGAGCTAAAACCCCCCAAAGGAGATCAATCGACGTCGCTTCATCACTCAAGACAAACAGTCGAACAACCTCGATACGCCAACTTCGATACGCCAATCATGAACTCCAAAAACCAATGGGCAAAAAAAAAAAAAAAAAAAAAAAAAAAAAAAGAGGAGGGGGCTTTTTAATCGAAACACGTGGAGATCGACTCAGTGGCCTTGAGTTATTTTGTGAAAAACTACTCAGATTCTTTCTAACAAGGTTACAATTATAGAAACGAAATTTACAGCCAAAGAAATGGAAATTTTTACATCGCATTTTTATTAATGCGTTGAATGATGTCGACCACGTTTGAAGAACATTAATAGAAAGAACTACATACATAGCAGTGTATAAATAAAATAAAAAAAAAATGAACGTATAATTGTTCAAACAATACTCCAGCCAAAACAGTAGTCCATAGTACAAGATATATAATCTGAATTCAGTTGCTTTCCAAAATTTAAAATATTTTAACATTCTCGGCTTTCGCGGAAACTTTGGAACCTATTGGGTATAATCAATGAGATTGGAATTTCATATTTTCTTGCTAAAAGGAACCTTGCTAATTTCAGTTAGGCCCATTGTTCCAGCAGCTAACTTCTGTTAGGCCTATTATCAATACCTTAGTACTGTTGTACTGTTATTCCTAAAATGCAACTGTACAAGAAAATAATTAAAGTTTAGTTTTCCGTTAATAAGTTGCAAAAGGTTTAACCCATTTGTTGTTTGAACTTAAAGACCTCAATCTGCGGATACTAATGAATTAAATGAAATTCTTAAAACCAGTAAAATATTTTGATAAATTTTTTTGCGATATTTACGTTTGAGAAAGATAAGTCTAAGGAGACGGCCAATAAGTTGAGTTCGAAATCAAACAGCACGCAACTTTATAGGGCAGACCACAATCTCTGACGACTTGAAGAATATCACCGAAGACGTTCTGTCTCACTTGAGTTCTACCTTAATGATAATAGAATCCAGTGGTCTCTGATCTGTCTATTTATTTGTTTGAATTGGAAGTTCTTAATATGTTAAAAGAATTGATTAGCAAAAGTTATCGTCTGTAAAGTACAGTATAAACGCATTAGTCCGAATTAAATAGGGTCGAGCTCTGTACGGATTAGCAAAAAATTCGGATTATCGAAGGGATGCACCCTTATACATTTGTAGCCTTAGGCCAAACGGAACATATGAGACCGCTCGTATCACGACCTATTAGAGATCGGCCTCGGTGGCTCAGTGAGTTGCGTGATCGCCTTTGATGCCCGAGTACGCGGGTTCGATCCCGGCCGAGGACGACGAGGATTTTTCAGGGGGAAATCCTGAGATCACGCACTTCCTTCGGAAGGGAAGTAAAGCCGTTGGTCCCGTGTAGTCGTTTGCCGGCTGCACGTGTAAAGAACCCTTGCGAAGCAAAATTTGCGGCCCCTATAACGCCGTCCTGAAATGACCATAGCAGTTGAAAAGGACGTTAATACCAAAGAAACCAAACCAACGAAAGTCTGATTGGGCTTACCCAATTAAATTTCCAATTTCAATTTTATTTTCACATTTTTAATTTATTTTTGCAACAATGTCTAAAAGGATAGATTGTGTATTGAAGATGGAAATATCAATAAGATAGGTCATTTTGTTTTGCTTATCTACAATTGTGATTTCTGGTCTGTTAGGAGGGATAGTTCTGTCAGTAATTATAATTCTCACAATATAATTTATTTTGTTATTATGGTTATAATAAGGAGTGTTTGGTCCCTAAACTTGTTCATATTAGTTAGATATATGATATTGGCTACCTGTTATGTCTGTGTAAATAGTCTGTCACCTGAGTATTTTGCAACTGGATATGTTGTGTTGGATCGTTTTCTCTGTGATATGGCATCTCTTGTTAACCCCATCAGTTAAATCCTTGATAATGTGTTTTCTGTAGCTTACATCTTACATTGTTAATGACCTGGCCTTTGTATGACAATCATGGTTCCTTTAGTTTCTCCAAAGAGACTCCCTTCACTCACCCAAAAGTTCGACATCTTTCTGTCGACGCGTGGCTGATTCAGGTCGAAAGATGTCTGACAAGGAGTTTTTTTCCGAGCCATGATTGAAGCTTAGAGGAATTGTTGTGATATTCTGCACGTTGTTCAGATTTAAAAGTGTGTACTTATTACTAAATATTATGCGTCCCGTTGAGAGCAATAAAAGGGATACAATATTAAAAATCCATTTGAATTTGTTTTGTCTATCATAATTAAAGATAAGGGTATTTTCATGCCCATCAAATGGCAGGATCTTTTATCTTCGAATTTTTTATTCCAATGCTACTCCATAAGACTTGACAACATAATCCGCAGCATAAAACTTTTGAAGAAACCAAAAAAATTACAAAACTTTTGAAGATCGATAAAATGTTTATCATAAGATATCCATGGAGATAATCAATTTTATGTAATGGAGATTCGTTTGCATTAAAGATGAAAGATAACCCGTTTATGTCTGGAATAGAATTTTTCCCTCCTTGTGGGTGTGCCTTGAACTGAACCTTAGGGTGAAAGATAGGCGGTTTTGTTCCAGCCCCTATTTTTTTTTCTTTATTATTATTTTTTTGGACCTCGTCAACCACCTCTTGCTTCTTTTTTACTTCTTTCCACCCACCTCCAAGATTTCCTCCCCTCCTCCCCCTGCTCTTTTTGGTCGAACAGAAAGACCGATGACAAAAAAACCCTACCAGACGGAACCAAGGGTATAAAAAAAAAACTTCCATTCCTTTCTCTTTCGTTGAAAACATTTGCGAAATGAAGGAAATAAATAACAGTTCGGTTGCCCACGCGCACCTACTGTTCTCCTAAATGCCTGTCCACGTGCACGTACTTTTGGACCGGAAATAAGGAAAGACGTTTTATTCTGCCAAGTTTCCTTTCTGTTTGTTTGAGTTTCGTGGGCTGCCACAGCTATGGGATTGAGATTTTTTGTTACTTTTAAGCGGAACTCGGTATAAATTTACAATTGTCTTGACGTGTTATTTATTCGAAATCGCAAGTATTTACGAGATCTCATTATCTTTTATCCATCAGGCCTAATTTTAATGTTTTTATATAAGTTTGGTTATTTATTTTGTTTTATTTTTATAATCTAAAAAAAATTCGTAATCTAAAATTAATAATAGTAGAATCCCCCTATTAAACAAACAATCCTTTTTTTTAAACTATATTTTGGCAAACTCCTAATATATCATACCTGATAAGCTGGAACCACTGAGAATAATAAAAAGCACGAATTTGAAGAACTGCATCCAGATTGAGCAGCTCAGATACTCTGCATCACAAAAGTTCGGACTTACACAGAGATCCGTCGATTCATTTCCCGTTTTCTGGATTCATTATCCAAAGAAGTAGAGATAGTCAGGAAGACAACAGGAAGAGAGAAAGTGTAGGCCTTCGACTTTTGTAGCAACACTATTTGAAGAGGCGTATGTCTTAAATAGAAAATTAGTTGGAAGTTTCAGATTACTTTAGGAACGTTAGGTTAGCAGTAGAACCATCACACCATTTAGAATCATAATCACTCGTCAGATACCCCGTCTACATATCAGAAGAAAGCCAATTCAAAGGTGTGGGAGGGGGGTGAAAGCAAAATTTTTCTCTTTTGGATAATTTTACCTATATTCGTTAAAAGAAACTGCTCTATGAAGTTTATAGTGTCCTCTGACCAGTTGTTCCGCGATATCTGCACTCCAATAGGTAGCGAAAAAGATCTCGTGTGGTGACACATTGCATGGTCTGATAAAGTATACAGAATTATAAATTTTTTTTTTCTTTCAAAAGATAATAGATAATGAATTTGTGCAAGTTAGTTCAGCACATATTGCCTGGCAGTTCATTTTAAATGTTCATTATTCATATTAAAAAAAAGATTATGATATTTCCTGTAACGAGTCGCTGGATCTTTCAAAGGCCGATCAAGAATAGAGTATGCAATTTTAATTAAAATATATACATGTTTAGTCTAATAATGAAAGCTGTTCATCGAGATTATGAATGTTTAACCTTTTATTAAAATGTAACTGGATGATTCAAAATGAATACTTGCAGATAAATTATTCTCGCAAGATTTATGGATTATTATTAGATAAAAGATGACTGCACGTTTTATCCTGATATTACCTGTATAAATCACTAACTCGCTCACGCTAAAGATCTTTAATTATTTGTGTCAGTTATTTTGCCGAGGCCCTTTCTCAGCTGATGTATGACTTCCGCAAAGTATCGGTTTATGATAGTCAGCAATCTATAGAACATGATTTTATTTAAACATAAAAATCAAGATTAAATTTATAATATCAGTTTGGTATTAGAGTGAGCATTCAACAAAATTCGGAATTCCAGAAAAATTTCTTTTGAGTTTTCTTGTGTTATTACAAAATAGTGAAATACAATATTGAAGTCTTTAAAAACACCTTAATAATCAGACAGAAACTCGCCATTTAATTAACTAAATAAACGAAGACCATTATGACATATAAATTAAATGTTGTAGGAATTTTTTTTATAATCGCTGTAATTTTCTAGAGATCTTCTCTTTATGCAACAATGAAATTGCATTGTTAAATTTCTGTGTCTATTAATATACTGAGTATAAACAACACCACCTGTACTGAAAGTAGTAAAAACGAAAACGTCATACATTGTTACATCACCTACGGTAGGGTATTGTTAATCATGTTTCTACCAATAATAAGCCAGAAATTGTCCCTACCGCGAGGCTAACGAGAAAGACACGGCTCCGGCACTGAAAAGTTACCTGACCAAGCTAGGTCTATTAACAATTCAACCTTCATTGTTTCCAACAAAGGAAAAAACACTGATTGTTAAAATACAAGATGGAAACAGAGATGCTCGCTGATTGCATTCGGAACGATTTTTGAATATTCCAACTCTGTTGGAACTTCAACACCCATAGTGTTGTCCCCTCTAAAGCCTGTTTCACAATTAAATCGCCCGCATTTGCCCCAGCGAATCAATGAAAGTTACATTGTTAATAGACCTATCTTGGTCAGGTGACTTTTCAGTGCCAGAGCCTGTATTTCTCGTTAGCCTCGTCCCTACCGTAGGTGATGTAACAATGTATGATTTTTCCGTGAGCAGGCTTTCTCTCTAGGTGGTATTGGTTTAAAGCCAAAGAACCCTACAATACATTAATCTTAAACATTCAAACTGATCTTTCTGTACTATGAATAATTTCCGATAATATACTGCGCTAACCAGTGCACCACCAAGCGCCTCTTATTGTATCTTTTAACCATCTTCAGCCTGCGAATTAGTATCGTTTATAAGTGCACGTGTTTCCAACTTTCGGCTGTTATCTTCAGGCGTGTCCATCTGCGATTATCGAAATAGCGGAAGTTAAGGATCAGAGACTCTGCATTAAATTTTGCTTCAAGCTCGACAAAACTTCAGCTTAACTCTGAAACAAAACATTCTCTTTGCGGCCGAAAAAAGCGCGCCATTTCGCATCAAATTGTCGAATTTTTTTCAATTTCCCTTCAAATTAACCAATTCTCACTAAGTTCGTTGTAACCAACTGTCTTTTAACAGTGAAGAATAATAGGTCTATTTAGGCTATTTTATTCTCTAAGAATAGGTCTGGACTCCAGACTCTGGAGTAATAGAGGAGGTCATGATAGGAGGAATGTACAAAGAAATTTTCAATTGAACCATTTAGCTATCTATGAGGGTGAAATAGTGTCTTTGTCTTGAAGAAAACATTTGAATATTTCGAATTAAATCCATACAACATGCCCACACCGTCAAGGAAAGACGACGAATTCACAGACGACGCCGAAATGGCCACGGATGAACCGGAGGACGATTTGTTGCCAGATGCAGGTGAAAAGGATCCTTTACCTGAACCGGAAGAAGAGCCAGAGGATGAGCCTGTGGAAGGGCCAGCAGAAGAAGATCTGCCTCCACCTGAAAATGTAGACACACCACCGCCCCCACCAGAAAGCAAGAAAAAGGGTAAAAAAAGAAAAGCCAAAGAACTTGGTGAAAAGAAAAAAACTAGTAAGAAGAAAAAGAAACGAAAAATGCCGGACAGTGTGGAGAGGAATGTGTTGCAGTTCCTTAATAATGAACTAAATAGAGGCAATCCAAGTAAGCAGTATAGTGTTGCTTAATATAGCTAATGCGTTTCGTAAAAGCTACATCATCAAAGCCAAGAAGTGGTTGTAAAAAAAAAAAAACCTTCAAAACTTTTAAATTTACATCTTAAGGCCTCGTAAGGTGGTTAATGGTCGGCTCCTCGTTTAGCATATTTAATAGTATAATGGATTTCTGCCTGATTAATAACTAAAGTCTAAGTTAAGTTTCAATTGATAATTAAAGTAGGAATTATCAAATGATCTGTGCCTTTTGGGTATTGATGGATGGTTTTGAAAGATTACTGGACTCAGCCTAAAAATATTACCTTTAGTCGAATTTTTTCATGCAATAGCATATGGAATACAAGTATTTGCTCTAACTGGGGAAAGTTTTATTCTTTTAAATGAAGACTCATTCATGGATTTTTTAGAATTTTCCATTTTCCCCTTTCCGCGTCTCTAAAATTGATTTATTTGTCGGTCGAGGTAGAAAGGTGCACTGGCGATTTTCTTAAAAAAACAAATTTCCAAATTTAACCTGCTTGCGGAAGGCTTTTTTTCATTAGATTTCCTACGAATGGTATCATGAAAGATGAGGAGCGCGTTTTTTCCCCTTCCCCGAATCTTACATTTCGTTTTAAATCGTATCTGAGAGCTGAACACGGACAAATGTCGATATTATCGGTTTCCCTTTCGTCTCGTGATCCATCGCCAACCGCACGACGCATGCGCAGTGACTGACCTCCTCTAAATCTAAATCGTTTTCGAAGCTGAAAAACAACTGGCGATGACGGAAATAAATAACGGGGGGGTCATTCAAAGTTCTGCTGCGAACCCCGAACTTAGAACTTAGGGAAGTCACCGTTACAAGAGAATAATAATAAATAAACCCAATGCTATTATTTATTTTGATGAAGAAAACTATGTCAGACGCTGCCATCTTGTGACAGAATGAGGAAAATATATAATTTATTACGCGGAAATCCTGACTACCTAAACTCAATTTTTCACATGACTTAGGGGAAAGATAGTAAAAAAAAAATAGGGAACGTTTTATAAAAGTTTGCCTTATTCGACATGGCTTATTTTCAGTTATTTTTCAATGTATCGGTTTAATATCGTTCAGTGACTTTTTTGTTGAAAAATAACCGATCGGTTTTCCAATCATCAATTTTTGTATCGGACACAAGCCATGGTGCAATTTAATTGGCGCTTGAAGTTCAATTTTTCATTTAATTAGAAAGACGACGATTTCTGTTGGAGAAAAAATTATTGATGATCGTAATCCATTTTCAAATAAGCAGTTGTCTTGAGTTAGAAATATTTGCTGACAAGCTTTATTAATAGGTAATACGAGGAAGAGTCAAAAAGTAACACTCATGGAATGAGAAATCAATGGCAGCATTAAGATTAAGAAAGTGAGGAAAGTAAATAAGCTTTATAAATATCTTTTACTCAGATTATGAAAGAAAACATAACGTTTATAAAGGAATTTCTCATTAAAATACGTAAAAGAGATAACACAGGCTTATTGCGATCTAATTGTTGCATTTTGAGTCCGATGATTGCCTCTGGAGCTATTAATGGTTAATTATGAAAATAAATAAATAATCGCCGTATTAATTCGCCATCAATACTACTGAACTTAAGATACAATAAGATAAAAAGGTCAGAAAGGTTTAAAAAAAACAGGTTAGTTTCGTTGTAGACACAATAACCTAATAGATTGGTCTAAAAGCCCCTGTTAACGTCAAGTTCATGTCAGTGGCTTCGCCCTTGACTGTAAATGCATTTGTCGATCAGAATGATCAATTCATCCACTTGCAACTCATTTGCGTCACAACGGGTGAAGTTCGTTGGCCTGCTTCACTTGCCTTATTCACCTCAGTTTATCGACCTTGTCTTTAAGTTGATACAAATTCACGGAGTTAACCGAAAAGCATTCTGGGAACATCTCTTTCATTTTCAACTATTTATATCATGAGACGGGAGCTCGCGTTTCTTTATTCAGTCATAAATAAAACAAGAACGTGAAATGAATGAGATTAATTCAGTATTGGATAATTACAATATTGGGACACCTTAATTGTGTTAAAACATCTAAAAAAAAAATAGGGACGTTTATTTATAATGTCAATGTCGCTGATAAAAATGGGACGAGAGAAGGAAAGAAAAACGAGATTTAGAGAAAGCAGCTATGTTTGCCGTGGGGGTATTGTCTTTCGGATCATCCTGATAAATTGTCTCTTTTCCGGTTTCGTCGTTTCGACAGCCCTCTAGTCCAACAAACTCAATTCGATTTTCTAAAAATATATCTATAATTGCTTCAGTTATATAAGCTCCAGTCGTGCTTAAGGAAACCACAGAGCACAAAAATTAAGCATTCAGATATGTTTATTAATAGATTTAGCAATTCATTTGATTAAATAATAATGATTAGTCAATGTTTAAATCGCTTTTATGAGTTTTAATTGAGATGGAGAAGTTTAAATTTAACTCTGGTCCTTTATTAAGTTCTCTATATACAGGTTGATGCAGATAACTACAGGGCAGTATAACGGAAAGCCTACCCACTCGATTGCAGGGGCCGGCTCGACATCAAATGATAATTGGGTAATTTTATCAAAAACATGACAGTTTAGACGTTCACCCCCCTTCCCGATTGTGGAAACTGCTGGCTGCTGCAGGCCACCTTCATCTCCCTCCATTCCTCGGAAATCGAGCCCGTTATACTGCCCTGTAGTTATCTGCAACACCCTGTACGCTTTTATTTTTACATTGCTACTCTGATTTCAATTCTGTTTGCTTTTATTATGGCATGTTCTCACCGAAGAAGAATTTCCTCTAACAAGAAAATTATCCGAACCTTTACAGGGAACTCTTTGTTTGCGCGCAAGCATACCTTGGAAACGATGACGATGCGGCAAGTTGAGGTACAAAACATTAATCTTGCTGTAAAATTATTCGTCTCGAAATAATTTATAAGCATCCATGAATATTTATTTTTTTTAGTACCACGATACATGCCCCCTCATCAACAAATATTTGTATTCGACCAAGCCGGCCCTATTAGATCACTCGGCAGCCTTGCCCTCGTTTCACTCGCGAGCACATGAAGTCAGCCCCAGAACATTTGCGAAGATTAGAATTAATTAATAAAATAAAATATTAAATTAATTACTATACAGGAAATGTTATTACAGAGTATTTTTTAGAGGATGGCATTTAGCTGCTTTTAATAATCTACTTTTAAAAAGTAAGTTTGTAGAAATTCAGAATACATTCATTTGTCTTCTACTGCTGCTTCGTAGGAAGTAGTTCCATTGCTTTCATGTGAAGTGCGTATTGTTGAGTGGTGGAAGAAAGAAGTTAAGCACATTAATACAAACGCATAACACCGCTCAATCAAAAATCATCTACATAAAGAAGCCCTACGCAATCAAACATAATACATTGTTACATCACCTAGAGTAGTCCATTTTTAATCGCATTTCTACCAATAATAAGCCTTAAATTTGGACTAGTCTAGATTATGTAACAATGTATGACGTTTCATTGCATAGTGTTGGCTGAATGCAAGTACAATATTACAACTGCTTTAACTATGGCGTAACAATGAATCTTTGCATGGCTATGCGCTCAAATTTTTTCGCTTTCGCGGTTTATTTTTAAAGAAACGTAAAAGTTGCGATTTCTGGTTAATGCAAACATCAATTAAAGAATAATAAATGAAAGGTCTTAGAGGAGTTTTTTCACGCCAAACCTCAGATGTTAATATTATTGATGAAAAATAGGAAAGAAAATCCTAATTTTCATCAATAATATTAACATCTGAGGTTTGGCGTGAAAAAAATCCTCTTAAGACCTTTCATTTATTAATCTTTAACGATTATACACCAGTAGAAAAGATAGTCCCAGCCCGCGAACTGGGTACTGCTCCAGCCAGCCCTAAGGACATGTAGATAGCGTAATGCTTCCATGTCCACGTGGCGCAATTGGTTGGCGCATCTGCACGGTGAGCAGAAGGTTCCTGGTTCGATCCCAGGCTGTGGAATTTTCTTTCTTATTTTTCATCAAACATCAATTGTAACTTTTGGTGAGTAAAATATTTCAATTTGGGATGAAACTGTAAGATACAGATTCGATAGTTCCCTTCTAAGTAGACAGCTTCAGCAATTTTCTTCCATTCTTTTTGAAGAACGTTGATGAGTTCAGTAGTCCTCACTCCCAATTCATCCCATCCCAATCCAAAATAACGCCCATAATTGTTTGCGTTGTGTGGAAATGTTTTTCTCACAAAACATTCTTAATACTGAAGGTTTTTCCTCGTTATGTGTCATTCCACTAATTCAAACACTGGCCAATGAATTAGAAATATCTGTGAAACATATGTAAATTTGAACAAAATATAAGGAAACGGAATGCAGTATCTTTAATGTATCTTAATAATGTTCATTTCGGGCGTTATGCCTCCTTTATCAGCGAATGACAAGATTTGGAAAAGACAGAGAATTTATACAGAAATCGAATGATAGAATTTATACACAATGAAAAAATTAAAAAAAAAATCAAACAGAAAATAAACAACAAAATCATTTTACGATTCGTTGAACAAAAAGCTTTGTAAAATTAAGACTTAGGCGGAGATGAACGGCTTTAGTGAGGATGTGATTAACCAAAAACACTTTTAAGAAAAAAGATATTTATTAACTCCGTTTTCACTCTAAAATTATGGTCAATTTTAAAAGTGAAAATAATTTAAAAAAGAAACTGCAGTGTATAAAAGATAAAATCCCTAAAGATGAATATTCTGAAATATATAAGGTGTGATTCTTGCGATAAATATTATCTAGGCCATTCGAGGAGAAGTATTCAAATAAGAATGAAAGAACATGCTGCTTGCATTAGGAATGGGAAAGTTAGGGTGCCCAGCTTTGCTGACCACATATTAAAAGAGGGCTATTCGTATAATTCGGATTTTTTTTAAATTATTCGTTCTACGAAGGATGCTAAATTGTTAAGTTTCCTCGAATCTGTTGAAATTGCCATTCAGTCAGCTACTGAATAACGATGCTGTTTCTATGTCAGTTGCTGATTGATGCCCCTAGCTCAACAAAATCAACAAAAATTTTATTTTTCATTGTGATTGGCTATGTATCATTTGATGTCTGTATAAATTCTCGGTCTTTCCAAATATTGTCCCTCGCTGATGAAGGAGGCATAGTCCCCGAAATGTACATTCGAATCATTAAATATAGTTCGTTATGGATTCATGGGTTCCTTCTAATTTATTCATATTCTGATCAAGTTGTTCATAATGTGAGGCTTCTATTGTTACTTGTATTATATGTAAAAATTTGTTTTAGTCCGTTTTTATGCAAAATAGTTTGAAATCATATGATTAAAGCATTTATTTATCACCTATTTAAGAAAGAGTTGAATGAATCTAATCATGGAACTTGGATCAGCATGGGGAAATAGAAGGATCCCACTGCTTTGAAAAGCGACGCATTATGGGTGCTCGTCTATCTGAGGCCACGATTAAATTAACGAAGCAGCTGAATTGATTCTCGAAAGGTGGATATCAATGGATATTCAACCGTTGATGAACAGATCCACACTATTTGTCAAAATTGGTAACTGTGCCTCAAAAACAGACACCCATGAGTGAAACCATCGTCGTTTAAAAGAGGGCAATACCAAACATACTTTAACCAAAGCTGTTCCTAACTCTTATCTGGCAGAACTATGCGCCGGAAATTGAAACAGGTCCATATCGACAGTTGCATGCCTGTACGAACACCCCTGATTTCTGCGTAGAACAGGAAAGTTTATCTACAGTACAACAATGTAATTATTCATCGAGCACGGTCGGTTTTGTAGAAGTTTAGCATCGTTTAATATGTACGAAGATGACTTCTATCATTTACCCTTCTTGCCCCAAAGCCCAGATCTCATAGAAAATGTTTGGGACATGTTGGAACGTCATGTTCGACAGCAAGTTCCTCTTCCAACAAATATCGAGAGAAGGGAATATCTGATAAACGTCTATTGACTTAGAACTTATTCAACACCATATTTCTCTGTCATCTCGCTTTAATTCGGGTGTGTGTATAATATTCCTTTTTAATATAAACCATCCTGCTCTTTTCAGCAACATCTTTTTCGTTATAGTGATAAGATTAAATTTAAAAAAAATCATTATCCTTATATGGGATCGATTGCCTATATTGACCCGGTAGCCATAGCCCTTTAACGTAATGGCAATATATAAGCATTGTTCCACAATTGAATCGTTTACATTGAAAGTTAAACGAGTTGGGGCAATTCTGAAACACAGGACTACAATCTTGTCACAAATCAGATTAAATATTTATTTTCGTTCATGTTTGTTTTCTTGCTATTCGTAGAGGAAGAGTGAAAAAATGAAAACTACGTTCGAACTGAATCAATGCTAGCAGACTGCAGGGAAGCCACAGGGTGGGCGGAGTTTTTGTCTTCTTGAGATCGAGAGAGCGTCGAAGTAATTGAATGAAGTTAAAAATAAATTTTACAAAATTTTGAACCTATTTAGAAAATTCGTTTAAATAAGAACTGCGATGGGTTTCATTAATGTTTTGTTAGGAGGACGCGAATGATAAAAGGGGGGCTTCTGAATATGCGAACTGCGTTTCCAATCTCGTTTCATTTTCAAATTTTCTCTTTTGCCATTGACAAAATTCCTCGACGGGGGCCCAAGTGGGTGTAATTTGCGTGGCGTTTACATTCATTCTCTGTTTCACAAAGGCAACGGCAGGGGAACGTTATTGAACCGACGGGTCCCATTGTTCGTCGTAGCACGAGATTTCGCCACGGGATCCCTCCACCGTCAATAGTGGCCGGGTGGGGCGCACGTCGGGTTTGATCAATCCGAAAACAAAAGACAATCAATTAACACGTCCTTGGTTCGCACTTGGAATGGTATTCACAATGATCGACTGCGGCGTTCGCGCTTGGGGTCATAGACCGGAAGACGGGGTCACGCCTACATGCCTTTGTAGGACCCGAGCTAAGAAACAATGGACGGCGGATGATGATGATAGCAAGGAAGAAGGAGCGCTACTGAATACACCCAGCGTGTCCTTCACTTACTAATTACGTGACGTCACGCTCTATCCCCGATCATCGGAATGATCAACGAAAATGTCATTTAACGCCCCGAGCTATTTGTGACACGAATGCAATGAACCGTGTTGTTGGACTTGCCTAAATCAAAAACAATCATTCGACCGACTCGCCCGACCTTCAATCGAATCGATGCGTTTTATGGAGAAATTAATTAAAGGGAACCGCTCTCCAACCGGTTATTGCATTTCGTTAAAAGAATTTTTCACTTCCAATTTACAATCCTGTTATTCATTTTATTCATGGAACAAATAATGGAACTAATTAAGTGCACCCGACAATTAAATGTTTATCTGAGTGGGCACAAATATTTAGCCATTCGTAACTGCCAAAACATAAAATTTTGTTTACAATGACAGATAAAATGTTGAAGACTTAAATGCCGTAAAAACTCTTAGAATTTAACATTCTTAATACAGGATGCGTAGGAGCGAATTATTTATTCAAAAGGTGTTTGAACGAATTAGACTAAATTCAACAACAAAAGCAATACGTACTTAATTAATTAAACGCAAAAAGCTACTTATAATAATGTACGCTTGGTCTGTACGTTTATCTACTGTTTGCACGATAACTTTAAAACGGATTGACTTTTTCCTATTATGTTTTCGACAATATGAGCATCAAGGTCTAAGCTCGGCTGTTATCAACTTTTCAGGCTTTTTCGTGGATCCCTTCAAGTCGATTGCTCTAACAGTGACCGTTAAGAATACCAAGATGACCTAACCTTATGATAATGGCATGTCATATAACAATCGATTTGTAAAAACGATTCAAGAATGAATACACTGTTATTTTCTGTTTATCTTTTAAGCATTATTGACATGGGTATGCGCACGTGAGGATCACTTTGTCGCTCTTTCTTGGAATGTTTGCAAGATTTTATTAAGTAGCGGAAGAATGAAGCTTATTTTTGGTTTTACAAGGTCCGTCTGTCCTCTTCATAATTTCTATATTTTTTGAGATAGAATGTTGAAATTTGGAATGTAGTTTACTGTGAGCATATCCTACTTCACTATTTAGTTTGGTTTTGATTGGCTGACTGGGCTCCTAGTTCCGGGAATGGGAGTTAAAGGGGACCATCTGGTCTATCTAGTAAAGGAGTGAAATTTAGTACGCAGATTCCTCGTATATATTACTATTAAGTTTGGGCCAAATACCCCGTTGGGATTGGCGTGGTGGGAGTATCAGTGACGTGACCTTTAGAACTAAAAATGTTTTCAAATGGCAATATATGCCATGTGATATATCATTCGATCGGAAATGATGAGAAACAAAGGAAGATAGAACTCGTTTACATTTTCTAAATACTAGATTAGAGAAAGTAATTTTTTGATAAAAAATACGAGGGTTAAAAAATGCGGGATAAAATCTAGATGAACTCAGAACTTCCACTACTTTCCTATACCCTCCTCGGGGAGAATTAATTTCTTGTTTGTTAGTAATTCCGGTGTTTATTTTCAGCGTGTTTGCATAAGTCTGGCCATGCAGTAGCAAATGCACTTATAAAAGATAATAGCACACCAATGGTTGAAGAAAACGTACGAATTTTGTTGTGACAGATATCGTGGCTTCCAAGAGACTCAGATCTTCTAACTGCCTCCAAATCACTTCATGGAACTTTTTCCTTTTAGGTTATGTAAAAGATAAGGTTTACGTCCCTTCTTCGCCAAGAGAGCTTCATGAAAGAATCACGGATGTACAGAGTAGTTGCTACCATCAACGTTTATAGGTTAAAACGTGTTTGATATGAGCTAGATTGCAGGGTTGATGTTTGCGAGTCACTTGGGAAGGATATTTCGAACTTTTGCAAGGTAGATAACAATTTAGATATTTATTCGCTTCAGTCATGTCCCCATTCCAATTACGTAACTCGGCCCAAAAGCTAGTGAGCTTCGAATTCCCGGAGAGCAATATGTAAAACCTGTATGTTGGAATTGTCGTTTTTATTTTGTTTTTGTGTAGATACATGGAATTTCATTTTTGCTAAATAAAAGGAGTATGACGGCTTCCCTATAATAATACCAGTTCATAATTCAAAGCATCAACGTGTTCGATTTCTTTCAATCTGAACTAATAAAATGTAGCTTTTGGCACAATTTATAACCAGAACTTATGAACCTAAACAGATTTATAATCTTAAGCATAAAAAACAAGACAACATATATAAAGGAATCTGAAAAGGACATAATAATAAGATACTCCATTGCTGACATCTAGCAGGTTCAAAGATCAAGGGTATTCTTTGTTATCAACATTGAAGAAGGGATATTGCAGGAATGAACATTGCTCCCGAAGACCCACGAAACAGCAAGACACAGGCCGCAGAAGGAGCTGGAAAAAAGACTCTTCGTATAGAAGTCTATGCACTTGGATATTGTGGTTGAGCAGCGGTCCATAAATCTCTCATCAAGGAAGAATTCAGTTCAAGCCCCTACGACGGTGTAAGGACTACTGGAATTAGACATAGGAGCAATGCCGGCGAGTGTTATGCAGTGGCGAATCACGATTTACGCTTTTTAGGTCGGAAAAGTTTGGTGGTTACCATCAGAACCTCCAGCGTGGAGTGAACAGCGCCCAATGAAGTATGGTGGTGGTGGCGTGATGGTAAGGGTTGTTTCAGCTGGTTCGCGATCGTCGTGCATGGAAACATGAATTCCGAGGCATACAGAAAATCTCTACTTTCTGGACAATTCAGTACTCTCTACGTTGAGGTAGCTCTATGGGAACGATGGCTGTCTCTTTCAGGATGACTGCCACCTGTCATGTTTCCAGAGCTGCACTTCAATGATATGAGGAAAATCAAGTTTCACGGATGGATTGGCCTGCGCAAAGCCCGGACCACAATCAGTAGAGAACCTGCAGGACGAATTTGAACGACGGTTGCGGGCCCGACCTTCTTCATTGTCGGGGTTGATCAATGTACACCAGGAGGAATGGCGAAATAGTCCGTTTACTGGAATCCAAGGACTTGCAGATAGTTTTCCCCAGAAAGGTTGATGTTGTAATCGCTCCACGTAGTTTGAATAAATTCTGTTGTTCCATTACCCCTTAGTGTCCAATCACTTTCTTCCACATAGTGTACAAAACATCGAAGCTGCTCACGTCCTGCGTTCGATACGACCAGCTGATCAGTCTGAACGGGGTTCATCCAGATTTTCCGTCTTTCGGAGAAGCAAGGGCTAAAATAGTGTTGATCCGGGGAAAGTCTTCACTCAACTGCCAGGACCCTCCTTTCACTTGAAGCACAGGAAAGGTCGACAGGTCCACAACCAATCGGACACAGAAGCACTCAAAGCCTCTCCACCATTGTAATACACAAGCGAGGAGCTGCATGACTTTCGGTACATCCCTCGCAGTTCCTTAGTCATTTTAACTCTTCTTTTCAATTTTAATGAAGTTAAGTGAAGCATATAAATTTTTAACTTTTAACATGACTATAGTTTATTCCTCAAGTGATTCTTAGCTGAAAACAAGCCTTTTTTCAAAATGTATTTAAGACAGAAGTTAAAAATTTCTATTAATATTTTAATGAGTTTTAATTCCTCTCTAATTGGCCTTGGACATTAAATAAACGATATACGTGAAGAAAAGGCTGAGCTCTAACTCAAGGAAAGCGCAATTGTATTTGTTTCGTCGTTTGAATGACATACTCGTTTTACATTTCTTATATTTTTATTGAAGCGTACACACTGTTATATAGGATGAATACGAGAGTCTGTAAATTTGAAGCTTTGAATTCACTTTGAATTTTACTTTCGTCATAATGTTAACTGTATGAACCGATTACTTAGTATTCACACGCTGCCAAGAAGCTGAAAGTTGGCAAATATTTTCGCACATCTTTCGCTACAGGTCGTGATCTCTGCAACAACATTGCCAACCCTGTAGTATACGCCTTTATTAGAAGACGGTTTTGTGAATGAAAATATTCAAATTTCCTTTTAAAGAGCAAATAAAAAACTTTAAAATATTCCAAAGGGTGGATGTTCGCTTCATAAGCGAGTTGAGGGGGTGATGGAAAATGCGTGCGCCTTCGCCTATATGAAAATCAAGGTATGTGACAGGTGTCAGGTATTGAGCAGAAGAATTTCCTATTAAAATGACTGGACAACGAGCGTGGCATGGTTTCTCGCGTGACTCTGCCAACTCCTATGTAATTGAGATAAGAGGACTTCATTAAAGATCCCGTACGCAGGAGAGGAGAGAGAGAGAGAGAGAGAGAGAGAGAGAGAGAGAGAGAGAGAGAAGGGGTGGGTCGGTGAAAGGAAGGAAGAAGGTGAGGGAAAGCCATCGGCGTGCTTCTCCAGCCCACGTGAATAGCGCGCCACCTTAAAAGAGGCTTAGCACTTTCACACACACTTCCGCCCACCAGCGGATTAATGGAAATCGAGTTAATTGAGCGCAAAGCTGAAGGGCTAAAGCATTTCAATGGAACTTCATTTTAGGAGTTCTCCGCAAAATGAAACAATTGTAAATATGGACATGTTCTTAATAACGATAAACTGACGTTCTGAAGACGGGAATCAGAATATGTTCTTCCGGTATTTCATTTCGCTTTTCCTTCTTAGGTAAATGTACTGTATTTGACAATAATATATAGAGAAGAAATGACTTTAAAATTTCCTTCAGAGATTCTCCCAAGCAGTATAATCAAATTCTTTCATATACACAATATTTATTTGTAAAATATTTGGATTTAAAGTATTTAGCACTTACATTAAATCCGGCTCATTCTGGTATTTTAAAGTCGAAACTAAAATTCATAAATAATTAAGAATATACCAATTCTTCATTATGGATGCTTGAAGTAGCTTTTTTTTTTGATATACGTTAATTAATGGAGTAGTAATTTATGTTTATTAGGAGCTACTTATAAGAATGCACGCTTGATCTGTACGTTTATCCGGCTATCCGCCGTTTACACGATAACTTGAAAACGGATTAACTTTTTCAAATTCTTTTTTCATCAAGGTCTTATCTCGGCTGTATCAACTTTTCAGGATTTTTCATGGGCCCCTTCAAATCGAATTCTCGTGCTTAAACAGTGACCATAAAGAATACAAGATAATGGCATGTCATATAACAATCGATTCCTCAAGAATGAATACACTGTAATTTTCTGTTTGTCTTTTAAGCATTGTTGACGTGAACACGATTGCTCAGTTACTGATAATCACGGTCTATAGCAATGACGTATATTGTTATAGATAGACTCCGAATCCTATTGTTGTAACTTGAAGCAAATTGGGAAGCTCCATGCCCAGAAAGTGAGTGAATCTGATGCAAAACACATGGCTAAACACGAGAGTAGCTGATTAATAATTCTTTCACACGCCGATTACGGAATGATAAGTTTATCTTTTCGTTTACTTTGTATTTGAAGTATTTTATTATATTTTATAAACAATTTTTCGATCCTGGTTTCAATTTCAATTTCGTTTCGATTGTCATTCAGTAACGTATTTTCATTTTAGTTATGTATTTTTGATTTATTTTTGTGGAAAATGATTCCTGATCCTTTTTCTTGTCTCTTTGTACAGTTGTACGCAGTTTTGCTTTGAGGAATGGTTATGAATTAATTATTCCTCAGGCCCAAAATCTTCAGAAACAAAGCAGCCAGACAGCTAATTACTCCACGGCTCACTCCTGCCCAGAACTATCATGGCTCAATTTGCTTCACTTTTTGCCGTTGTTAACAATAGGATTCGGAGTCTATCTTTAATATACGTCATTGGTCGGCCCTGATTCGATCTATGCGGCACCTGGCGCGATCTGTTTTCTTTAGCTTCTCGAAACAATGGAAAATGGCCGAAGCTCGATGACCATGAATATCTATAGACCGTGCTGATAATCAAACTATAAATAAATAAAGGAGAATATGTGAGTTCGTCCAACGCCACCTAAAAAACAAAGCCTGCTTACTGCGTCATTAAACGAGGGCCGTAGCCCACGAGAAAGACAGGCCTGGGAACTCAAAAGTCACCTGACCACAGTAGTCTGAGCAACAATCCAAGCTTCAATGTTTCCAACAAACGAAAAAATACTGATTGTTAAAATCCAAGTTGGAGACAATGAAAGTTGGATTGTTGCTCAGACTACTACGGTCAGGTGACTTTTGAGTGCCCAGGCCTGTCTTTCTCGTGGGCTACGACGAGGGCTGACAATCTAATCTTCATTGTTTATAACAAACGAAAAAACACTTGTTGTAATCATTGTTTTTTCCTTTGTTGAAACAATGAAGGTTGGATTGTCAGCCCTCGTTTGATGATGCACTCAGCCAACGCCTTCTATAAAGAAAGCCTCGGCACAGAAACGTCATACATACATTATTACATCATCATAAGTCGACCCGTATCCGACGAAAAAGACAGGCCGCGGCGCGGAAAAGTCACCTGACCAAGATAGGTCTATTAACAATGCAACTTTCATTGTTTTCATGTTATATTTTAACAATCAGTGTTTTTTCCTTTGTTGGAAACAATGAAGGTTGGATTATTAATAGACCTATCTTGGTCAGGTGACTTTTCCGCGCCGGGGCCTGTCTTTTTCGTAGGCTACGAAGTCGACCGTAGCCAACACCACCTAAAGACAAGGCCTGGGCGCTGAAATTTCATTTCATTGTTACATCACCTCAGTAGGGAAAAATTAGGGCTTATTATTGGTTAAAATACGGTTAACAATTTCCTACTGAGATGATGTAACAATGTAATGAGGTTTCAGCGACCAGGCCATATCTTTAGGTGGTGTTGCCGTAGCCCACGTGAAAGACAGGCCCTGGCCGTAACCAGTGAGAGAGAAGGCCTCTGCGATGAAGAGTAATACATTGTTACATCATCATAGTTAGGGCAAATTTATGGCTTATTATTGGTAGAAATACGAATAACAATGCCCTAAATATGATGATGTAACAATGTATTACGTTACATCGCAGAGGCCTTCTCTCTCTCTCAGTGGTTACACCCTGGCCAACGCCTCCTAAAGATAAGGCCTGAGCGCGAAAACGTCATACATTGTTACGCATTTTAGGGCTTATTATTGGTAGAAATGCGATTAAACGTATCTTCGGATGATGATGTAACAATGTCTGACGTTTTCGCACTCAGGCCTTATCTTTAGGAGGCGTTGCCCTGGCGCGGAAAAGTCACCTGACCATTTTAGTCCAAGCAACAATTCAATCTTCATTGTTTCTAACAAATGAAAAATTTCTGATTGTTAAAATCCAAGATGGATTTATTTCGTTGATGTAAGATAATTCTTAGAATACAAGTTACTATATTTCTGATTTGTTTAGATGATGGCGGCTATTTCGGTTTTATGACAACAGATGGCAATGCTTACCCGGGTAATTTTGTCTCTTTTCGCCATCTTTATTGTCGCCACTTTTTTCATGATATGGGTCAGCCTGTATAATCTCGGAAGCCTTGTTCGGACTAAGATGATCAGGTGACTATTCCACGCCAAGGCCTGTCTTTCTCGTGGGCTTCGAAGTCGACCGAATTTAGGGCTTATTATTGGTAGAAATCCGACTAACAAAGGACGAAGTGTGATGATGTAACAATGCATGACGTTTCAGTGCGGAGGCTTTCTTTATAGGAGGCGTTGACTCAGCAAGCAGTGAGCAGGCCTTGTTTTTTAGGTGGCGTTGGTTCGTCACACGAAACAATTTGAATGTGCGAGCTTTGCAACAGTATTAATTGAATTTGAAACTAATTACCGTGCAAACTCGCACGGATAAAATCTTGTAAATGAATAAGTGTATGTCTGTAATAAAGAAAATAAGCCAGAAAGTGTGGATAAGATGATATGCTAACCAAGAAACAGTGAAAAATGAAAAACGTTGAAACAGTGGATGAACATTTTTTAAAATTCTTTATCTTATTTGGACGTTATCAAATCTTCAACCATCGTTATGTTCATAATTACAAGCATTACGGCTCTCAACTTTAAACAAGATATTCCAAATTGCACATCAGGCTTTCTTCAAATTCCATTCTTCAAATTCAATTCGTTCATCATTTTTCAACACTTCTTTCAAAACATTCTTCAGCTTACGCAACCATAACTCAGGTTCTTCACACATCTACCATCCATTGTTCATCTACAAATGTTGAAATCTTTTTTTCTTTACACGTTTTCTTCAGCTTCTGCAAACGTAATCTTCCAGTTCTTCATATTTCATCCATCGTTCATCTGCAAGTTCTTCAATTTCCTTCAAAACTCTCATCCTTATTTATTGGTGAACATTAGCTTATTATTTATTATTATTTTATCTTTTCATTTATAAGGAGTAAGCATTCATTAAACAATATTAATTTCTGCGAATCTGCACTTATTTAACTTTCACAGTGTCCGTGGCAAAAAATATTAATTAAGAAATTATTTCCTATGTAATATCTAAATTTTGGCCGACATTGGAAGCATAAGTAACATGAAATAAAATGTATTAATGTATTACTTAAATTTATTGCTGTTAACCTATACTGGTGGACAAATGTTTGGGATAGGTGTGTTTTCTAAGAAAACAATTATTTAGGGATTTTATTGTTATGACACCATTTTAGTTAATATTGAATACGTATATCAAAATTGACAATTGAACAATTGATCTTTTAATTTGTTTTTAAGTTATATCCAAATAATGCAAATTATACTGATCAAAAGTTTGAGTAACAGGTAAATAATCATCAAATATTATTATGCACCGTAATTATTCAAGACAATGATGATTGGCGAGAATAAGCATATACAGAGTGTATCTAAACTAGTGATGTCATGATCCGGATAATTCAGAAATCCGAGATCCGGAACCGGATGTTGGTCAGAAATCCGAGATCCGGAACTTGGATCCGAGAACTCTGATCCGGATCTTGGATGCGAGATCTGATATCCGGATCTTGGATCCGAGATCCGAAAATCGGATCCTAGACAGGAAATTGTGTATATGCAAACTTTTTCTTAATACGCATCCAGCGAAAGGATCCGAAATCCGGATCCGACATCCGAGATCCGAAATCCGGGTCCGATATCCGAAATCTGGATCCAAAATCCGGATCCGATATCCGAGATCCGGATACGGACCCGGATCCGGATATTTCTAGATCCGAATCCGGATATTATCAGATCCGAATCAAAGATACGGATCCAACGGACATCATTAATCTAAACGGTCTGTACAAACTTGGAGGGGAGGTAGTATGGGTGATTCTAAGCAAAAAAATTCATATGAACATGGGTCCAAATTTGAACGATGACTAAGATATGAACAGAAATAAAAACGCCGCTACCAAGATCAACAAGTTAATAACTCAGGTTCTGTAAAGCCTAGATCGAATTCCAACGAGAAGTTTCCGAGTTATGCACTCAAAATTGTAGCAAGTGGTGGTTAGTACTCACAAGTGAACACGTGTTATGATTTTGAATGAGTAACTCGGAAATTTTTTTTGGAATACGATCAAATTTTTACGGCATACAGTTTTTTTGTACCCTGTTATTCCTCCAAATTTCATTAATCTAGGCTTTATAGAACCTGAGTTATTAAATTGTTGATCTTGGTGGCGGCATTTTTATTTGTGTTCATATCTCAGTTATCGTTCAAATTCGGACCCATGTTCATATGAACTTTTTTGCTTAGAATCACCCATACTACCTCCCCTCCAAGTTTGTACAGACCGTTCAGATACACCCTATATAATTACTATTCTTACATGAACATTGTAAATTCAGTAAACTTTTATATTGTGAGTTCTACAAAAAGTTGTAAACCAACTCAGTTTATGCTGTTAACTCATTTAAATGACGCTAAAAATATTTTAAAAAGCAGTAAAAATTAAATAATTTTACCCAAAAAAAGTGTTAAATTTTCTAAAAATATGGTAATTCCAATGAAAACTGGGTTAAATATTTTGGAAGCTGCGTTAATTATTTTGAAAATTGCGTTAAAGCAAATCCAAAAGCTGTAAATTGCGTGCTAATACTTCCCGGGTTTGACGATAGATGGCGCAATATTCCAAGTTTCGTTCATAACGTTTTTAATCGCAGTCGTAGCAGGGTCCCCCATCTTTGACAAAGGTAAAATGAATCTCTGCGAATCTCATCGAATCTGTTCTGAATCCCATGTTTTTGAATCCTGAATCTGACTTCTCAAACCGATATGTCGAACGAGATCCTTGTAAAAAACGAGACGAGAAAACTGTTCCTGCTTTTGGCTATGGGAACGAGTCAATCTGTGAAGAACGAGTGGCTGTCTGGTTGAGCCTTTCCATATCCGTTCATTTGTTCATTCTTGTTGTGTGAATGTGGTTGTGAAGATAATATTAGGACAAGATCTGCACGATATGGAAGATTGTAAAGTGTTTAATAAGCTTTACAAAACATTTGCAACCATCTTTCGAGATTTGTGTGAGAAGGGGTCCTCTCGACGTGTGAACTCTTGAGGCCGCTTCAAACATCTTTTGCAATATTGACGCAATTACTGCGACAATAATGTCATGTTCTGTACAGGCAAACCGTTCATTTCCGGGCATGTGCTCATATGTGATTTTTTTGTTCCTTGTCTGGAGGAATCACCTTTTGAAGTTTGTCCCTATTATTCTAGTTCTCTCTGTGTAAGCCAATCTCAATGCTAGCAGTGTTGGAAACTCCGTTAAGAACAATACCATAGTCTAGTTTCTTCACTGACAAAAAATTTTGTTTTGTCATAGCGAAATACCCTAATAAGCGTCTGTTTATTTTGAAATTTAAGCGAGTAAATCTCGGTTTAATCATTGAATCTAAGTAAATCTTACACGAATCTCTGAATCCCATAGTGGATCTGTGAATCTTTGGAGGATTCCGGGAATTCTGACAAATTTTTGAATCCGTTAACAATTCCCTGAATCTTCATCAAATTATCGAGATTCATGAATCTTTGTCATCATTTGGTTGAATGTCATACCCCTCGCCCTGGTCGTAGCAAGTAGTAGCCAACGATATGAAATGAGTAGATCGCTTATTTGGCCGCCATCTTTGGGGCAATTTGAAGGCGGCGAAAAGTGGAACTAATCTCTATTGTTAGTGTAGGCAGAGAGCAATAATGGGCGCCATTACTGTGGTTGGCAGAACAACATCGCCAGCCAAAGCGCCATTACTATATATCCGCTTTGTCGCCAGCTGAGAAAGCACCCCCCCCCCTACCAACATCGCGCTTGTAGTCTTAAATTTCTTAAGCGACCTCTCCCAAATTTAGATGCTTTTTAATAAATGCTATATATAATTTCATAAATATCTCTAAACATTCATTCTGGTATCACTGAAACGACGGTAACATGGTTGAATATCGACATCTTTTATGTATCAACAACAAAGATGACCAGGATTTTTACATGAGAAAAAACATTCTAAGACGCAGAAAGATAAAAACACACCTGTGAAACGTCAGTGGTGAACCTTTAATATATCTAGTACTACAATTTAAAGCTGGACAAGAAATCGGCATTGAGTTTTACTGTATTTGTCTACGCAAGCTTCAAACGTAAACATACGATGAAGGCCATTTTTTGCCAACCAAAGCAATGGCCGACAGGCTTTCAAATGGGGATGCGTTGGTGGTGCTGAAAGCAGCTCATGAGCGATCTACTCATTTCATATCGTTGGTTCTGCCATAATTCTGCGCCTACACTAACAATAGAGATTAGTTCCCCTTTTCGCCGCCTTCAAATTGCTCCAAAGATGGCGGCCACATAAGCGATCTACTCATTTCATATCGTTGGTAGTAGCAGAAGTGAAAGCATCACCGATTATTAATAAAAATGCATACTTTATCATCAAATTAGGTATCTTCACCCTACGTATTAAACATCTTATACTAGTACTTGTATGTTATTCTATTATTAATGTGACCTGTATATAGAGATCAGTGCTAAAAACTCAAGTACGTTTTGCAAACAAGCTAACGGTAAATTACGTTAATGGAGGTGCATGACGTCAGAATCAAAACAAACTTTACTTCCGGCTCTAACAGAACATTTCCGCTCCCTCTTCAACCCTATGTGACTACAAAAATAAGGGATTGTACACATTAATTGGATTTAAAGCGCGCTTTTTAAATATTTTTATTGTAATGGGGTGCGGTTGTTGTGTGTTTAATTGTTCTAATTCTGCAAAGACAGGCTTTAAAATGTTCCGAGTGCTTTATAATGAAGATAGGAAACTAAAATCAACCGAAAAAAAATCACGATGGGAAATTATGGATGCCTTTAGTGGGCGTTCGCGTCTATGAAAAGCATTTCATTACAGGTACTTTCTAATTCAGTTTTATTTTTATTTATTTATTTTTTTATATGAACTAAAAGCTGTAATTTAACTTTATGGCTGAGATAGGTCAACCTAATAATGATTTCAAGCACGTTGACTACGTGCCGTTTTTATTATTGACATGCAGTGAAAGTGAGGATAGAAATCGTGATCTTGTCACAGCAATATTGTTAAGGTAGCAATATTTTCGATGTAGACATGTTTTACGATGTATCATTGTAATTGCAGTCATTAAAATGGATTAATTTTTCAGTTTCTTAGATTTAATGAAATGAAAGATGTAAATTACAAAAGAGAACTATCATCACTAGCCAATTGAATGCCTCATGTTTCAGAAGATAGGCCTATGAACAATGCAGATATGACCATACTGAATTTGACAAATTGATAACTATCCACGGATCGATAAGCTTTTAAAGCCTGCTTATCAAATACAGGTTAAGAAATGGATAAAGTAATGGAAAATATCCCAAAGATGACTTGTATGGCGTTCATATCCAAGTCATAGGATATTATCATGGAATGGATCGAGATTCTGAAGAATGTTACCATTGCTATAAAAACATAATTAAACATAAAAACTTTAACATGTTCCGTTTAAATATATGAATATTTTTATATTCCGTAAAAATAATATTATTGTAATTTTCTGATTGGTCGTCCTACTGTATAAAGTCTGCCTTTTGCCTCATGTACTCTGTATTCCGCATACGGGCTAATAAATTGTTGTGGACAAGAGGTTGTTTATTCTTCTTTAGTATTACGATTATCCACAGTTCCTCGGTTTGATTATTTATGAATTTGATTACAGAAACTATTTTTACATACTTCTATAATGTAATTAACCCTCTTACCGTTGATCCGTTATCGTCACACAACCCGTAGCCTCTTATCGGTGGCTACCAACGAGATAGAATACATAGAGTGGCTGTAGAGCCGCCATAGTTGAAACCAATTGAAAGTCTTTTTTCTTTAGTATAATGGGCGTGGCAGATCTTAACTAAAGCATGGCTTCCTATGGGCGTAGTACAGGACCCCATGACTAAACCAGCGATTTTCAAACCTCGGGTGTGCCGCAAAATATTTTCATTGACAGAAAATCAAATTAAAGCCCTTTAAGAGATTTAATAATCTTTTTATTTCAAATTACATTAAGTTTTGTTTTGTTTGTGGTAATAACAAAATCCTAAATGGCTGTGATAATTTTAGTCAGCTGCGGAATTTGAGTCGAGGAACAATAAATTAAAGCTACTGTTTATTTTATTTTTAAGCATTATATGTGACAAATATTTTTTTAAATGTACAATTAACATTTCATATTTTAACAGGGTTTTTTTAATTTTTTTATTTTTTATTTTTTATTTTTTTAATAGTATCAGCTTATATTGACCCTTGAATATAAAGAGTTACACATTTGCCTGGTAATTTTCAAAAGATACTGATTTACACAAGTGATTCATTCTAGAGGTAAAAATACTGGCTAGCGAGGAGGGGGGGGGGAGACGCCGCGAAGACCAAATATGAGAAACGAGGTGATAAAAATGATCATCATGCCCCGGGCGCCGTTGACCCTCGCTAGGCCACTGCCTGCGGTTTATTTGGGAACCCTAAATAGGTAAGAAATGAAGGGTATACGAAACGCCTACATTAACATAACTTATTTGTAATATGAAATAAATGTTGTTTTATCGTTTCGATTAGTACAGTTGTACGCTGAACAAACTGCAGGCATGTTCACGTTCTATTACAAAAAAAAATAAAAAATCCTTTACGAAACTCAAATAAAACCTCGACTTTATGCCACCAGAAAACAAGGTAATGCTATCTGCTCCAACACGTAACTGACTTCGCTATACTAAAGAAAACATGGCGGCCGAGTTTGCTGCTGGTCGCCGCGAAGGGCGCTGTTTCCAATGGGACAGCCACTCTATGTATTCTATCTCGTTGGTGGCTACGCACAAGCACGCTAAGCCTGTTTTGAGTTTTAACATTAATTAATCTTTGCTTTATATCAGCTACTTTTTGAAAACGAATTTTACTTGGAAAATTATGATTTTTAAAAAGTATAAATTGATTTCTTTATCTTCGTTTCACGTTGAAACGACCAAGATATGCAGGTGCGAACTTTGGGCCGGAAGTGAGGAATGCGGTTTGTAAACACCGGAAGTTACATTCACCTATATATAAAAGGCGCTTCCCTGGCATTCGCATATCCAATACTATTGCCGTACGAGTGGAACAGAATGTAGCTTGAGTTGTCATTCCACAAACACCAGTAGACTCTGGCAGCCTTGTTGTTTGTTTTGTGTGTGGGTACACATCCTTCCGCAAAGTGTTGCAATGAACATGACTCCTGTTGCCTATTGGAACTTCTTGTTGGTGACATGAAGTGGTTTCTTGTGGTTTTTTATGAATCTCTCGCTTCAACAGCCGTCGATCGCATTCATTGAGTTTTGACGATCGTTCGATGCCTGTAATGTTCCATTTCTTTACGATATCACCAAAAGTTGAGCCTGATTCTAACATTTTTTTCGGAAATTTCAAAAATAGACATGCCCGCAAGATGGCACCTGATCATTACTCTTCTCTCAAAGTCACTAAGTTTCCTTAGTTTATCCATTCTACACCTATAACAAACTTATGCGAGCAAGCTACCACACCAACATTATAAAACCACATCGGCTGTTTGTGCGAGCATGGGTTCCAACGCTAAAGTCAGATTTCATGTAAATTTGGAGGTACCAGTGCCTTTATTGTCGGTAGTGTACAATTTAGTATAACTTACACTATCTACTGAAAAGCAGTCGGACACTTTCTATTTTAGACGTTTTGCGAATATCTAGAAAAATATTTGACGAATTATCCTGAAACTTCAGTTACACCTCAATTATTTCAGTGAAGATTTTGTCCCGAAGGCAAATAGGGGACCATCATAAAATTGAACAAAAAAAATAATGTTTGGGATCACCTTGTAAAAAAATGCTTGAAATGCGTTCTAGCTGTAGCATATGATTATGAGGCTTCTTTTACTTATGAAGTTTATATGCCTATAAAAAGCCAAGATGAATCAATTTGCCTTCATATCAGCGTAAGGAGAAAAAGTTGATACTGGTGTCCGGTCCAAAAATAAAAATTCAGAGAAAACCTTTTACCGTTTTGTTTATTTTTGAGAGCAACTGAAATTCAACTCATTCTATCGGCAATATCTTCCTGAATTTTCACGACATTTGCTTGGGCTTTTTATAACAGTAGCTCTATACATTTGGCTAATAAATTATGCAAAAGACATTATGGTACCGCTTGCGCATGCGCAGTTAAACATTATTTAGTAAAAATGCTCATATTTCATCAAATATTTAATATTTTTATATTGTGATTGCAGGATGGGTGTTGTCTCTACTGTATTTTGTCAAATTTCCTGAAAATGGCATTGCATTGGGGTGAAAATTTCAATTTTTTTTAAAGAAACCTTTATATCTCCATAAATATACGTATTATCCTCATACAAATGAACACAGATAAGTAAAATGACCCTCATAATCAAACGTTACAGCTACAACACATTTCAAGCATTATTTTTACAGGGTGATATCCCAAACATTATTTTTTGTTCAATTTCTTGCTGGTCCCCTATTTGTCTTCGGGGCAAAACCTTCGCTGAAATATATGAGGTGTAACATGCTCTCATCCCTGAAATTTCAGGATAATTCATCAAGTATTTTTCTAGATATTCAACAAAACGTCTAAAATCAAAGGTGTCCGATTACTTTTTGGTAGATAGTCTATATGGTTTACACGGCAGTGCTAATAACACTGGCCAACAAAATTAAAGATTTTTCTTGTGGCTGATTTTTGGTAGTATTTTTTCTGCTGATTACGAATATAATTTTTAAATTTCTCTACCACGCACAGCTTTCTTGTTTTACAATGAACATTTTTAAAACACAAATCAAAGCATGCCATTTCAAATAAGCAACCTCAAAATAATTAATATGCAATTTAGCACTTCTTTCCTCAGATATTTCTCTTATGATTAATTATTTAAAAACAAAAATTACATTTTAATTATACTGGTAAATTTCCTTGCGGCCCCAAAATGTGGATACTTTAACAATGCAGACGCTTCTCTTCACACCCATTACTTTAACATACGAGGGCAACCTGAAAAGTTTCCGGAATCGGCAAGAGATGGCGCAAGAAGGTTGAAGGGGATTTATTGGTCGGCAAGGGCAACCGTTTTCACAGCAACTATGAAAATTTCAGACATCTACTGTCAATAGTTGTTGTTTAAGAGTGTGTTTTGTGCAGCAAGTCAGGTGTTTCGCAAAAATGGATAAACTCAAATTTCGTGCAGTGATAAAACACTTCTGGATGGCTGGGAAAATGGCAACGGAAATTCGAAATATTTTGCTAGAGGTTCATGGCGGATCTACTCCATCATTTTCGACCATCAGCTTCTGGGTGAGCGAGTTCAAACGTGGCCGCACAAGCACAAGTGACGAATCACGCAGTGGACGTCCAAAAACCGCTACCACCGATGAAATGGTCGACAAGATTCATGATCTCGTGTTAGCCGATCGCCGATTGAAGCTGAAAGAGATAGCAGAGACAACAGGCATCTCAGAAGAACACGTTGGCCATATTCTACCCGAAATTTTGGGAATGAAAAAGCTTTCCGCGCGATGGTTACCGCGTTTGCTCACACCGGAGCAAAAACGAAAACGGGTGACTATTTCCAAATTGAATGAGTTGCGCTACGAATTAGTCTCTCATCCTCCATATTAACCGGACCTAGCCCCTAGTGACTTTTTCTTATTCTCAAACCTGAAAAAATCGCTGGCAGGAAAGACATTTACCTCAAATGAGGAGGCCATCGCCGCTACAGATGGCTAATGCAGACCTCGAAACATCCTACTTTTCCGACGGCTTGAAGAGACTGGAGCACCGTTTGAAAAAGTGTATTGATCTTCGAGGAGACTATATCGAAAAATAAAAATAAAAAAAACACACCAATACCGTGTTTTTCTTGTCGATTCCGGAAACTTTCTTTCTTTGGTCCGTGTGACTTTCTTTGGTCCTGAGTGTTTTATCTTTGTCTTGATTGACAGATAACGTATTTAAAGTGTATTGGCAAATTAATGTGTTTTAATATGTATTAGTGCCTAAAATATGTAAACAGATATTGGGAACAGTTTCCAGAAATTTTAATTTTACAAATTTGCAACATGAAAAAAAAACATTTCTGTGGATTAAATTCCTGCTCGATCCCAGGACTTTAATCCTTTGGATTCTTTTTCTATGGGTCCATCTGAAATTATTAGTTTACACTATTCTAGTGGAAAACGTAGATGATTTGAGAAAGAGGCGTATGGTAGATTTTCTCAGTATGATACAAGTGAATGCAAATTGCCCCCCCCCCCTTATGCTTATACTTATGCTGCCCCCTTACGATGCCGCCTGATATTTTTAGATGCCTCTCTGCATCATAGCACGCCACGGCCCTGATTTGAGAAATTGGATAGTAACTATCTGTTGATGGGCAGAATGCAATAAGAAACAACCGTGGTGTTTTTGAAAGAGTTCGGCAGTCAATGAGAAGATTGGGTTCATGCATTCTAGCTGGTGGTAGTTGTTTTCAGCAGTTATTGTAGATTAAGAAACTTTACATGTAATATTACGAGGGCGAGTCAAATGAAAGTGAGCCAACCCATCCCGCGCAAAAATGGTTCAGTCCATTATCTGCGACGCATGTCCATAGCACACAGGCATCTCTCCTTTACGAAAATGACACACATAGGTGTGAGGTTGGTTGGTTGGTTTATTTGGTATTAACGTCCTTTTCAACTGCCATGGTCTTTTCAGGATGGCGTTATAGGGGCCGCAAATTTTGCCTCGCAAGGGTTCTTTAACGTGCAGCCGGCTTTACTTCCCTTCAGAAGGAAGTGCGTGATCTCAGGATTTTCCCCTTGAAAAAATCCTCGTCGTCCTGGTCCGGGATCGAACCCGCGTACTCGGGCATCAGAGGCGATCACGCAACCACTGAGCCACCGAGGCCGATGTAGGTGTGAGAATAAAGGATATTTAATGCTCTCATACACTTGGTTGAACACGGTTGCGTGACATAATGGACGCTCCAAAAGATGAATAGCGTGGTGTGGTCCGGTTTTTGACTGCCGTTTACGGCGAACATTGCATTTCATTAGCCACTGTGAAGCGTTGGAGCAAACAAAAGAAGGACGTAAAAAGTTTCAAAGACGATCCAAGACCTAGCCAAAGCCACCGTGCAATCACCCCAACACAACTGCACAGGTTGATGAGCTGATTAGACAAGAATGGAGGATAAGCATCGATGAAGTGGGGCGGGTTCTTTATCTTAGCGGCTTCGTCAGCCAGCTGACATTGACACCAGGCGATGACGTCATATCATTGTTTCAGCCTAGTGTTCTTCTTGATTTTCCATCCGATGACGTCATCATTGGGTGTCTCTACCAGCCGGCTGGCAAATCCGTCTAAGATAAAGAACCCGCCTCTGGCAGAACATGTGAAAAAACAGCTCAAGGGAACCAGATTCATGTCGGACGAAGACTGAAGGAGTCAGTTACAGACATTTTGAAGCAGCAACCAAAGGAGTTTTATGAAAAGGGAATCACGCGACTCGTTAGTCAGTGGGACAAATGTCTAAATGCTCATGGAGACTATTTTTAAATAAAGTACTCAGTTTGTCATATATTTGCAATGGCTCACTTTCATTTGACTCGCCCTCGTAGATAATAAAAGATTAATTAATGAAAACTGGAGATAATAATAAAAGATTGCTTTTGTTGAAAAACCTTTATCGCCCTGTATCCTCGAAACAAAGCTGCATTCCGAAAATCATCAAAGGACAAAAGATTCTTAAAATAACCCAATGAATCAACCTTTGAACTTTTTGCTGTGTGTTTAGTAAACACCCTGTAGATCATAGCAATCTTAAACAAAAAACATAAAGTATACGAATGCCGTTATTCACAATCTCTAAAAGTAATTCAAAACATCAACCAGCAAAAGCAACGAAACCACAAATCCACAATACATAATTTTTAATGTCTCAGATGTACATTAAAAATTATGTATTGTGGATTTGTGGTTTCGTTGCTTTTGCTGGTTGATAGTTGTGTCCACAGTTTCTTGGTTCATTTTCACTTGTAATTCAGAACTTTTTAAAAATTTAACTATATGCGACTCTTGACATTAACAACTTATCACATGTTGGCAACAGTCTGCACAGTTGGTAACATTGTGCACATTGTACTGTTTGAAAGTTGCTTGAATCTCAGCATAGTCTACCAAGTCGTATTACGCGTTTCCAATAATAAGGACATTTACGGTAGAACATGAAATGTTAACATGTTTCAGTAATGAGTTTATGGACTCGTCTAAATCGTTATACAGGGTGATTCAGAAAGGTAGTCAATAATGAAATACCATGTACAGTTTGTAGCGGGGAACAAATGCATCCTTACAGAGGTAATGCAACTTGTACGAAGTAGAAATGGATGTGCGTTACCCGGACGGCAATGGTAGGGTCCATGTAAATTAGGATCTAAACATGTAAATTGTTCGTGTTCTCTCCTTTAAAAGAGAGGAAACGAAACATGTAACTCCATTGTCGTACAATGGATGGCTTGACTAATGCGGAGCTGGCGGACAAGCATCTCGTCTACGGCGAGGCACAGGGTAATGCTACTGAATGCTACTAAAATTGTTACAGCGTGTGGATAAGTCAGTAATTCTCCGGAAATTCACCAAAGTTCGCGAGAATCTCGTTCGCAGACTAAACACCTGCATCGAGGCTCAGGGTCGGCATTTTGAACACCTACTGTATTGTCATTCCTACCTCGTACAAGTTGCATTATCTCTGTAAGAATGCATTGCCGGACCTATGTTTATAGGAAAAATTTTGTTTCCCGCTACAAACTGTACATGGCATTTCATTCTTGACCTACCTTTCTGAATCACCCTGTGTATAAAAATTCAGGTTCAGGGTGCGTCTGTAAATGTTCTAAAAACTTTTGAACCACTTATCCGATTGAGCTCATATTCGCACCATATGTTTATTAGGTTCAGAGTAAGGTTTACATGTGCCGAAAGGGGGGGGGGATGGTAAAAATAATATATCTAAATATGAAATAGACTTGGTTTATGTTTGTTTGTTTACTCAAAAGATGGCGCCAGGAAAACAGACCGAGCAACGCTGGGCATATCACCTAGTTCTTTTATATTTGTATGAGCTTACGCAGAGGGAATGCAGGGAGGATCTTCTCATTCCCTCCATTTCATTTCTCCTCACTGGGAAACCATAGACAAGGAATTTTTCTTGTTATATGATGGTTACCGCGATTTTTTTAACTGTTAGAGAGAAACCGTGTTGTACAATTACTGTGTTATACGAGGTATACATTTATTTATATAGGAGTAACGATAATTATTTCTGCTATTAATTATAAATAACTTACTACGATAAAAAAATTAAATTTGAATTTTTTTTAAAAAAATAATTTCTCTTTCAAGATATCGAATTCTTGAAAAACATAATTGATAATTTACTATTCTTATTGCTTATTTTATGGATATCTTAGGGTACTAAGTATATCGAGATAGCTGCAAGATTGCTTTTTCTTTGATTTAACTTAATGAATCCATTTAGACCAATTTAGAGCTTAATGTCTCCTATTCTCTCAAAACTTTATTTTTCTACAAGAGAATTTTGTGCAAATAAAAGAGAATGCTTTTTTATGTTTTGACTTTGACTTGTCTTTATTGAGAGTGTAAGCATACGAACAAATGTATACAAGTTATTACAAGAGTTAAATGCGCTTAAGCCCGGCTCTGTCTTGATTTAAGCACATTCACTGAAAAATAGACCATTTACACGCTTTAAATGCCCAAATTTATGTTACGGGTGCTAAACTTATGTAAAGCTCACTTCACCTAAAGAAACTGCTTTTAAGACACGCTTAAAAGAAACGTGTTTCTGTTTTACGCCTCATGAAAAATTTAAAAAATAAACTCGACGCCTAATTTTAGGCTCTTAATGAACGTTATTATTTACGCTCACCTGTGATTTTACAATTACCAAGGCATGTTTCGTACTCTTTTAATTTTTTTAATTTCGATTAAAAAATTCTTGGTCCTTTGACGTCATCGTCAGAGAACGAGCTTTAACGGGCTTTCTTGAACTTTTCGCTCTTTCTTTCGCTAACAATGGAGAGAAAAGTCACGTGGTACGGCATCCATTTTTAAAGGCATTAATCCGTCAAACCGCGAACTATTTCATAACGGCCGGCTAATGACAAAACGCGAAATGAGCTTCATCCAAAAGAAAAAAAAATAAATATCTCGGCAGAATGTGTTGCTGGAAATAACGATTGGAACAGATGGCGCAACCTACTTCTTCCTCAACGGGAGAAAGTAGTGACTGCCGAGGTTAAATACTGTTGACGAACTCCTAACTGTTAATTCTTAAAAAAAATTAAATCTTCTCTTTCCATTTTCATCCTTAGAAAATTCAATATTAAGTAATGGTCGCTACGTTTTCCTTCCTTTTTTAGGCTTCCTTTGTTGAGCGTTTTGGAAACGTCTGGATCGCTAAAGAAAGGGGTTTCTAAAGAAAATGAAAATAATAATCTATTCGAAGAATGACAAGCATCTACAATAAGAATACAATATTGTCCATCTGCTTTTTAAAAACTTCTGACTTATGCATGAAAATGCGTGATTCGATCACTTGTACTATTAGAACAAAAGTTGTTTGCATCAAGATGTTAATTTAGGAAGGAAAATTCCATGATAAGCAAAACGATTAAAATAAACATCAAGGGAAATTATTTTCATTTCGCGAAACTTAAGAAGAAATGATGAAGAATATACATATCAAATTGTTTTTTGTTAGGAAAATTTTAATTTTCTTAATCTGAATTTGTAAAAAAAAAGAAAAAAAAAAGACGTTGTACAAAATTGCGTAGGCTTTCATAAAGACGAAGGCTGTTTTTTTTTCACAAGTAACCTTTGGAAAAAGCTCCGTTCGTTCAGTAAGACACGCATCCATCCAGCCTCGGGGTTTTTAAAAGTGAAGGCAAGTGTTTTCCGCCTACATAACAAGATAGAAGGCTGCGTGATGAGCAATATGCGGCATCAAACTCTTTTTCTTTTCTTAAGAAAAGAGCCTCAGAGACTCAAAAAATGTTGCAGCGAATCATTTCGTTCAGCATACTATATATTCAGGGGTGAAAATGTTCAAAGAGAAGCCATCCAAAATCTAAAGATAGAGGTTCGGACACCTCTGCAGCCATTACAACAGAGATCGCCATCAATTAATTACAAAAGCACATCGCTCGGAAAAGTCCACACCCGTCTCCATCCAGTTGTAATTACTTTACGATAATGTACAAGCTGTGACAGAAAGTTTTCCCCAAAATCTCCGCTATCCACTATACGTCCATGATTTAGCGCTTCGAGGCTACTGTCTCCTTTTTTAGGGTTCCGTACCCAAGGGACCCTATTACTAAGGCCGTCTTTACACTATAACGGTATGATGTGAAAACGGAACGCAACTAGTCTGATTGATACGGTACGAACAGAGTGCGATAACTTTTCTTTACACACACAAATAAAGAGACCATTCCCCTACATCACTTTCTGAAATCCTCATTACGCGGTTATAGCTGAGAAACAGGAAGTACGATATTTCTATTGAGATCAGTTTGTATTTGAGCTTCCGCCAACTCTTCAATTTCCCACATTTCCCTTGTGCAAAAATTGTTAGACGAGTTGCCATGCGGTGGTGGAGTAGCCATTTTGGTTTGAATCTTCACGTGACCTATTTGAGCCAATCACAAATCGTTCCGAACGGATCGGGTATCGAAGGATCTCCGTATCCGGTCCAGTACGGAAACTGGAGTATTCCGTACCGATCGATTCGTTCTCCGTACTTGTGTGGAACGGTCGTCTTTCGGACTCCGTACTCAAAGTGTACCAGGTCCGGTCTTACTGTTCTAGTGTAAAGACGGCCTTAGCCTCCGCTCTCCGTCCGTCCGATCTTTTAAGGGCTGTATCTTTTGAACGGTAATAGGTAGCCAGTTGAAATTTTCACAGAATGTGTGTTATTATGGCGGATTGTGTAACAAATAATAAAAAATGTAATAAAAAAATAAAAAATAAATAAATAAATGTTTAAATGTTTGTACTTGGTAAAAGAAGGCGGTGGATTACCAAGATGGATTTATAACTAATAATCTTACAAATGCATTTTTATACATTTCGACACTTTCGACACTGAAAGACAACTGAAAGACTTAAACTATTATAGATTATATGTCTATAAAAGCCAAAATCGAGAACACAGTGCGACACCCTCCAGAACCTGGCTTATTTTGATAAATATATTATTATTTGGTAGTACGGAACCCTCGATGCGCGATTCCGACTCCTGCTTGCCCGATTTTATCTCGTTTTGATTTCAAGCTAACAAGGGAATCCCTCGAACATGTATGTCACAGATTTCCACCAAATTGAAATATGTTATTCATCTGAAGCTACTATAGATGCTTGCAAAATAAGAGAGTGCGAAATTGTGTTTCTTTCAAAATAAACCGCGAAAACGAAAAAATTTCAGCATACAAAGCCATACAAGGACTCCATTGTTAAAGCGGTTAGGCTATGTGGGGTTCCCTTGTAAGTGAAGTTCAAAGTACCCAGAAACGCTCGAAGGCGATTTCGAACCATATCTCAGAAAATGTCGTGCTTGTCTTCGAATATTAGAAGATATGTTTGCACAAATGCATCCAACTAGAAGGCTACTGCATTGAAAAAGACCAAATTCAGTTAGACTAAAAGAAATAAAACGGAAACTTTCATCTCGGTTTTTCTTGTAATATTTATTTATTTATTTATTAAAAAATATATTAAATCAAAATCGTTGAAATTTTTCCTTTTATAAATTACTATTCTCTGGTTGTTGTTATTTTCTTCATTTCTATGCTATTTTTATTCATCTGAATTTCTCATTTCCGTTGAAATAGACTCGCTCTCTCAACCTGTATGAAACCTAATAGTCTTCGACTTTTCTTTTTCAGTTGCGGTAAGACTTTTGGTTGTTTTCAGCAAAAAAGTCTGAATGTTAACTTTAGTATATTATGCATGCATCTGTTTCCTTAATGTGTCTTAACGAGTGTCAAATAAGTCAAAGAAAATGAGGAGAGCAACAGACCAAATGAAGATAAGAAAATCATGTATTTGGAAACAAGGATATATTAGCTCCTTTCACCGAGTTGTATACTCATTCCATGTGATTTGGAAATGTGGGGAGATAAAAGATAACAAAACTAAATCTGGAACAGATAGATGAGTATTTGAAAGTTTATAGTTTTGATTATTGGACAAAATATAAATCTGCAAGAAAAAATAATGAATGCGGATGAAACAGAGATTGTGTTAGTAAAAATAATGTAGCCCGCGAATGTTCTATGTGTTCTTGTTATTGTTAATATAGCCCCGAATGTTCTAAGTGTTCTTGTTACTGTTAATGTTGCATAAATTATTATAGATGTCAGAAGCTTAAAAAATTAAAAAGCTGATCCGATTCCGTTTATTCAATATTATTGTTTCAAATTAGGTCATTTCGGCCCCGGTTATCTTCCTGCATCAAAATTCAGGACTACACATTAAACCTAGTTCGTAGTATTTAATGCTACGAGGTATTACCATGCAGTTTCCAAACTCGGTGAAAGTATAAAATTGTGGGTCCAAATGCCACAACATTACTCTTCTGAAGGTCAGTTTGCTAAGCGACGTCGGTGCGGTTTTACGTGGTACGGCATAGCACTGCTTGGTTTATCGCGAGGTGTTGTCTTGAATATAATAAACAAGAATCTTCAAAAACGTGCGTAGATGTTTAACAAATGAAAATAAGTAGCCTACCCAGAATTATGTAGAGGATACATACTAAAGTATATAGCCGTTTGATATTTTTTTTCATTTCTGACAGCGTTAAGGTATGAAGATAAATGTTACGTTAAATAAAAAAAAAAATCTGTCCAAGTTTATGCAACTTACAATGCAAACGTTCACTGTGCGATCGATCCCCTGGTGAGATGGCACATATCCATTTCCTAGTCCATTTCTTCTCACACATGAATTAGCATATTTACTGGGATTAACTGAATGGCTGCAACAATCCAGTTTCGAAAATTTAGGCCGTAGACAAGCGACGTTCTGTGGAAATTAAATTCCAGCTCCCCCATTCCTTGTTTTGAGCGCCTCCAATCAATGTTGTAAGCTCCAGATAAATTCTTTGACTTTTTTTTTAATTTTTACCCTTTTTTATTTATTTTAAATTGTAATGAGAAAATATTTCAATTAATTATCATGATGACATAGCGCCCCCCTTAAGTGAGGCGCCTTTGTGCTAAGCACAATCTGGACATCTGCACGCGGCTGCCCTATTCAGGCAGATCAGTCGGTAGAAGATAACTTGGACAATTCGTCAAAGCAAAAAAATCTCCACATGGGGTGAGGTCGAGAGAACGTTGCGACTCCGATAGGAGAAGTTGTCCCGCAGAGCTCCGCGACTGATACCTTTAAAGGTGTACCGTGTCACCGGGGAATCGTACATTAAGCATTTGTACATTAGCTAGTCTCACAACTCCAAGGAGATGCGGGTTGAGTAGAAGAAGAAGAAGCATTTGTAATGTAAGTTGCATAAACTTGGACCGTTCTTCTTTCACGCAATGTAACATTTGTTTTTATATTCCACCGCTATGAGAAATAGAAAATTTGCTCAAACTGCGATTTCTTTTTTGTTCACCCAGTATCACGGATGGGAAATTCATTTGTTAAAAAGGAGAGTTCTTTTCAGTGGCGCCCTCGGACGAATTGCGTCAATTAGTGAACAGAAAATGGTGGCAACAATAGAAAATCTGTTATTTCTAATTTGTTACACGATTCGAGACTATGTTATGGTATCCAATTTTGGGGTTCAACTAGAGACTTTGACTTAGTTCGTCTATTCCGATTACAAAAATGGTTTCTTAGAACACTGCTCAGGCTTCACAAACCTCCTCCCGTCTCTTACCTCCTTAACTCTTACCATAATGATACAATATACACCTCGGACCTCTCTAAATCTCTTTAATCTCTCATCGGTTTTACCTAATTAGTGAATTCTTTTATTCAGTTTATAATAATAATAATAATAATAATAATAATAATAATAATAATAACTATTATATGTATGAGTATTATATCTATTCTTATATAACCCCTATCGGGGATCCAACATGTCGGCCTCCAGCCAAATAGGCCCCGACTGGGAATTTTTTCTTTATCCTTGTAAATAAATAAATAAATAAATAAATAAATAAATAAATTCGTGTTATAGGATTGCAATCATTGAATGCTGGATACTATCATTATCAGATTTCTGTAGCTAGTGCAGCTTGATTTGGATTTTATTATATAAATTTTAATACATTTTTTTGTAGATGTAGGGGTAGGTGGGGGGGGGGGGGAGATGTGGGTTCCAACTCTGTGTTTTTTCCCCCACTAACATAATTTTTTAATTCTTATTTTCTTCTTTTATATAGTTTCGTTTGCGTGGTGCACTTTGTGACGTTATAGTTTGATCTGCCAATGGGTTTTGTTTGTGCATGTGTGAGCTCGAAGATGAAGATGGTCTGCGCACAGTCTGATTTCAGAAGTCATCAAAAGAAGGCTAAAACAGCTAGTCTCCTGGATAAAAGGGGAGATGCAGGCTGAAAATCCATCCAAAAATCCAAAAGAAGGCTTTTACAAAAAAAAAAAAAAAAAATGTTCCCACTGGTACAGGTATTTGTGCTCTACAGGTAAGTATGTCAAGCGGGCTGCTAGGTGATCCTTCCACATGTGAGAGAATAATGAAGTTAGTATTAATTTGCAACTTAAGATACTTTAAGCATTTACATTACCTAAAGAAATATTTCATTGGTTAAAATAATTCGTATATTGTAATTTCTGAGATGTATTATTTTAATGATTCGCAGAGGTTACAATCTCAAATTAATTAATCCAGTTGTATTTTTTTATATTTAATCAAAATGTCATAAATTAGCCAATTTAGATGTTTATAACCCAATAAGAATTTTTTTAAATATTTAATGCGAAAGCTTCAACTTCTCCTGTTACTTTTTTTTGGATAAATTCAACTTCTGGCATATCAACTATAATTCAAGATTCATCTTTTGAAGATATGAGCTGATATTTCATATCCAATTTGAAGGACATCCACTGTTATTATTAAGCTGAATTTTTAAATTTTATTTTTAATTTTTTTTAAGTTTTAGTATTGTTATAAATTTTAATTTAACCATTGAGTGTTTTAAAAAAAATTATTATTGGAGTAAAAATCTAAATTTCAGTTGAAAAATTTATAATATTAGTTTCATTTATAATAGCATTTCTTTGATGACGTCAGAGGCATGGTACGTCACAGTGCGCAAGGCCTTCTTATCTAGTTCGAAGAAATTCCAATTATTGCTGCAAACGAACAGTAGACATGTTTATGAAGTGCAGTCTAATATATTTCAAAACCACTTAAATCTTGGCTGAGGCCACAAACATTTGAACAGTTTGAAAGCATAAGAAAAATAAATTGTAATGGCGGAATCGTGCATTCGCACAGGCCTACCAGGGCATGACACGGATTCAAAAAAAAATATTTTTTATTAAAAAAAAATTGTTGGGGGGGGGGGTCTGAGGGGGGCGGTTGTAATAACCGCTAAACGGCTCATCAGAGCCAAACAAATCATTTACAAAAAAATTCGCATTAGTGAGAGGAGTCCGTACATGTCGTATTTATGGAGTTTGGTTCGCTGGTTTGAACGCTATAGCCATTTTTTTAGTTTTTAGAAAAAATTAACATCTCTAAAAAGGCTTACCCAATAGGGGAAAATATCTTCGCATTGAATGATGGGTACAGCTGCCATTTTTTGAGGGCAAGAGGAAGGCAATCTTTTACTGCTACTCATCGAAGTGCGCCGTTTTTGCCCGACTTGTTATTGTATAACGATGGTAACGAGTTGTTGGGTGTTTGGATGTTTTGTATAACAATGGGATAAGTTCAGAGCCATGGCAGCCATGGGTCTCGATGCCCTCAATAGATGGCGGATATTCAATGTTTATGTTTTGATATTTCTCCCTATTGACATAAAAAAATACGCCAAGAGACAATTTAAGGTACCCTCTAAAATATGTATAATTTTTATTCGGTTGTGCTGTTTGCCATTTCGGAGGATTTAGCTGCACCAAATGGCACATATGTACAGACGGAAATTTTTTTTTTTCAAAATTTCAACATATCTTTTCGAATCATGAATTTTTAAGTCGATTTCTGAATAAAAATGTGAGTTTCGGAAACTAACACAGGCCTTCACTCTTCTGAATATCCTAAATCATACAGAGCATTCCTAATGCTTGCACTCCACCGTTCAGATACAGAGTTTTGTAATTTTGGCCGACCATTCACTAAGCGTGAAGGCCTATGTGTCCGTTTCCGCAGCTCAAAAAAAATATATTACTTAAAAACTCATGATTCGAGAAGATATGTTAAGATTTTGAAAAAAAATCCATCTGTATGTTGACCAGTTTGGTGCAGGTAACTCCTCCGAAACGGCAAATAGCAGAACCAATTAAAATTAATAAGTACTTAAAGGGTACCTTAAAATTGTACGTTGATGTATATTTGTTGACAATTGATTATGCCTTTTTGAGGATATTAATTTTTTTCTAAAAATGAAGAAGTGTACATACGAGCGAACCAAATTCAATAAATTCGACATCTACGAATTCCTCTTACAGAGCCATAGAGATGGATGTGCACAGAGCTGAATATTTTTTTAAATAATTATATTGTTTCTGATGATTCCTTGTGGAGATATTAATGGAATCCCCCCCCCCCTCCCCCGGGGGGGGCCCGATATAAAAAAATTAATAAGTACAAATACATAGAGGGTCGCTTAACCGGTATCTTGACGTGTTTTTATGAAATTTACAAGATATTAATTTTTTTAAAAAATTGCTATATTTATAAAAAAGAAATGGCTATAGCATTCATCCCTCTAATTCAAACGAATCTTTTTTTGGACAGATACCATTCCACCATTTATTTTCTATTTTCTTAATAAATGTTTAAATAACAAGTTGAGATGTAGTTTTTTAATTATTTAATGGAATTTTTTCTCAACGTGATATATTAGATAAGAGAGCAGTAATCGCGCAAATCATTCGACTGTGCCGCTGAAAAACTCGCGCTTTCTAACATGGA